>OY856394.1:2907891-3457891 GCA_963693495.1 Malacosoma neustria | reverse complement strand
TCTTAGACTAGCACTAACTCCACTTTTTTCACGTATTTTTGATACCGACATAGCAGAATTTGATGCAATTCTAAGAATTTTTCGTCTTTCTTTTGGAGTTGTTGCCATTTTCTTCCGCCCTTTCATGTTTTTTCCATACCTTTCCACGTTCTTTAAATAATTGTACACAATTGTCTTTCTTCTATTAATGTTTTTGGCTATTTGGACCGGATTCTGACCCTGAGATTTCAAAATCAGAATTTTTTCTTTTTCAGAGTTAATAAGAGCCTTACCACGTCCCATTTTAAATAAAAACTATTTAAAAACTATCAAATTAAAAATTCTCTAGCCGTTTATATTGAAAGAAATTCAAATCATAGCCTTTCTGATTAATATTAAAAGAATTCCTTATTCAAGTGACACACGAAATAGTACCACAGAAATACATGTCTTTAAATAAATGCATAATTTTAGTATAATAAAAATATGTATATTTTTTATTTCTTTAGGAAACTAAAGCCAACACCTTGAAATTGGGTTATGCAAAAAAAATTTTTTTTCTGAACTTTAGTTTAGGAGATATACTTAATTAAAGTAAAAAAAAGTGATTCCTTATTCAAGTGGCAGGCAGTGTACATAACCAGTCATCTAGCTGACAGGCTGACGACAGCAAACACTTAATTTTATAATTGATTATACCTGTCAAAAAAGGCGGCGTAGAAGTCTCCATGTTTACACGAAGTCGATGAAACTCCAGGCGATGGTGACACCATAAGGGCACAATCTGTACCAGCATATCGCAAATGCAGGTATGGTTCAAGGACTATCTTGGAATCTGGTATACCCTGGGAAGCGAAAATACATAGGTTTACTTATAGGATACTTGGGACATCTTTATTTTTTTTTATCACGAAAACATTTTCATCGAAGCACAGGTGGGTTCGAAGCATAGCTGACAATTCAACAGACAGGCGGACGTTTGCAACACCAGAAACATTGCCAACGCGTTGCCAGCCTGTAAAAATTCTATAACGTTTTCCTTAGAATCCCGTATCGTATTGCAATAGGAGAATTTTGTAGTGATGGAATTTAATCTATGGTATGCATTTATAGCATATCTATGTTGTCTTGTGTCTATGTATAGTTGTCGAGCTGTCACTGTCACTGTTAAGATACATGCTACGGTCGATCGTGAGTGATATGCAGAGGTACATTCGAGGGATATACGTGGTGTATTGCGTACTCTCAAGATTTGGAATGAGCTTTCGGCTGAGTTTTTCTCAACGCGGTACGATATGGGGTTTTTCAAAAAAGGCGTTATAAAATTTCTTCAAGGCCGGCAGTGCATTGGTAATGCCTCTGGTGTTACAAACGTCCATAGGCGACGGTGACAACCTGCCAGGGTGGGCCGTTTGTCTGTCTACTGAACTCAAGATATAAAAAAACAAGTGATCTCGCAACGTGAGGACACCAATGCAACTAGATGTGTATTTATTTTCGTAACGTGACACTTAACTCTGGGTTGAAATGCTTAGAAGAAGAATTCATATGTAATGGCTTTACAAAATATATATTTCATTGATGATGTGCACACGTATACAGGGTGACTTTGACAAAACCGTCCAAATTCACACAGAAGAATCTTTAGTAAAAGTTATGAGAAACATATTTTAGTTTAGTATCACATAGTACAAAAAATGTTGAGTAATCAGCATCACAAAGTTATCCAAAGAACTTGCAATTTACATACTACGGCGCGCAAGTGTCAATGACCTCTCCATCAGTACCGCAAAAAACTGGTACAATGACTTAGTACGAGGCCGAGGACGGCGGTCATTGCATCTGTGCGAGCGAATACTACGCAATACTAATATAATTTACGCGGGAGTGACAGACAGGTAATAACAGGTTAACATACGAAATTTGCACCATATGAATATTTTGTACGATTGAATTAGTGACCATATTTTCCTTGGAATGAAATATTTTATGGTGAAAATTTGACATACCTACAATATTTTTTGCAAAAATGGGTTCCTTAAATGATGTTTAGTGCGTAAAAAAAATTGGACGGTTTTGTCAAAGTCCCCCTGTATATTACGAATACAAGAAATCAAATAGATGGCCATGGCAGAAATAGGTTTTTCAAGGTTCTTCTTCCACAGTTTTAATTTCACCACTTTTCCCATCCATTTTCGACCGCCAACTTTAGCAGGTTACCGATTTGTCAGACTGGGGAGTCTTTCACTACATATGCCGAATATAGTATATCATTTGCAATTATTATTATACCTGTCTCCTCAACTTATCCCTGCAAAGTGCACCGAGGACGTCCAACAATCTGTCCAGCTGTGCAAAATTGTCAGAACAATAAACCAGCGCGCACGGTTGTTGTGCTTCGTGGACTATATGCGCTAAGGCCATGCCGTAAGCTGATAGTATACCTAAAAATAATTAAGATCTTTAAACCAATAATATAGCAAACTTTTATTTAACGAAAAACTACTTAAAACGTAGAAATTGGTAAGGTTTACATTGTTACCCTAAATTCTTTATAACGTTTTGATATACCCAATACTTTTACTGTGCTCATCGTTTAATCAGCTTTTAAATTTCTATTTCAGAAGATCACTCCTCATGGTCTCTCACACTATGGTTGTGAAGTGGTGGGTATACCATTGACGTGCGTCTTTTATCCAAGATGTATGTATGGCAGGTCTTAATAAACATACACGCGTGCACGCGTACACACACACACACACACACGCTCACACACAGACAGTAGACCTGGCCTCCAATAACTGAGTAGCTTAATAGTGTAAAAACACTACCTCAAGATCACTCAAGAACAGTTATTAAGGAAGACCTCGAAGGGCTTCTTGGTAGTAATGGTCGCAGTAAAAGTCAATTCTAGGATTCCATGATTTATTTGAGAAAAATTGTGCTTATTACAAAATGGTATGTAAATAGACGTTAACAAAAATGTATAAATAAATGTGAATGACACAGAAGCTGTATGAGCGAGATATATGTGCTATTGCGCGACGTTTTAGACAAGCACGGTGCTGCTATATAAGTAAAAAAGTCGTTTACCATACTCATGGTTCTGAACTTACCGGCGTATTTGTGTATAAGCACAGTAGATATGCCGAGTTGCCTGGCGACCGCACAAGCGTGCTGTCCCCCCGCTCCCCCGAAACACGCCAACGCGTGTTGAGATGCGTCGTGACCACGCGCTGTAGTCAACGCCCTATAAATTAGAGAAAACCTATTATTATACGATATTAAGAGAACCTTGTCTGGTTGGACCCGCCCAAGTGAACCGGTTCCATATCCACACTGAAAAAAATAATTAAAAAGCCTTGTAATACAAGTTTTCAAATACCTTCTGTTATAGAGAAATATTAAAAGATAAATATGATAACAAATGAGAATGAAACACTGCGACAATTCACAGTCATAGACTCGGGACTGCAATCGGTACCATGGGTTCCGACCTGGACATCCGTTTCCACGTCAAAAAAGGGACTAGGATATGTGCTAGAAATTTCGAGAGGCCGACTAGCAGTGAGTAAGGATGAATCCATGACTAGTATACAGGGTTATAGGTTAAGTCGACCTAGGTAGTTTAGAAGGTTGCAGTTTGCATCATTACTGACAGATTTGACCATGAAACACCGACGACGAAGACGAAAAACAAGAACACGATAGAATAGTTTAACGTTTTAGATTGGATCCCACCACTTCTACTAAAATTGTTGCCCGAGAACCCGATAATATTTGCATTGCTTTATTTTGCGTTCTAGGGCCAAGTGATAAACCCGAAGTCTTGTAATCCAAGTTTTTTCCATGAATTCTCATAACACCCTAGACTGTTATACTTTTTTGGATAGCTGGAAGTACGTAGATATTTTTAAATACATCTACAACATAGCTTCTTTACATTTTTTTAATATTCCCCAAGGGAAAAAACACATAGTACAAATTTCTTTCTTTCTTTGCTCGACAATTAATCATCTACTTCAACCTAATTTGCTAACTTACCTTATTTTTTTGATGAGGATAAATAATAATTATAAAGTAACTTATCTACTAGATTAAAGTTTATACTTTAAAAAAATTGGACACATAAATCAGAAAAAAATATTTAATAGATGGAAATCGGGAATTTTTTACAAAAAACCTTTGAAGTCCAATATCTTGAGTACGGTTAGATTTAGGGTATGGTGTTTCATGGTCAAATCAGTCAGTAATGATACAAACTACAAGCTCCTAAAGTACCTAGGTCGACTTAACCTGTAACCCTGTATATATATTACCTTATAGGCCTACACATCGCCTCGTTGGCCACATTAATGAACCCCATTGCAACTTCTTCCATTGTCATCTAGAAAGAAGACCCTTTAGTTAAATTCATCACATAACAACACATAACAATATTTTACGAAACAATTTATTGGCAATGGTCCCGCCCACTCCAATAGGGCCGCCCCCTTCCTTAATTAGATGTAAAAAATGGCGACAAGTTTTCTTTGTTTGAGAGTTTACTTTATCGTCAAAAAATGGCGATGTATGATAATGTAATATGTGTGTATCGATGGATGATAATGTAGTATTCTATTTCCATCCAAATAATTATTTTTTGTTGCTAGTTCTTAGTCATATTAAACTTTTTTTTGTGTAACCTGTGACAAACGTTGTTGGGTTTATATTAGTACTAACATATTAATTAAGACAATTTACTAATCCTCATATATTACTGTTTGTTTGTCCAATAAATAAAAAAAATACTCTCACCTGCTTGCCACCTTGTTTTAAAAAAGTATTAATCTCATCGGTCATGCATTTGAACGCGGCGATAGTTGCTTGCCTGTCTAACGATTCATCCTCCTTCGGTCCGAATATCTTGGGAAAATATTCCGGTAACAGGCGACCTGTAAACATTTTACACTTAAGTGTAAAAGTGATTTTATCTACCAAATAATGCAGCGCGTCAGGAAAATCATAGAAATGAGAGTAGATAGATACAGAAGAGATGGATGTATTGCGTAATCTTATCTTATCTTATTTTGGGGCCGAGAAATATCTCGGGACACTTCGACCCAATGGGATCTTTTGTATTCCCCTAGATAGCAATCACTCCTCTCCAATCTCCTTGAAGATCTGCTTCATGAGCCTAACAATGAGGTATGGAGATAGGAGCCTGTAGTCATCCGGTGTTGGATATCCTACCCCCAAAAGATTCATTCGCCTCCTGGCCAATGCATCACATGTACACAGTAGGTGTTCCATGCGTTCTGTATGTTCCCCACACAACCTGCACATGGGTGTCGCGGTTAGACCCATCTTCATGAGCATGTTGTTGGTTCCAAAGTGCCTAGTAAAGGCTCCAAGCAAGTAGCGTATTTGCCCCCTGCTCATGTTCCAGATGGATCCTCGTGCTTTGTACGTGGATCCCAAAAATTTTTTGGAGTGTTCCAGACCGATTCTAGTCAGCCAGTGTTGTTGTTGACTGCGGTCTGCAAAATCCCTGAATGTGGCTTTCATGAGGCTAGTCGGAATGCCTACACATGGTTCCGGACCCATAAAATCATTAGTTGAGCCCTCTCTTGCCAGTTCATCTGCCATTTCATTGCCATGTACTCCCTCGTGTCCCGGGACCCACATTAATCTTACCCTGTTATGCCTTCCAAGCCCATTCAAGGTTTGAATGGCATCCAGGACAAGTCTGGAGTCAACTTTGAAGGAGGCGATGGCCTTGATTGCAGCTTGACTGTCACTGAGAATATATATAGATTTGCCTCTGGTGCCTCTATCTATGTTCTCCTGAGCACAGGTTATTATGGCATATGTTTCAGCCTGGAATACACTTGCCATTTTTCCCAAGCTTTTACTACATTTGTAGTCTTTCGCGTATACTCCCGCCCCTGTACCTGATTCCATTTTGGATCCATCAGTGTACCATACCAGACTATTATGTTCCGGTGGATCTGGTCCCTTTGTCCATTCCAATCTTGTTGGAATTTGGACCCTGAAAAGCCTTTCAAATATAAACCTGGTTTGCATTTTATCGGATATCATATGTGTTATCCGATCCAGGTCCTCATTTCCATCGAATTTTGTATGGTTGGTTTTTGGCTTGGTGGAGTCCCATAGGCCAGCTACTGCAAGGCGATATAGTGCCCTCCTTGCCTCAAGTTCAACCATAATATGCAGAGGAGGAATGTTAAGATATCTCTCCATAGCTGCCGTAGGTGTTGTTCTAAAAGCACCCGTGATTCCAAGACACACCGTTCTTTGTAGCCTATTGAGTGTCTCTTTGCACGTAGTAAGTTTTATTCTGGGCCACCATACTACGCTGCCATACGTAATGATGGGTATTATCATTATTTGATAAAGCCATCGTATCACTTTGGGTTTTAGTCCCCAGGTTTTGCCATAAGTGGAACGACACATGCCAAATACTCTCAGAGCCTTCGCCATTGTCTTTTCCACATGAGTCTTCCACCTGAGTTCCTTATCAAGGGTTATGCCTAGATATTTGACCTCGGTGGACCACGACAGTTTGGTTCCATTAAGGGAGGGATTCCCTAGACTTGCTAGTGTCCTTCTCCTTGTAAATGGTACTATAACTGCTTTATTTGGATTAATGGAGAGGTGGTTCTCCATGCACCATTTCTCTGTTATCTTCAGAGCCTTTTGTAATAATCCAGAGACTAAATATAAGAGACTAAATAAAGACGGAAAATATTCCGGTAACAGGCGACCTGTAAACATTTTACACTTAAGTGTAAAAGTGATTTTATCTACCAAATAATGCAGCGCGTCAGGAAAATCATAGAAATGAGAGTAGATAGATACAGAAGAGATGGATGTATTGCGTAATAGATCATTATCATCTCAGCATTGAATCCCGGTTGCAGCCCAAACTCTCGCTTCGGCGCCCAGGGTCCGCTTTCCGACTTTTTCTTCTCTACTTCGCACGGTCTTCAGCATCCCTGGTAGTGAGCCCATTGGCACGCATATCACCCTTTACTTCAAGCCAGCACTTTTTGGGTCTACCTCTCCTGCCAGGGCCCGGCGGAGACGGCATGGCCAGACATTTGTTACCCACGTAAGCATCCGGTTGCCGTAAAACATGGCCGTACCATCGGAGCCGACACTCTTGTAATTTATCCGCAATGTCACGGACTTGAAGATTGCCGCGAACGCGAGAGTTCCTAACGCGGTCCTTCCGCGTCACTCCATACATCCACCGCAGCATATTCATCTCCGTGACACGAAGTTGCGTAAAGTTGCGTATTGCGTAAAAGTGATATGGTGAAAAAGGTCATTCGAGACCTAAGCCGTGCCCCTGGTGTCGCTAACATCCATACGTAATGATAATTACCTACTATTGAAGTGAGCCGTTAGCCCGTCTGTTGTTTCTTACCTAGTAATAAATTGGCATCAGTAACGGCCAAAGGTCCTCCCTTTCTGTAACAAGCCGGCCCGGGATGCGCACCCGCGGACTCGGGACCCGCAACGAAGAGCCCGGACCGGAATGACAACATGGAACCTCCACCGGCGGCTACCGTATTTATATCTGTATGTAAAACAAACCAATTTGAACCAAGTATTTGATTTTTCTATAAATATTATATTATATTCACACACAATTTAAAAAAATATAAATCTTAATCCATATAAATAAAAAGATAGAGGTCTGCAGTTGTGCGCGCATCACGGCAAAACTACTGGATAGATCTTAATTAAAAATTTTAAGTCTTATTTCTTAGATACTTGGCCCTTATCTAAAAAAATATTGCTATATCTTCATATAATATAAAGTTATTTAAGTTTTAAGAAACAACGATTTTTATAAGCACTACGTGTTCAGTGAAGTGTGTTTTCTTGCCGCGGAGAAGTGGGGCAAGTGGTGTAACACGCATGCGTACGAAAACATAACATATTTTTTCGATTTATTTTTTTCTGTTATTCGACTAGCGAAGCGGACGGGGACGATGGTATAATGCTAAAGATCAGATACTATATAGTATGTTGGACCAATTTCTATTACTCGCTGCTAACTTCCCATTGCTTCGCTCGGGCCTCCTACTAACGAAGAAGAGTACGCTTGTCCAAAACGGATTGGCGGGTTACACATATCGGTGAGTGTGTTTCTTCACGATCTTGTCCCTCAACAGTACGTGACAATTATGTTGTAATATGCAAATTTGGTGAGGAAACTTGCCTGGATCCCGTCGTGGAATTCGAACCCGCTACATCTAGGTTACTCTCCAAATATGACCATTTGCATATCACGTATCTTCAGGACACTTTAATTAATAAATATTCTACATATACACTTCTCATCAAAAAAATCGAAACACTCCTGAAGTTTGGTTTTGAATGAGTTTAATTTTTTTTACATTTAACGTATCATTTAACGAATATTAATATTTATATTATGGAATATTATGTTTTTAATTATAATTATTTAATATATTATAATTTCCCCAAACTCACCAAGTTGCGGCGCTTGGATGGTGACGCCAGCCGTCGTGGCCTCGTGGACGTGCTCTAGGGCTCCCGCGTATCTCGACACGTCCGTAGATGTGCCACCCATGTCGAAACCTTAAAAGACAGTAATTTCAATACCATTATACAAAGAATTACGTGTATCCAGTAAAGTTACTCCTATTTAAATATTTTTATTGCTGTGAATAGCAGACAGACTGACGGCCCACTTAATAATAAGCAGTTACCGTCGCATATGGATGTCTGCGACGTCAGGCACGCCGCTTTCATGCTGCCATCGATGTAGGGAACTGGAATCTTGGTCAATTATATAGGTGTTCCTGTACCCTTATGGGAAAGCAGCTTGTTCACGATGCCACTGGCGTTGCAAACACCCATGGGCGACGGTAACTGCTAAATTCTAAGCGGCCCGCTGCCTGTCTACTGTCCTACAGCAATAAAAAACAAATAATAATAACAGGTAATTTGAACACGTGATAAATAAGTTTTATACCTATTACTGGCAACCCGGTTTCCTTTTGGTATGACGTCATGGCGTACCCGACCACTCCCCCAGCTGGCCCAGACAATATAGCTCGAGAACCATTGAATCTACAAAATACAGGCAATTTGTATATATTTTCTTACTTCTAAAAATAGTACACTACACAACTAACAATAAGGGGACGATCCAACCCCATCCCCTAAAGTACCGTATGATTAACCATTTTGAAGTTGTAGAAAACAGTATTTGCTGATATGTATACTGGATGGAGGTCTAGCATAGGGCGTGGATCAGAGGGAAGAATGAATCTCATACTTAAAGGCTTATTATGTCTGAAACCTAGGATAAGTTAATAAGATTATCCTATAATCAAAATATACCTAGTCAGGTCATAAATTCTGTCACATGTTTAATGTAAAATAATTGTAACAAGTTTATTCATTATGTAACCATTCATATACCAAAATGAACTTAACAAAACATAGATTCTTATGACATTAAAGTTTATTCAAAATGACCTCCGTGATTTTGAATACAGGCCTTCAGTCTGCGCGGCCAGTCGTCTATCGCAGCACGAACGAGGTCCATGTCAATATCGGCGGCTGCCTTAATCAAGGATGTCTTGAGTGACTCCAAATTGGGATGAGGCTTTGAGCACGCCTTTTCCTCCAAGTGTTGCCATATCTTGTAATCTAACGGATTCAAATCTGGACTGGAGGAGGGCCAGTCTTCGTGTCGGATGAAGTCGATTTCACGCGCCGCCAGCCAGTCTTGTGTGCTATTCGCTTTATGAGCTGGCGCCGAATCTTGTTGGAATACCCAGTGCCTGTTATTGAACATGGTATGAGAAACAGGTTCCACAAGGTTCGTCAGGACTGTATTTTGATACACAACAGCATTCGTTTTTACACCTTTCTCACAAAAATGTACCTCTGTTAAGCCCCAATAAGAAACTCCCAACCATACCATGAGCGAGGATGGAAAATGACCTCGTTGGACACGCGGAATACGGTTGCTCGCTTCTTCACTACTGTGTGCGTACACCTTATCATTTTGTTTGTTGTAGCTCTCTTCTACGGTAAACATTTTTTCATCCGAAAAAAGAATTTCCCGATATTTTTTTCCCGCGTACCGCTTCAACAAAGCGCGGCATCTCTTCAGTCTCAGGTCCATTAGACGAGCAATCAAACGATGTCCTGTTTTTCTTCGATATGCCCGAAGCCCAAGTCTTCATTTAACACCCTTTTCACCGTGGTTCTGCTTAACCCCATCTGAAGGGCCAACAGTTTCTGCTTACGTTTGGGATTTCTTTGAATTCGTGCCTTCACAGCTTTTATCACTGCTGGAGTCCTAACAGACCGAGGGCGACCACTTCTTGACCTGTCATCTACACTAGAGTCTTCATTGTATCGTTTGATGGTACGATAAACGAATCTTTTGGTTATATTCAAAGTTTTTCAGTATGTTAAAAATTTGAATTGGCGCGTAACTGCAACGATGCAACGCAATAACTGCAACACGGTCTTCTTTAAGCGTCCACTCCATATTTAAAAATGAGTAAAATTTCAAAAAGTATACATTTTTATTTTCATGAACAATTCTAAATTCGAATTCAATAAACTTTTTTGTGGCCAGCATTCTAAAAGAAAAGTTTTTACTGTGTGACAATACTTATGACCTGACTAGGTAGTATTATCATTTTACACCATTATAACAATTATATAACGATGATTATAAATATTTTACATCTAGGAGTTATCAAGGGCCTTCCAGACAGGGATGGCAGACTTTTTTTAGCACATTCTGTATGAAAGAAATTGGTTTTAACACCTCACAATCATGGCGATAATATAAGAAAACACTCACTGTTCCATCGGCGTCAGTCCACCATCACTCTGCATAAAAAGAACATTGGCGCCCTTTAGGCCTCCACTGAAACCTTCAGCGAACCCTCGAACATATTCCTTTATGTGGGGGGTCAAGTATGCGTCGGCCGATGCCGTGAAACCTCGAGGCACCATACGCACCATCGAAGTTATTGCGTGGGATAGAGATACTTGCTTGAAACCTATGCAAAAATAAGCAATTATTTTACGCAGAAGAAGAATACTGACCCCTCCCTGTGGCCGAATATGTCGCCTGTGGTAAAAGGCAACAAAATAACTCTAGCTAGGTGGTAGGGACCCCAAACTGTCTGGATGGTAATCGCCCTTAGTCAGTAACCGTGTTGGGTTCTCGCAGTACTCGCAGTGCCCTTATCGTCGCAAATGTCCATAGGCGACGGTAAGTACTTACTATGCTACCGGCACGCTATGATGACCGTTTTGACGTTTGTCCACTCATGAAGTTTCGTATTAATTAGTAATTACATTTGAAGGAGCAAATTGCTGTTCTTTATTGTCAATAACTGCACATCACAATTATTCAGACCTCGGCCCGCGCTTCATCTCACACGCGCATTTTTTGCCACAACTGCTTACTTTGGAATAGATGTCGATGTGTGAATTGTCACACATAGTCTTAACTTACCCAAGCCTTCTGCAATCTTGCCTACCATCAATTCATGATCGTGGTATGTATAACTATGTGCAAGAACAACTGCAATGCTCTCTATCCCCTTCTCTCTTAATCTCTCCAGATCCTTCCTTACAGCATCTTCATCCAGCGCTTTGGTTATCAGCATCTTTTCACCGGTAGTGCCAACCACCACTTTCCAATTCTTATTTGATTTGTCGAGTTGGCAACGATCCTCTAATGCTGGTATCACTCTGCAATTGACTTCGATTACATCTGTATAAAGAACTCCCGGTTTTTTTATATCCTACAATAAATAAATAAAAAGAATGTTGATTAAATTACATATGTATATAGATACTAACATAGATAATAGATATCTAAGTTAGTGGTATAGTATTCGGAGACCAATCTGGAAATCCCGGGTTCGAATCCCATGATGGCACCACTTAGGCAGATTTTCTCGCCTACCATTATTACCAACATAATAGCATAATTGGCAAGTATCGTGAGGTTTCCTATATACAGAGATCACCGGTAAATCCAATGAGTTCTGTTGCAGGGGAAGCCATGCCGGAATGTAATTTTGCGCCCTCTACACTATCGTTATATTGGAGTCATACACTGCGCCCCACAATTCGATGCTATGTCTAAATTTGCTTTAGGATCACATTGTAAATGAAAATCTTTCTTCTCTATGTTTTATAATTCTCCTTTTGGAATCTCTCTTTGGCTCAGAATTCAATTTTCTTAATAAATTTCTCATACTTACCAATTGAAATATATTAGGTCTGGCCTGATTGCCAATGTACAGTAAATCCTTAAAGCCTTTGTTAATAACTAAGGCCATTTTAGCGCCCTTCCTCTCCAGCAAAGCATTTGTGGCTACAGTTGTACCCATTCTTATTGATTCGATAAGAGATGAGTTAACTTTTCCATTTTTATCTAAGGCATTCCCAGTTTCCTGCAATATACAAATATTATTTTAAACATAAATGTACTTGGACTATTCATTCACCATTACCAAAGGACTTGTGTTTGGGGGTACTAGATGACTTATATACTTTTTTTATTGTAAAAAAAAGTACATAAACTAGCTTAGTGGTAAGCAACTACCTTTAGTACCTAAGTATGTTGCTATAATAACCATGTGTTGTGTTCCGGAATAAGTAACCCAGATTCCAACTCCCCTATGCGGACAACAGCATGTTAATGATATCCCTGGTGTCACAAATATCTATAGGTGGCGGAAACTGGTAACTATTAAGTGGACCATCAGTCTGTCTGCTGTCTTTCAGCAATAAAAAAATAAAATAAAAATAAACACTAAGAGTCAAGTCAGGAATCGGACCTACGACCCTCACAGGCTTTCGACGTGTGAAACCTGTTTCTCCCCAGAGAAAGTTGAGAAAATTAACTATTCCACTTACTTCCTGCAAAATTCTTCGGATAGCTTCCCGTGGTGCATCATCATAGTTCTGTGGATCCACAGATAAGAGTTTCATGACTCGAACCTTGCCATTTGGACAACGAGCATATACATCTGTGAAAGTGCCACCACGGTCTATGGCAAACTGGAAGCCCTTAGTAGCCATTTAGGTCAGACTGTAAAAATTAAATTCTGTTTAACAGTGATACTTTTATTTTATATGATGCCTAAAATTGAGTAGTTTCATTAATTAAATCCAGAAAAATCAAAGGTTTTTCTTGATTTTTTTGGCTGGCTGGCAAGGATTGGATGTGACCAATCGAAGATAGGACTCTGTCGCATTTCTTTGGAGAGGCCTACATCCAGTATACAACAAGCTGATGTGACAACTATTGCTAATGATATTTTAATCTCTTCCATACAAAAGAGGCCATCCATAAATTACGTCACAGGAATTTTAAGATTTTTTTAACCCCTCCTCACGTCCTTGTCACATTTTTAGAACCCCCTCCCCCTGATGTGACATTAGAAATTTTTCAATGTTATATATGTATTGAAAAATAATCAAAAGAAAAAAGTTATTATAATGTTTTTCTTATTTTTATTAAACAATCTATATTTTTATTAAATAATATACATAATCAACATAAAGTCAAATATTTTAGATAACAGAGAAAGCAAATGAATAGTTAGGAAATAATAATAAATGATTAATTGTGTTAATTAAAGATACAAAACTTAATCATCTTGTGTCCATGGACTTTGGACCCACTCCTTCATAATAATTAATATTGTGATGTCACAAAGCTTTTGACCCTACAGCCTCTTGTTACACAATGTCATATCCCGGTGATACCCTAAGGGGGCTTTAACGTGGATGACCCCAAAGTATCATAAAATTAGAAATTACTTTTAGAAAGAGGGGTTTGTACTAGGAGGGATGATTACAATAATTTTATCTGAAGTAACTAATTTCAACAAAGGTTCCTTAACCAGGATGACTGCCATATAGCCAACAGAAAAGAAAAAGTTGGAAAGTAGAACCCTGGCATCAAAACAGAAGTTCAGGTTGCAACTAGGATTTAACAGTACAATAATAAATGCCATGTAGCCAGCTGAGAGGAGCAGTAAAATTAACCTGAAAAGTCATACGACCCTTACACCATATAATAAAGATAGAGCTAATGTTACTTTTGTAGTCATATTTCAGATTCCTTTTACTAACTATAAGATAGCATAGCTTGACAGATCAGATGGCAATTACCTGAAAAACCAAATTAAATTACTTCATATCATTCATTTATTTGTGAAGAATCAGAATGGATCACTAATGCAGAAAGATTTGTAGAAGTTTGCTGATAATATGCTGTTGATTGAAAAATTTATTCAAGGAATATAAAAATAATTTTCACAAAACCATTTTGATAATGAATACAAGCTCTGAAAACAATAAAATATACAATAAATACTACTAGTTACATCTACAACTGATAACTGATATACTAATACTTTTATAAATAAATAAATTTACACATTCGGGATGGATCGTATCTGTTATTCCCACAGTCACAGGCGTTCCAATGGTTCAAGCCTTATAACCATCGAGATTGTAGAAAAATAATAAGAAAATATTTAGTAATCCCAAATACCTTATATATAGATTTCTATTGCGAAAAATAAAATGAGTACACAAAGAACCTACTTATACAGACTACAAATATTAATTGTACTTATCTTACCAGTTGGCTGTTAATTGGGTAATATGATAAGAGATGTGTCTACAGACTTACTGTTTATATGAAACTATCTTATACCAAGGTGATAAGGTTCATAATATTATGAAAAATTCATAAACATCTCAAAAACACTGTTTGCAGTTTTTAACTGATTACAATGAATATTAGTTTAATGATAAATACAAGGATAAGTATACATTTTTTTTCCTTATACAATTTGTATACATCTAGACATTTTTGCAAATGATTTATGTATGTATATGTACCATAGTGTAAATCCCCTTTTCAATTGAATATAAAGTTTATGAGGCGTATTTACGGTACCAGGTTTTAAAACCAGTTTTCACTTCGAAGTACGGCGCCCTGGTACGAGCAAAAATTACTTGCAAGTATGAAAGTATATGTGCTGAAGTCGGATGCTCAAAATACTTGAACACTCACATGAAAATACTGCATAGGAAAATGATTCATATTCTAATGAATAAAAAACACAATCGGATTTGTGAATAAAAAATACATTGAATTGATTTTGCTCCTTATTCCTCATGGAATACGGGTTGAATTCCTATGCAAGTATTTTCAAATTTGAACACCGCGGCGTCTCAAGCAGTACGTGTACGTACGTATACGGCTCGGCGAGTTGAGTTTCAAGTATTTTTAAAACCTGGTTTTTGACCCTGGTATTTTTCCGTACTCGTACTTAGAAGCCCTGGTATTCAATTTTTCAAGTATTAGTATATTTTTCAAGTAGTTTAATCAATCTCATCGCTAATTGAATGTATGTTGTGTATTGCAGTTTTAATAATTTTAAAATAAATTAAAAAAAAAAAACAAGTAAAAGTTACACATTATCAACGTTTATCAGGGATTAATAAATAATTTGTTTATGATTCTTCCAAGTAGCTGTGAGAAATTTCTTATAAAATACAATTACATAAATATAGTTTATTCTAATGATAACTGGCAAACAATATTTTTGTATTATTATATGACTTAAAATTATACAGAAGTCTCTTATTACTTTTTAAAGTTTAAAAGGCCTATTGAATATTTGTCTACACTAATAATAACCTTGAAATTTACATATAATTTCGATAAGAATTTAACTTACTATAACTGTTACAAATATTATAGAACAAAAATTATTTTTATTTACTTTCTTGTTTATTTCGGTGTACTGAAAAAGTTTTTGTTTACTTAAAATGATAGCTAACTTTTATCAAAATTGACAATATTGACATGACCGAAACCGATTTGAGGATTTGATTTGACTAAATTGACAACCGAAAAGATTTGACAATCGCAGCATATATTTTAAATTTTGTAACAATGTATCTATATTAAAATACAATGTTTGATGTTTTTGATAAATTAGAAATTAGATTAGTTCAATGGTATCAATAAACAGCTCATAATATCCTAAAGCTTTATCCTGTAGTCTGAGTCAAACACAAGAAATTGATGATGCATGAGTTTCAAAGCCATTTGGAGAATTTCTAAGGAATATAGACGAGTCATCTATATTGATATCCAGGAGTTCTCATGATTGTTTTTTTAATTTTTCATAATACTGAATTCATAACAGTAATTGAGTTATATATTTTGAACGCAACTTAACCTATAAACTCATTGTCATACAGATCTCAAATTGTCAAATAGTATTGCGGCGCGGTACTATTGAATGTTAAATTTATTATTTACTCAAAATAGATTAGTATCACTTGGTGTTTATTTAAAAAGAATGGGTCGCAAAAACCGTAATGTAAATAAATTTGCCCAGCGGAAGCGAGAAAGAAGGGAACAGGTTAAAATTATTATACCTTACTCACTTTTACAACGTGTAAATAAACATTAACATGTTTTCTGTTATTATTAGGAAAAGAATCCCAAAGAAAAACCTTCAGGCGACACCCGAAAACATTATGAAGATATTATAAGAGAAAATGCGTCCTTTGAAGAGTACTATAAGGTAAACATTGCTAACTTTGTCAGACTTCCCAGATCACGAACAAATAAGAAGGGAATATTTTGACTAAACTGAACAGCTGGTTTGACTTGACTGGTATAAAGCAGAAAGAAGTTAGAACGGAACATAGATCTCGTTCATTCTTCGTCAGAGTATTGGATTTGTATTATTGTAAATGTCAGCCAATTATAGTCCCCTGCTGGACATAGGCCTCCTCAAATCAGCGCTATCCTTGTCCCGCGCCTTTCCCATCTATCCCCAACAGGAGTCCTATGCTATGTTTTTCAAGACACTGCCTCCAGGACTCAGTTTTCCTCCAGTAGCAATTGGCCTGAGCCATGAGCTATGTCAGTTTCTTTGTTTCTATTACCTAATGTCATATCTTGTCCATAAGAGAGAGCTCATATCATAGCCTGCTAAGTGTCTTAAAATCTTTTATCCGGTTCAATTGTTAATGTCCCCTTCTTGGCTCTGTAAGTCAATACTGGTAATACATTGCTTGAAGACCCTGCTTCAAGTATTATGTGTTACTGTATTTTGAGTAAATTTAGTGAACATTTTGGTCAAGGAGGCAAAGTGAGAAAAGAAGATATATTAATATTGTACACCTTAAAAAGGCAAACTGTTGATACAAAATGTACTTACCAATATTATAATGTACACAGTTCTCATCATCATCTAAGCGTAGTATCCCGGTTGCAACCAAAACTTTCGTTTCAGTGCGCCTTTCCGACTTTTTCTACTCCACTTCGCACGGTCTTCAGCATCCCTGGTAGTGAGCCTATTGGCACGCATATCACCCTTTATGACGTCAGCCAGCACTTTTTGGGTCCACCCCTCCTGCCGGGGCCCGGCGGAGGCGGCATGTCCAGACATTTGTTTCCCACATAAGCATCCGGTTGCTGTAAAACATGGCCGTACCAACAGAGCCGATACTCTTGTAATTTATTATACAACAATAAATAAATATATGTGTATGCATGGTTTTCTTCTATCTTTTTTTTCAGATGCAAAAGGTCTGCCCTGAAGAAGAATGGTCAACATTTATGGACACATTAAAGGAGAACTTGCCGACCGCCTTCCGTATAACAGGGTCAAAGTGTGAAGCTGATGCCTTAATGAAAATTGTGAAAAGTGAATATTTTTCACAATTACTTAATGTAAAATTACAGGATGGGGATAAAGAACAGTTGATTAAGCCTATTAATTTGCCATGGTGAGTCATTTGTGAAATTTTCTCCATAACCTTCCACCTTTTTTATTGCTGAGAAACAGCAGACAGGCTAATGTCCCGCTTAGAATTTAGCAGTTACTGTCGCCTATTGCAACACCAGTGACATCGCGGACACGCTGCTGTCCCATAAGGGTACAGGAACTTGGGTCACTAATGTCGGAACACAACACAAGGTTATTATGGCGGCATACTTAAGACCAAAGGTGGTTGCCATCCAGACGGGTTTTGAGGCCCTACCACGTAGCTAGGGTAGGTTGTTTTGTCTGCTTTTACAACAGGTCGACCCCGGCCGTAGAGGTTAGTATTCTTTCTCTGCTCCTGTATGGATAATTGGATGTTTGATTCTAAGTATATGGCCAATTCATCTTCATTTCAGTGCATCTATTTGTGACTAAATATCCTCTTAGCTTAGTTTTTTTGTATGTATTCACTGTTTTTTACTCTTTATTTATACATACTAACATACTATTAAAACATTTTAGGTACCCAGGTGGCTTAGCTTGGCAACTACGCCTATCTCGAACAGACATTCGACGCAGTGAGCCTCTGTACAAGTTACACAACTTCCTCGTTGCAGAAACAGCAGCTGGTGGTGTTTCACGGCAGGAAGCTGTGTCTATGATACCTCCTGTTGTGTTGGATGTTCAACCACATCATAAGGTAATAAGTCAGTCTAAAGGCATATTTGTCTAATTTTATTTTGAACGAAATTAAACATTCTCTATGGTGGAGCCCGATGAGGTATGAGTAACTCCTGTCAAATGACTACTGCATTATATAAGTATGTCGTCAGGCTTTGACAATGAGTTAATGTCTTTAAGTTTCAGCTTAGGCCTTTGCCAATAGGCACTCCGATATTAGAGATATTATCTAAGTTAGTGAAGGAGGAACTTCCACAATTCGAAATAGTCTATTAGTTTATTATTGGAGGTAGTGATATTAGTATTAGTATTATATTAGTACTAATAGCCACCTTCAGAAATAATAATAATATAAATTGAAAATCTCGACTATTAGTAGAATGCTGGAAATACAATGTTTCGACAGAGTTTTACTTCACATTTACAGGTACTAGATATGTGCGCAGCCCCAGGTTCTAAAACAGCACAACTCATTGAGTTCCTACATGCTGATGAAGATAAAATTCCAACGGGTAAGGTTTTTTACTGATGGTATGAGTCAAAAAAAGATACACAAAATTTAAAGGAGCAAAAAACCAAAATATGTTTTGGGTAGTTTTTAATAGGTTGTATTTTGAAGAAAAATGGTCATGCAGTGTTGAAAATCACACAAAAATATTATTTCTTTTGGTCCGTTAATGTTTCTGGGAAGTTGTAGTTACATAAGGTGATGATTTCGAAAAGAAACAAAAGAAAATAATTTTTATTTATCAATAAAGGTAATTATATTATTTACCGAACCTATCGAAATCTTGGCTATTGCCGTTCTCTTCAAGGTACTGTTTACGTTTGGCAATTTGAATTATCCAAATCTCATCAAACATGTTATTGAGAATTAATTGTTAATAATTATTTCAGGTTTTGTAATGGCTAATGATGTTGATAACAGTAGATGTTATATGTTGGTGCATCAAGCGAAGAGGTTGAATTCACCCTGTATATTAATCACTAACCATGACTCAGCTGTTATGCCATCTCTGGTCATCACCGATATTGAAGTAAGGATACTGATTTTTATTTTGCACTGCTGCACTTAGGATTCCCCAAGTTTGCGTCACAAATTCCGGTCTCCTAATCTCCCGTCCAGCCTCGACCGACTTTGCCGAAACATGTTTGCTGCAACGCCCATCGGTCCTGCTACAGACGTGACCAGCCCATTGCCATTTCAGCTTGCATATTTGGCGAGCTGTATCAGTTACTTTAGTTCTCCTATGGATTACCTCATTTCAGATTCGCTTTGTCAATTCCTGTAAATTTTTGTAGTAATGAAACCTGTTTATTTCAGAATCCTGGCAACACAAAACCATTGAAATTCGATCGTATCTTATGCGACGTCCCGTGCTCCGGTGATGCCACATTGAGGAAAAATCCTGACATTTGGCTTAAGTGGTCCACTGGAAATGGAAATAATTTACATGGGTAAGTATTGTAAGCACAAGTTCTGTTGCTGCATGGAAACTTGGACCTTGGATGTCAAGGGTTATGCGCTGCTCTCAGCTGCTCCCTTTACCCACTAAAATCACTCTGTTCAGGCACCGATTATGATATTTTTAAATTATATTGATATAATAAAAAAATGGCAAAAGGCTGTGCAAGAAAAGAAGAAAGCGTGGTTGGATTGGTTAGCAACAAAAGCTAACCAAAAAGTTCAAAAGGCAATGGATGACGAGATAAAGGAAGCAAGAACGAAATATAATAGATTGAAATCAGCAGTGAAAGAAGTTGTGTCTAGAAAGAAAGAAGAACGAAAGGATGATTTTGATAGGAGGCTCACTGAAGATTTCCAATCAAAAATCAAGTTTTTCTAGAAATCCTTCAAAACAGCCAGAGCAAAAACTTCTACCTTGGAGCTGAGTACAATCAGGAGTCAAGATGGGAGCATTATAAAAGGAGAAGAATGTGTGGTAAAGAGATGGAAAGAGTATTTTGAAAGTTTGTTTGAAAGAGAGGAAGTGCAGGTACAAAATCCGGCACCTTCCATGGAAACTATTATAAATGTTGATGAAAGTAAGATAAGCATGGATGAAATAGTGAAAGCATTGAAAAGTATGAGACTAGGTAAGGCTGCAGGGTATGACAGGATTACCGTCGAGATGCTGAGGGCTAGACAGGGCATAATGGCTAACCAGCTGTACCGCCTTTTCAATTTGTGCTGGCGAAATGGCCAAGTACCGGGACATTGGTGCAAAGCCGTAATCGTGCCATTATATAAGGGAAAAGGGTCACGGCAGGACTGCATAAATTACCGCGGTATAAGCCTTCTCAACGTCGTCGGTAAATTGTATGCGAAAGTGTTGATTGAAAGTGTTGTGAATGAAAAAGACGAAAAAGTATGGGATGCACAAGAGGGATTTAGGAAGAGAATGGGATGTACGGATCAGGTCTTTTCCTTGCGGTGCATAGCCAAGAAGTGTTGGCTATAAATAAGAAGATCTAGAAAAGGCCTATGATAGAGTGGTGAGGAATGAATTGTGGGCGTCTTGAAAAAAGGCCAGGTCAAGAGTACCCTAAACCGAAGGGCATGTATGAAGGGAATAATGAAAGTGGACGAAGCGAAACAAGTATGTAAGGAACGATCCTTGCTACTTTACTGACCACTTCTTTCCACTTGCTACGAAGCAAGTGGAAAGAAGTGGTCTCTGCCTACCCCTACGGGAAAGAGGCGTGATTATATGTATGTATAAAAAATTACCAAATAACTGATTAATAAATTAACAGCCCATAGCTCTTGCTTCTGGACTCGGGGCTCTCCTTTGAGAGAACGGTCAGTATACCCATCACGCTTGTCCAAGGCAGATTGGCAGGTTACACATCCCTTGACCTCAGTACGTTTTCTTTCAGTCAGTACATGGCCATTATGCTATAAAATACACTTTAAGCGAGAAAATTTGATTAAGTGATGCATGTCATCGTGGGATTCGAATCCAGGACTTTTAGGTACATTAATTCATTTCTGTTTAACAGAATCCAATATCGCGTGTTAAAACGGGGTTGCGAGTTGCTCTCGGTGGGCGGCAGGCTGGTATACTCCACTTGCTCTTTCAACCCTGTCGAGAATGAAGCGGTCATCCACAGGATGCTGCAGGAGACTGGTGACTGTATGAAACTGGTTGATGTTGAGCATATGTTGCCAGGCCTGAAATATCATAAAGGTAAGTCGTGATTGAGTCCTTCTGCGAGAGTTATGTCTATGAAGGAGGAGGAGGAGAAGGAGCAGCTGCGCGCTAGTCTCCCCTCCCGCTTAAGCCGAGCCGTCCAATGCCGCGACCTGATTAGTTTGTCTTGTCCCCTGGTTTCGGCATTCGAGGTGGACGAAGGGTGGTTTTAGTGAGTATACCAGCAACGTGTGCCCCGAGCACGGGAAGCACGGGAGCATCGCAAGGGGAATCTCACACTACCTCGCCATCTGTTCCCACACGACGAGATGTGTGTAGTGCATTTCCATTCTCCCAAAAGTAATTGATTTTCTAAATGGCATTAGACTCAAATTGGAAAGGACAATGTTAAGAAGATGATTTTAAAAAGTTAATACGCCCAGAATGGATGTGTATCGCAAAAGATCGACAAAATTTGAAAGTATTAGATGAGGCCTTTGTCGAAAGACAAGCTGTTGAAAGGAAATTATAACCAATATTCAAGAAAAACTTAGATTTTTTAAGGTTTTTAGGCATCTGTTGTTACAATTTTTCTGTATGCACCTGCTTTGAATTGCAATCCAGATTGTTATGTTGAATATCTAAACTTATAATTTCTTTGGTTGTAATTTGTTTTGTGCATCAATAAAATAAAATATTGCTGTAGGACAACAGACAGGCTGACGGCCTACTTAGAATTTAGCAATTACAGTCGCCTATGGGTGTTTGTAATGCCAGTAGTATCGCGAACACGCTGCTGTCACATAAGGGTACAGGAAATTGGGTCACTAATGTCAGAATATAACACAAAGTTATTATGGCGGCATACTTCAGACCAAAGGTGGTCGCCATCCAGATGGGCTTGGGGCCCTACCATGTAGCTAGGGTGGGTTGTTTTGTCGCTTTTTACGACAGGCTGAGGCTGATCCCGGCTGCAGAGGTCAGTATTCTTTCTCCGCCCCTGCATGGATAAGATTAAGTTTATATTTGAATTATTTCAAAAAATAAAACAAACCATTGTTATTTATTTTTATCTTATTATTAGACTGACTTTTATAGGGTACTTATGTATTAACGTCACCGCGGCTACAGATTTTTAGCCACACAGATATGTGTGGTAATAAAAAAAAACAACTATAGGTTACAAGCAGCTTGTGTTGTGTACGGAAACGGGCGTCCGTGTATTCCGACACAGGTTGCTTGTAGGTTACGGTTGTTTTTTTTATGACCAGGTGGTCATAAAATCTGTGTAGTTAATAATCTATAGCTGCGGTGACGTTAATACATAAGTACCATTATACTGATGTCAAAAACTTCCCATAGGTATGACGTATTGGCGTCCTGCGTCCAAAGACATGGTGTTCTACGACAAATACGAAGATGTGCCGGAGAAATGGCAGACCGTTGTTCGGCCGCAGATGTTTCCACCAAAACCTGATGATTTGGAGAAGTACTCTTTGGATAAATGGTAAGTGAAGAATAAAACCATAAGCACATACTCCGTGCCGGGGTGAAGTAAGTTGTCCTCATTAGAGGTATTAGAACCTGAGTCACAAATGGTAGAACACAACACAAGGTTATTATGGCGGCATACTTATAGACCAATGATGGATGCTATCATGGCGGTATGGAGCCTACCACGTAGCTAGAGTTGTTTTATGAGGCTGACCCCGGCCGTAGGGGACTGTAGTATTCTTACTCCTCCCCTTCACAAGTTCGGCAATACAGTCCAGCTGTATGGTCGGATGATCTATGCAAGGTTGCCAGTCGAGGCTGGAGGGCATACGTCTAGTAGGGGGCGAGGATTGGCTTATGAAAATCAATAAACTGGTAGTTTATTGACGACGTACCTACCTCTAGTACCTTTTATCATAAGGGAACAACACCCATAATACATTACCTATTTTTTTTTACTCTCCTCCCTGAGTTTGGTGAACATACCTAGTATATAAGAAGAACCTCTAGTTTTCACGTAGTAAATTATAAATCATCATGAAATCAAGGTTTTCACAAAGTTTTCCAGACAGAGTGTTAAAAATCAATTAATTTGGCTCATGTTTTTAGTAATACAACACTTGCCACGTGACGACTAAAGTGCATGCATACATATAGTTTTTTAGTTACAAGCGAAAACTAAACGCTAAACGCGCCATATTTGAACATTGCTCGAACAAGCGCTAACCCACCCCTCCCCCTCCGCTGCGGCCAAACGTGGTATTTTGAGGACCTCTCACGTAGGTGTATGTTCCCTAAATGTTGTTTATAATAGGTACTTTCTAAATTTCAGTATAAGAATCCTTCCACATCACCAAGATACAGGCGGTTTCTTCGTAGCAGTTTTAGAGAAGACTGCACCCCTTCTGTGGGAGAAGGAGGACAAGAAATCTACAGAGGCAACAGAAGGTACCGCAGTCGCAGAAGAGAAAAAAGTAAGAATACTTATATAAAATAACTAGCTGACCCGGCAAACGTTGTTCTGCCATATAAATAATAAAATGTCAAAAAATTAAAAAAGAAATTTTGGGGGTGGGTCACCCCTAACATTTAGGGGGATGAAAAATAGATGTTGGCCGATTCTCATAGATACCGGATAAGCACAAAAAATTTCATCAAAATCGGTCAAGCCGTTTCGGAGGAGTATGGCAACGAAAACTGTGACACGAGAATTTTATATATTAGATAGAGTATTGGGTTTCCTTCTAGAGGGTTTCATGCTTTTCCAGTGTGAACCAATAGGCACACCTTAGAGATATTGTATGCGCCGGACGTTGAATATGCACGGGTCTTCTCCTTTCCGCTCATACACCCCGATTATCCATCCCTTACCAACACACCCGCCATGAAAGGGAGGGATACCATGCCGCTGGCGAGTAGCGCGGCCCGGCTGTCGCGGCGATCGCCCCCCCGCGGCTAAGTCAACATCGAACCGCGCGTAGAGGCAACCGCTGCCCCCCCGGCCTAGACCAAATAAAAAAAGGGGAGCGATCGAGGATCCCGCACTACCAGATATCCATACAACATAACTGCATGGATAAGTTTAAAAACTTATTATTTCATCTTGCTCTTCTTCGTCGTGTTCTTCATTCCTGAAGGTCGTGCCCGTCTTGATAAGCCTTTACGGAGATGCTGATGAACTGCCTCCACACCACTCTGTCCTCGGCCTGTTTCAGAGCTGCAGGCAAAGTGAGCCCCGTGATAGCCTTAATTTGATCCGACCATCGGGTTGGTGACCGTCCTCTGGGCCTTTTCCCCTCTATTTTACCTTCCCCTCTATTTCCCCTCTATTTCATCTTGCTACACTGATTCAATCCTTAGATGCAATGTGACTAACGTCTAAATCTTTGTAAATGTAGATGTTTTTGGGGTTGTCCCCAAAAGACATACACATGTACACATCTTCATTGCTAAGGTACAGCAGACAGGCTGGCGGCCTTCTTAACAGTAAGCGCTTAACTATGGATGTTCGTGACGCTAGCGGCACCGAGAACACGCTACTGTCTCATAGGGGTTCAGGAATCTGGGTGATGCCGGAACATAACTCAAAGATATGGCGGCATACGTAGGGACCACGGGTGGTTGCTATCCGCCCCTGCACTTGAAGAATAACACACAAGATAAGAAAATATAGACATGTTTACCTACGAGCTAAAGCCTGCAACCACTCAACATATCTCAATAAAAATGTGATTGTTCTGACATAGTTTAGCCTTTCATTAGATTTGCCTAAATTTAGTTTTTAGATGAACATCTCCCTGATACCCTGAAGAGGCCTTCTAAAGATGTTTGTTGAATCTCTTACAGTTTTCATTTCTCCTCGAAAAGCGTTTGAATATTGTAATTAAATGGAATTATTGTTATCAGGAACCTCCAAAAAAGAAGAGAAGGCTAGGCGGATATCGAGAAGACCCTTTTGTATTCTTCTCAGGAGAACAAGAAGACGTGTTCCCATCCATCAAAGAGTATTATAACCTCAGCGACGACTTCGACCCCACCTGCCTTTTGACTAGATGCCATGTTGGGAAAAAGAAAAATATATATTCGGTATCAAAAGTCGTGAAAGATGTCGTCCAGAAGAACGAGGCTTCTATCAAAATAATCAATACAGGCGTGAAGACGTTCGTGAGATGTGACAATAAGAATATGGTGTGCCCATTCAGGTGAGTCTTCCGTTATGATGGTCTCTATTAAATCCCTGTTGCTTCCGTTTTGCACTTTGGTGTCCAAGGCCGTGTTTCGATCCTGTCAAAATTAATGACTTAATTTCTTGTAACGAGATAATCTCTAAATAATATTGCTAGATGGTGGGACTCCAAACCCGTCTGGATGGCAACCACCCTTGGTCTATTAGTATGTCGACATAACCTTGTGTTGTATTCCGGCGTTAGTGACCCGGGTTCCAGTTCCGCGGCGGTCAACATAGGGGAACTTGATAGCTATGCTCTTGACGTAACAAACAACTATAGGCGACGGTAGCTGTTTACTATTAAGTAGGCCGTCAGCCTGTCTGCTGTCTTACAGCAATAAAAAAAGTTATTAAATAAATTTAATAGATCATATTTTTTGGTTACATTTTTCTCCAAATTTGTTTCCGTCTTTATTTCAGGTTATCCCAGGAGGGTTTGCAAAGTATATCTCAATACATCGGGCCTAAGCGTCGTGTAAACATTCTAAAAGAAGACTTAATATTAGTGCTCCATAACGACAACCCAAGTAATCCCCCAGATATAAAATTGTTCTCTGAACACACGCAAAATCTGGTCAAAGATCTTGGTAAGTGAATACAAATAATAATGTACTCTAACAATTATTAAAGCGCCATCCAGTCTCAAAGTAGCTTAGCACTTGTGTTATGGGTACTAGACAACTGATATACTTTTCTTTTGTAAAAGAAACGTCTGCGTCTCGGGACGCCCGACAGAAATGACAAACTAATCTAAGCTGAACTATTTAATATTGAAATTGTTTAACTTGAGAAAAGCGTAAGTTATTACTTAAATTTTATGTATATGTATTATGGTGAACGCACACTTGTCCGAGCCGAACGCGCCGAACGAGTCGAACGAAACGAATTTTAGAATTCTTTGTATGAAATCTCATGAAACCTCGCACACTTGCCCGCGTCGAATCGTCCGAATCATTCATATACAGAATTCTAAAATTCGTTTTGTTCGACTCGTTCGGCGCGGTCGGCTCGGACAAGTGTGCGTTCACCATTAATATGATAATGTAAGGAAAGGTTATTTATTAATAAAACCAAAAATAACTAAAGTTTATGAATTTTCAATTTTTCCAAAAACTGTTTCAAAATTATATTAAATTAAATTATTACCTAATGTAGATTCTTTATAAAGAATAAAAAACTAAACTATATTTCATTGTAATAAAGTCGCAATTCGAATAGATATAGCACTGTGGGTTAGAGTGGGAGAGGAGGAGTTTGCCTATCGCTGTCATATGCGTGAGAGAAAGGGAAGCCAGACAAACTGGCACCGTAACGCGTTACATAACTAAGCGGTTTATCCTTCCCATAAGAAGTTATCACTTCAATAAATACATATTATATTTTCAGAATCGAATAGAGATGAATCCCGCAGGCGTTTCGTATTATTTATAAAAATTAGCTGTATTTATCAGATTAATATTAGTCAGAGCTTGGTCTGTAACATCGCTAGGAACAAATTGTCCGTGCTGTCATGTTTTCACCGTGCAATAAGAAAATTTACCCCTGTAGCCGGGGTAGGTTTGTCGTAAAAAGCGACTAAACTAGCTACCATCACCTGGTAGGGCCCAAAGCCCGTCTAGATTGCAACCACCCCTGGTCTATAAGTTTGCCGCCATAATAACCTTGTGTTGTGTTTCGGGATTAGTGATCCAGGTTCCAGCGTGTTCGCGGTACCCCTGTGTCGCAAACATTCGTAGGCGACGGTAACTGCTAATTTTTTTTATTGCTGTAGGACAGCAGACAGGCTGACGGCTTGCTTAGAATTTAGCAGTCACCTATGGGTATTTGCAACGCCAGTGTTATTATGGCGGCATACTTAAGATCAAAGGTGGTCGCCATCCATATGGGCTTGAGGCCCTACCACGTAGCTAGGGTGGGTTGTGTTGTCGCTTTTTTCTTGCATGTGCACGCCTTACAACATTCAAAGCCAAACGGACTCCGTGAAATAGAATATCTATACTTATATTCTATCCCATTATCTCGCAGGCTAAATCATATTTATGAATATGTCTGTCTCAACGGTGCCAAAGAAGTTTCATTTCAATAAAAAAATGTTTTACAGCTACGGGCAGCTGTGTGTTAGAGTACAAGGATCAAGACTCGGAGTTGCAGTTGACGCTGGTGGGGTGGCGGGGGGTGCACTCGCTGAGGGCTTACACGGCCACGCCCGACACCGTACATTATTTAAGGCTGTTGGGGGCGGATATCAGTAAATACGGTAAGTAGTGTAGCGACGAGATAACTTCGTGCCGGGGCCTGTCGCAAAAGGCGAAAAATCAACTCTAAAAAAATTGCAATCACTTTTGGTCCTTAAGTATGCCGCCATAATAACATTTTTTTGTTCTACTTCCTATGTGTAGGGGAGCGTGTTCGCTGTGCCCCTAGCGTCGCAAACTTTAGAATAATAATAAAACCTTATTACGTAATATGCATATATAAATAGAATTAAAATTACAAAAATATATAATGTGTAAATTAATTATAGACCCATTTTCGGGTAAAGGGCTCCTCTATTTTGTTCCAAGCCTTCTTATCGAGCGCCTTCAACATCCAGTCCTTTCCGGCTGCTTTACCAATCTCGTCCGCCCAGCGCTCCTTTGGTTTTCCCTTTCTTCTTTTCCCTCTGGGTTCTTTCTAAATGGTGGCCAGTGCCGTCCATCTCTTATCTTTGGTGCGTATCAGGTGTCCGGCCAATTTCCATTTCATTCTACTTGCGTGTTGTAGAGCATCTAAAACTTTAGTTTTTTTTTCTTATTGAGCTGTTTCTTTAAATGGATGAAATGGCGACAGGTCTCAGGAATAATTTGTGATCCACAAGTGCCTTTTACATTTAAAGGTAAAATTTAAAAAGTCCGTAATAACGCCTGTCGTATTGTATGGATCGGAATGCTAGGCCACAAAGGAGAGGGACGAAAGGGTGTAACATAATATTGAGATGGATGTATGGAGTTACGAAAATGGATAAATTAGAAATGAGTATATTAGAGGAAGTGTGAAAGTATTGATAAACTTAAAAGTAATAGACTAGCGTGGTTTGGCCATGTAATGCGTGTAAGGAAGAATGCCAAATAACAAGGGAAATGATAGAAATGAGAGTGGATGGATACAGGAGTAGAGGTAGACCAAAAAAAGATGGATGGATTGCGTAAAAGATGATAATGGCAAAAATGGGTGTGAATGTTGGGATGACTGCTAACAGAGGAGAGTGGAAGAAGAGAACATGTTGTGCCGACCGCATATAAATGTGGCTTTTTTATTTCTGTAGGACAGCAAACAGGCTGATGGCCCGCTTACAATTTAGCAGTTACCGTCGCCTATGGGTATTTGCAACGCCAATGACATCGCGAACACGCTTTTGTCGTATAAGGGTACAGGAACTTGGGTCACTAATGCTGGAATACAACATAAGGTTATTATGGCAGCATACTTAAGACCAAAGGTGGTCGCCATCCAGACGGTCTTGGGGCCCTACCACGTAGCTAGGGTGAATTATTTTGTCGCCTTTTACGACAGGTCGATCCCGGCCTCAGAGATCAATTCTTTCTCCGCCCCTGCACGGATAAAATCGTTTAATTCATTTATCATTTCTAACATCTCATAAGGACTCAAAACAATACTATATCATCTACAAACCGAAGATTATTTAAACATTGGCCATCAATAAGAATTCCTTTATGTGCCAACTTCAGATCTTTCATGACGTTTTGTAGTACCGCAATGAAGAGTTTTGGTGATAGTGGGTCTCCTTGCTTGACGCCTCTGCCTATTTCAATAACCGGTCCTATGCGGTCCAGTTTCACTCAAGTGAATGGGACCTTCTAGTTTAAAAGTGCTGCCTATATACTATCATGTGAAATGAGTCAAATGGTTTTGTGTAGTCAATCAAAGTTACAAAAACAGGTTTTTGGTTCTTTTGATATTTCTCTATTATTTGATCTAGAACGTGTATGTGGTCGATTGTACTAAATCCTTTAGGGAAACCAGCCTGTTCACTCGGTAGCTGTTCTATAATTGGGTTAGTGTCAGAAAAAAAAAATTAAAAGCTTTGACAGTATATTTTATTACAGATGTGAATAAATTTAAAAAACCCGAGGGTCAAGAAGCCGAAGCCGAGTCCAGTGAAGCGATGGCTTCAATTGCCGAAACTCCAGAAAGTTCTAACAACGGTGAACAAAATGGCGGCAAAGAGGAGAGTTGATAATATTTATATTAAGTAAATGTTTTTATAGATTATATTAAGGAATATATGTTATTTCTACAATGTCATTTTATTTTTACTCTGATTTATTTATTTATTAAGAAATCAAAGGATGGAGAGCGATACGTACAGATACATGAAGAAACTGGGGTCTATGCGGCGACTTAATTAATGCTAGTTTGTTTTAGTAAAGGCTATTTTAAATACTTATACTTAAAGTAGGTTCTCAATCTAAAATTATCAGCCCGGAAATCTACGGAAACTTCTGCGCCCTCGTGTACTTTAGGATAATAGAAGAAATTTGTAGGGTAGTTAAACTTTATTCTTACAAGATGATTAAAATAAAACAAAATTATAATAGAACAAACCGCCGGGCACGGACGGAGTGCGAGACGAGAGCGCGTCAACACGCTCAGCGCTAGACGCGTAGGCTCTCGTTCCACATCCATCCGGCGCGTCGAAGTCGTCCGCCGTTCATTGGGTGTGGTTACGAACGCGCATCTCTTCACGTTACGTCAAAATGCGGATTTTCATCAGAGCTTTTACAGTGCCCCCTGTTTAGATCCCTCATCACTATAACGAGCCCAATGGTTGGGATAAGGTGACCGGTAACTCATTTAGTGTGACCATGAGGATTGTTACCATGACGCTAACAGTTAAACTGTGACTTGGCGACACTGAACAGCATTACACGTATTTTGCCGGCCACTTATGAGAACCTCTTCAAGATCTGTGTAATAATGGTGACTTCATACAACTGATCATCTTAAAAGTGTTTTATCCCGGTTGTATCCAAAACTTGTATAACGGGACTTCGAGGTCTGGTGCGGACACGGCAGTATTTTGGTGCACCTATTTCCATGAGCGCTTTTCCGTGATAGGATAGGACGACATTTCTTAATTAAATAACCGAGTCACTTCACATAGTCCATCTAATCCCAAAATAGCAAAGTGCTTGTGTTACGGTAATAATACGACTTTCTTTTATAAATAAAAGATTAGGGCGAAAACCGAAGCAAGCCTTCCGAGAAGCGAAAGCCGTGGCGCCACGGAGGCTGTCAAATTCTAACCCATCATGTTTTTTATTGCTAAGCTACAGCAAACAGGCTGACGGCCCACTTAATAGTAAGCAGTTACTGTTGCCTATGGGTGTTTGCAACACCAGGAGCACCGCGAACACGCTGCTGTCGGCATATAGGTAAAGGGATCTGGGTCACTAATGCCGAGACACAACGTAAGGTCAACATCATCGTTGCCATCCAGACAGGCTTGAGGCCCTACCACTTAGCATTATACCGTTTCTTTCCGAATATCTTCAGCAGTTGGAAATAGGTGCAGAGTAATCAAAACACAAAGTTACGAAATGCTTTTATTTTTTCATCGGAACTTCGCGTTACAGGCGTTTAACATCGCGTAACAATAAAACTTAAATGATTAGATGGTATTAAACAGTTCATGACATATCTTATATGCTATGAATATAGCTGTAAATGACAATTTGAATATGCTTCCAGAGTAAAAAATCTCTGCGTCCCACTCTAATAACTTTTGGCGCTTTCCTCTAAAATTACATTGATACTATTATGGCACCTCTTTAATGCATTTTAACGGACACTTTTTCAGACACAGTTCTCCTTACCCTCGATAGTTTATTGGTATATCCAAGTGGCAATGCATTCGAGTCTGTTCGATCCTCTTGCAGGATTACATATTTGCATAATCTACAAATAGTTTCTAGTCTGAGTGTGTCTGTTTCTTTACCTAGTGTAAGTCTAATAAACTATAACAATGAATTTTTCATGAGACTAGTCTAAAGATTGAAGGAAATATGGAATTCTATAAAATTTATGTATAATTATATTTCTAGTCGACAAATTAAAGGATAGATTGAATATAGGGCTTTGAATAGCCATAAAAAGAACTACTGAAAACAATTTGTGAAAATAATATTCTACTAATGCACAGTTATGGAGACCAGTAAATTTTGGTGTATAATTTATTAACATTATTTACTGCGCTATTATTAAATATGATATTCTCAAAACATTCAATTCAATAAGGTAGATATTTTTATAATATAATATTCCAAATTTATCGTTAAACAGCAGTCTACAATAATCCAAAAAATAATAAGTCAAATTAAAAAGATCAGATCTAGAAGAGATTCCTTACATTTATTTCTTGAGTTCATTTTTATTTAATTATGCACAAAATAAGGCATAAAACACATCCTTAATATTTGTAATTACGTAGAAGAAACACTTTGTATTTATATATCTATTTTTTGTAAAAACTAGAGGAGGATGGGGAGGGTCTTCTACTATGTAAGGTCTACAGAAGGATGGAAGTCGTTCACATAGATAGGAATTCCATTCAAAAGGTTATGTAACAAAAATTCTAGGTATTAAATAAAGAATTCATGCTATGGTTCGAATGTTATTCGGTTCCATTAAATAATTTGTGAAATCTATCTAGGTACTTATACATGATTTTGATCGGTTATCAATTTCGTTAATATCTATTATCCCCGCTAGAGGCGCTGTTTATACTCCCACTTATTCGTAGCTCCCACGTGTTAAAAATTATTGCCAACGCCAACGACTTGAACCGTAATTAGTAAACATATTATAACTATATTGCACATTTTCAATAAGAATAAATTACCTACTTAAAGTAATTTTATTTAAATTAATATCAATCTAATTATGTATAAACAAAAAAGGTAGTGAACAGAGAACAATAAATAAATTGTGGAGTAAATAATATATCCCTGTATTTCTTTATCCTGTAGCGGCCGTGCGCAGGCGCAACACTCAGCGCGCGACCTTTACAAACTTCATACTGATAAATTGATCACTCCTCTGCATCTATTATAACTATCAAAAAACTTCATTAACTGATAATACATTAATTGTGCTTCTTGTGCAATAATACACACTCACTAATATCATTGACATATTTTAAACAACTAATATCGCACACAGTGTTCAATATTAACCATATAAACACAATTTACATTATATATAATAAAAAATATGATAAAATATACAAAATTAGTTTTTCTTCAGTTAGAAAGGATTTACGCCAACAAAATGTGGATGATATGAAAACTTGGGAAAACAATTTATGATTCAATATACATTCATTTATAAACAACACACTTTTAGTTGTTACTCTTTCAATTTTAAGTACGAAAAATTATGAAAATATAAATTAATATCAAAATATCAGTAAAATGGATTCTTATGCAGTATAATCCCGATTATCCGAATCAATTAAAACCAGGGGTATTCCATATAATCGAGGATAACCGATTTCAAAGTCAAATCCAACAATAATTAAATTTTATTGTGGAAATGGATTTACATACGTCATTTAGACAATACGATATGAAAAGATTACTCGCGCAAACAAATGAGAGCGGGAGTGCCTACACGGCTTCTTCTTTGTACCCAATTGATGCGTTTAGCGATGATTTTGCCAATCGTCGGAGGCGGGAATGAACTCATCGTGACATGTCTCGTTGCGTCGTCAAATCAAGAATAAATCCGGATAATCGAGATTATACTTTAAGTTATTTAGACAAAATTCTTGCAAAGAGAATTGGTAAGTAGGTGACGTAAATGGCACATTGTTACCTTCATAATAGCAGATTTATCTAGGATCATAAAATAGTCACTGCAATTAAAGCAACTTAAGTACATTACTAATTACACATGTACACAAACGTGTCATAGGTAGTAGAATTTAAGTTAATGAATTAATAAACATGTAAATAAATGTCCAGAGCCACTCGTGTCAGGAGGATATATAAAATAAATAAAAAAACGTGACATAGGTTCAATATAAAAAGGACAATTCAATGTTATATATCAGTAGTTAATTTTATATTGTACTATATCTCCCTATTATAGTGGTTTTTGAGCTATTCAATTACTTCCACTTTGCGACTTGTATATCCTTCAATATATCCTAAAAGTTCTCTTATTTTCCATTAAATACATATATTTTTTTAAAAACGTCGAAAATTAAAATTATTGCAACAATGCACATAAAAGGTTTTCAAGAAAATTCTGAGTAGCTTCTTTAAACAAACTCTTTGAAGCACTTTTAGGAGAAGTGAAAGTGTGCCAAAGTAAACCATTTGACCGACTATACTACACTTAATTTTATTCTTATAGCTATGTACAAATCAGTGCCGGATTAAGTGCGGGGCCCGTAGCAAATCTTTTCAAAGGACCCGCACCTGGGCGCAAGTGTGCTTCCATACCTCAAACTATAGTACCAACGTAACTACATCGCCAAACTACATCGCCAATGCACTTATCGCCGATGGCTCAAGCGAGCTCCTGGGACGTGACTTCATCACGTAGCCGCCACCTGATTCGGCGATGGAAGCGCTCAACACGTTTGTCTTTAGGCTTCACGCAGAGGTCCATGACATGAAGACGATGTTGTGCAGTGACAGTCTCGTCGGATATGATCTTGCAGTTGGCTACTTTGCTGATGTAGTGTCTCCAGTTTACAGGAGAATTTGAGTCGGTCCGCGCCCCAATAATGAGCTCTAGCTCATTATCGGACCGACTCAAATTCTTCACATTTATACGAACGACTTTTTGTAACAGTGCTTTTATCGTATGAAATTCTATTTTATTTTCGCCAAGGAAATAATGGGGGTTACCGATTGTATGACGTAGATTGTGTTAGTAGAAAAAGATGTAACGTTTCACCTTTTTGTGACATCAAATAAATTCAATATATTATGTTACCAAGTGTTAATAAGTTTCATTTAAAAAATTACGCTCAGGCCGAGATGAGCGAATTTAAATATACGGGGCCCCCTTTTGCGTGGGGCCCGTAGCAATTGCTACATTTGCTATGTGGTTAATCCGGCACTGGTACAAATGTATTATTGAAGTTTAAACTTTAATATGAGTATATAAATATTTTCAGAGCAGTTGATAGTCTGAAGTTAGGAACTTGAGAAAATTAGAAGGAGCGAGTGAAGAAGTTTAAGACGTAATATTTAAATATAGCTTGTTTATGACTGTACATCGTTTTAAATTTGTTAGGTATTTATTAGATAGAGAGCTTTGTAATATTGAAAAAATAATTGTCATACAAAAATATAAACATTAAGTAATTTCGAGTTGCTGAATGATAATTTTCGATCTATAGTAATGAATTGTAATTTTGATACATATAATATCGATAATTCAAAGTATTTTAATGATAATAACAATTTATTTATATACATATGAGTATGTATATGATTAAAATAAATGTAACAATATTGAATTAGCACACAGAAAATCATAAATCATTATATCCTTATTAATTAGTAAATAGTACTTTCAAAAACAAGAAAAGGTGTTCTTCGTTTATGTTTATTTTTTAAATCGAAGGTTCAGATTAATAATATAAGGCAAGTATGCAGTCATACGCAAGTTTCCTTAACTCTAACCTATCTACTGCCATCGTCATTGTAAACCATGCTCTCTCATAATTCTTGAACTCGGTCCTATATCACAGTAGGTGATGTGGTACTAATATAGTAAGTTAAACCTAATTTTATGCTAATTATTACTAATTAGAATAGGGACAGTCCTTTCATTCATCAGTCATTTCATATAATTTGTTTATTTGTAAAAGATTTGTTCTTACAGTTTTAAGGATCCATAATACCTGATATTCGTAGAACGAATATTAATTATTATTGTTAATACGAGCATTATTACAAAAATTTAAAGCGATTTTGTATTAAAGTGATTTATACCCCACATGGTCTCCCGATTTTGGTGGGTAATGGGAGATTTTATACTTCCAAACGAGATTAAGAATATTCCAGTTTTTGAAGATGTATTTAATGAAGAAGTTAATATCTCTTTGACTAATATCAATAAAAATTTAGTACTACAGATCAAAAGATGTTACAATTTGTCGACGGTATTGTAATTATAATTCGGTATTTACAATACTATAGGTAATTTTTCTATAGGATTGTATGCACCGAACTCGTGTTAATCATGAAATATGCAATGGCTGTCAGTAAATAATGTACATAGAGCTAAAGGTGAGGGTGGGTGGACGGCTGTGGTCGGGTCATCTCTGCTTTATAGGAGCTGTTTCATAAAGTACTAAATATAGGACCAACAGCTGCTTTATTTACAGCCGATTACAGTGTAATAAAATTTATAAATAAACTGTGACAACTTACACAACGCAATCTAGCCCCAAAATAAACAGACAGCACTAATGTTATGTATACTTTTGTAAATAAATACATATCATACAGCCAGATTCCGGAAGGGAATGGACATGACCCACGCAGGTGTTCCGGTGAACGAAAGCATCTTTGCCACGGAGGTCGATTACTGTACAATATTGTATTTCTGTAAATAAAGTGAATGATCTATGTCTACTTATAAACTAGAACTACGATATATAACTACTATTAATGGTGCTAAAAACTGACGAATATAACAATACTATGAATCCTAGACCAAGGTGAAAGCTTTGGATGCAATCGGCATTAACTGCTTATATTTATATATGACATCTATTAAAACGAAACCTTACTAAAGAATCCATTTGACTAATAAGTATAACTAATAATAAAATTGTTAATTCGCAAATTGTTTTCCTTTTGTAATAAATTTCTAAACAACTATGGCACCTCATAATCGCAAAATCTAGAAACAGTTTTACGTCTAGTTAAAACATTGACTGCCATTTTAGAAATAATTCAAAAAACCCGTTAGTTTTTTTTAGATAATGATTGATTATGTATATATGAATTACTAATAAAATGCGGTAATGATTATTTTCATTAAAATGATAAGGTTATCTTTCTTTTGACCCAAATAGTAGTTATACTCGGATTCGAGTGGGTAGTTTCGTTACAAAAGATCTATTCCACTCGGATCCGAGTATTCGGCAGTCAACATGTTAACATATAAACTTTATAGCCAAATGAATACAGTACCTATGAGTACTAAACATATTTCTACTGTGTCTTTATATTTTTTTACATAATTTGTTATCGTATAACATAAATTGAATAATAATAAATCAAGCCTAACTTACTATCAAATATTTAAATATAAAATTGCTACTGAACAAAAAATTTAAAATTAATAATGCAAAAATTCAAAAAAATGAGCGTTATTCTAAGACGGAATCCATATATTCTGGACGGCAGCAATGGACTAAGAAGCTGTGCTCATTATTTACAATTTAAAAAAGATGTAAATATCATTAGTAAACTCAGCTCAATTGACCTTATGTGAAGTTTTAATAAATATAAGATAACAAAAGCAAAAAAAAACTACCAACATTTGCAAGAAGAAACGGTTCTCAAAACGTTCGTGCTGTACTATCCGGATTTGGAATGAGGAGAATTTTTCAAAAAAGGCGTTATAAAATTTCAGGCCGACAATGCGTTGGTAATGGAATGGGTATTGCAAACGTCCATATGTGGCGGTGACCACCTGCTTTAGCGTGAGCCGCTTGCCTGTCTGCTGAACAAATCAAGCGTCGTAACTTTCTTCTTTAGATAATTTTATTTTATAATTTTTTGATTTAAATCAAATCAAATAATTCTTTCAGAATTACATTCCATACTAAAAACTATTTACAATGTAATTTCCTTTTACAACGTTTTTAAAATGTATGTATGTGGTTTTTGGGATTCCCAAAAAAGTTATTTATGTCTTTAGAATTTTATTTGCAATAAGCTAGAATATAATTGAGCTTTTTATAATCTTGAAATTCGTTTAAGCTTATTTTTAATAGTCTAAGTTGATAATAAGCTTTCGTTTTTCTTATCCCAAGGTACCTAGAATACGAATTAAAAGTTAGTGGTTTGTATGAAATTATTTTGAATGAAAAAAGAGATAATAAAAATGGATGATAGTCATGAAAAAAATTAATGCAGAAGTATTCTAATAATGTGAAAAAGTGTCGACATTGCTACGTAAATCGATGCACGCGCTGGTTTTTATACAGTGATTCGATCTCCACGCAGAACAATCTTCTTTGAGGCTAGATGGCGCTGTGTGAATTGTTCCAGTAAATTTATTTATTACTTATTTTAAGGAAACCTAGTAATGATGCAGCTGACAGGTGAATTAAGCACTTGAAAATTATGGATGTTCCATTAAGAGGGTCTTACCTATTAAGAGGATTGAGTGAGCCTTGGGTTCCGAGGGCATTGCATGAGGTGCCTCTGCCAGGGCAGGTCTCGGGCCAGCACGTTTGTGAAGCAGTACGGGCATTTCCACTCGTCCATTCCCAACGCTATAATAATTATAAACCAAATTAGAATAATTAAATTACAGACGTAAACTGTAGTACTTTTTATTTTATTAAGACACTAGCTGTACCCTGCGCGCGTTGCTACGCTACTTACTAAAATAAATTTGAAGGAAAGACATTAAATATTGAATTTATTTCGAGTCATTTTATTGATTATGTTCATGTCGAAAAATTTGTAACATTGCAGCGTTTCGTTTCAATTTGTATATTTATTGAAGTGCTGTGGGATACACGATATTCCTTGTTTTTCCATCTGGTTCGTAAACGAATAAATCAGAAGGTTTTCCGACGTGTGAGCAGGTCACATAGAGCTGCCCATGTCAGAAGCATGGATTCTCCAAATTAAATCCACACACTTGCAACGATTGTCCTTGTGCTTTGTTGATAGTCACTGCGAAAGCGAATCGCACCGGGAACTGCAAACGTTTGAATTCGAATGGAATATCTGTCGGGATCATTGGGATACGTGGCATCAGTACCTATACGTCTTCACCTTTGAATTTTCCAGTCAAAATTGTTGCCTCGATAACATTGTTCGTAACATAACAATTTACATAAATTCTTAGGTTCAACTGTCACGGCAATAAATAAAATTCATTGGAATGATAGTGGCGCCATCTGTCAAAGATTGGTCGTACCAGAAACCTTTGTGGGCTAATGCACAACACTTTGCTGAAGATCATGACATGATCAAATGCATAGTTTACGATTCTATAAAGGACATACAGACAAAGATTCATTTTTATATATAGATATAAGATCAGAAGGTATGCCACTAGTTCTCTATTTGGTCAATCAATCTTATTCTAAGGGCGCCTGGAATAGACTGGCTTCAAGGAGAAGCCATAACACAGTTTTATTTCAAAGATGAAGGAGTCTGTTATGGACTCCCTTAGTCATTTCTATTCTATCTATTTTTTATATTCTTCCTCTTATGTCAAAAAGAGTAAGACCATCGACGCAAAAAGACTTCTAAAGACTACTTTTCTACTAACAATATGACGTTCCGATTACGAATCCCGTCCCGTTACAGATTTCGAATCCTTCCCATCCAGCCTTTACGTAACCCATCGGTCTGAGAGGGATTATGTATATGAATTATACAATAAAATTCGAATATTCCGGGATGGCATGTTTCGAACTTTCATTAATTCTTTTCAAAAGTTTATGGGATTAAAGTTTTTGTATTTTGTACTTAGTGTTAATTCGTTGTAGAAATTCAATTTCAATTCAGTAAATACTTAAAAGTATGTCAAAATGAATATTTTTTATTGCTATAGGACAGTAGACAGGGTGACGGTCCACTTAGAATTTAGCAGTTACCGTCGCCTAAGTGTGTTTGCAACGCCAGTGGCATCGCGAACACGCTGATGTCGCATAAGGGTACAGGAACTTGGGTCACTAATGCCGGAATACAACACCATCCAGACGGGTTGCCTGGAAGAGATCGCTTTAAGCGATAAGGCCGCCCATTGTCATACAGCATTATATTTTTGTATACCTATTTTAAGTTAGTTTTAAGTATCTGTATGCAATAAAGAGTTTTCATTCATTCATCCAGACGGGCTTGGGGCCCTATCACGTAGCTAGGGTGGGTTGTTTTGTCGCCTTTTACGACAGACCGACCCCGGCCGCAGTGGTATTATTTCTCCGCCTCTGCACGGATAAGAGTAGTATTTAACTTACGTATACAATTGACATGATAGTCGCTCTCGTCCACGCGCAGCGCCACTCCGCACCTAGGGCATTGCTTCCAGCTTCCCTCGCTCATTGTGCAATCTTCTGTTAAATTAAACAACCCATCCAGTCACAATTCCTAAAACCATCTTAAACACCTAATTCCAAGTAGCTTTGTTCGCTTTGTAAGCTTTGAGAATTTGTAACTTCGTGAGATCAAAAATACAATACGAGGTTACAAGCCGATAAATATGTGCTGTCATATTCTTCTAGAAAAACTCAAGCGTCGCTTTAGAGGGAATGCACATTTCACTACGATGGTAAAGACCGTCAACAAGTGATAAGATGCACATTAGATGAGAAAAACTGTCCAACAGAGTTTGGTGACACGGGGTCAGTATTTCAGTGGGTCACCTTTGGATTATAAATGAAACACCAGTGATGGTTATCTGAATCAATACTGAAGCTGTATTGAATACTGAATAATTTATTTTGAAATTCGTGCTCTTTATATATGATTTGGCTAGGGTTCGCCGACCAATCAGAAGCGTCAAAAATGTAAACAAATGAATATATTTGTACCCGAGACTAATTCTTCGAAATTAAGCATTTCATCCATGGCTTGACACGAGACTAGCGATTATGTATGACTTTTCAGAGCTAATTCTTTTCCCTGTTCCTTATCAATATTATACGGTGGCTACAAGTGGATCTGCGGGTTTAGTCATAATACTCACGCTGCCGCTTAGTAAACTTTTGGTGGCACGCACACGGTGCTAGAATGAGGGTTCATTTTACCAACGATTTGGCTGCATTGGTGGTGATCTCGTTAAGTTGAAAAGATTTGGCTAACTTACCGTTCTAATTCTACGACGACAGCTTTTATATTAGCCAACGATAGCTACAAAGACAAGACCCACCCTTAGCCATATGCTGATATAATAAGAGCATCCCGGAGCGTTCAATACCTTATGATACATATCAATCACTCACCTAACAAATGTACGTGAAGCACCCTCGCCTCCAAAGCGACCCTGCAGTGGGGGCATCGCGCCAGAAGGACGCACCGCCGCCAGTAGTGGGCCTCCAAAGTGTCGGCCCTCACCCGACGGCCACACCACGTACAGGTTGTACTTAAGAGATACAATAACAGATTATTAGTTTGAGGGATCTTACTGGAGAATGCAGGTTAGAATCCTGCTTCAGAGCTTAAGGGGTTGAAGTTATATCATTATTTTTTATTGGTGAGGAACAGCAGATAGGCTAATAGCCCACCTACCCATAAACTCGCTGCTGTCCTATACAAATAACCTGGGATACTAAGACCAAAAAACAATACATGGTTATTATGGCGGCTTACTTAAGACTAAGAGTGGATGCCATCCAAACGGGCTTGGTTACCACGTAGCTAGGGTTGTTTATTCGCCTTTTACGACAGGCCGACCCTGGCCATAGATTTAAGTTGACCTCAAATTTATATCATCAATCATATGAAATAGGGTTCAGCTTACGCTTGATATTGTAGGTTGAATTTCCAATTTAAGTTAACCTCAGATTTATGTCATCAATCAAATGAAATAGGGTTTAGCTTAGGCTGGACTTAGTAGGTTCGAACGTACGTATTCCGGAGGCGCATGGCGTAACAGTTGCATTCGATAATACTGACTGTTTGCATATTTCATTTATTTATATTTTAGTGTTTATAGGGTTTGTAATCCAAAATATACCATAAGATATATCCGAAAAATGCTGCCCAAAGTCACTATTCCACGCGGACGGAGTCGCGGGCACAGCTAGTTATTTATAAAAAACCTAAAAACATTTTCGACCGATGTGGCTCGACTCAAAGTAACTTTTCCTATTTTTAGGTTTGCCAACCGTCCTGTTTTCGCAGGACATGTCCTAGTTTTTGTGGTGTCCTGGGATGTCCTGGATAGTTTTTAAGTAGCATCCTGTTGTTTAATATTCAAATACTTATTATTAAATAATATTTGTAACTAACTTGTTATACTCTCCGTGCAGAGGCGGAGTAAGAATAACCTCTGTGGGTCGACATATCGTAAAAGGCTAAATAACCACTCTGGCTACGTGGTAGGGTCACAAGCCCCTCTAGATGGCTACTATCCTTGGTATATAAGTATGCCGCCATAATAATCTTGTGTATGTCTATGGGACAGCAGCGTGTTCGCGGTGCCCCTAGCGTCACAAACATACATAGACGTAGTAACTGCTTACTATTAAGTGGGCCGTCTGCTGTTCCGCAGCAGTATAAAAAAACTAATTCTTACTAAACCTACTTAAGTATTGCAACTCTATTGCTGCGTCCTGTTTTTAAACTAAATTGTCCTGGTTTTTCCAACATCATATCCTAGTTTTTTAAATTTGGGGTTGGCAACCCTAATTCTATTAAACTTTCTCCTAGAATGCCTTTATCCATTTAAATAATAATGGGAAGTGAGAAAGACAGGTGTAAAGAGTTCAATAATAAGATATCAGCTACACCCTAACGCGCCTGATTATTACTGACTTATTGTATTTTTGCACTTACTGTAAACTCATAGTTTCAGGCATTTGCTCAGAGCAGTCCATTCCTGCACCATCATAGCCATCGTACTGCTCATTATTGGCCAACTGCTGTCTTCTGCCTGCAAATCACGTACACATCCTTAACACGATACTCTACTTTTATAATGTTTAAAAGGTTCTAGAATCTCTATTTTGTTCTAAAACCCTTCTGTCTCTCAAGAAGGGGCGACGCGTGGTCAGGGTTAGTGGGATTAAAATTTTTATCAAGCAGAGATAGAGAGAGAGAGAAAGATGAGATTTTGCACTAAAAAGCTTCACTGACAATTTTGTAATTGGTTGATTTAGTTTTGTATGAGCGCACAAGAAAGGACACTAGCAAAGTCAAAATATGCTATATTTTACATATTTTGTTATTTGATTAAATGCAAGCCAGGCGGCTGAAAATGTGAATAGTGTTTATGGCTATGTATGTACATATGATTGAAATCATCGAGTCTGTCATGCAGGCAAATAATGAATTTTTATTGACCGACATTTATAGTCAGATCGTTAAGATGCGATTCCACCAGTGTGCTGAACTGTGCGGCACTGCTATGCACAGTGTACGACACAAATGTTCACTCTGGTCGACTCACTCAAGCAAACAATAACAAATTGTGCGCGAACATTCTAGAAATGTGTACTTTTGTGCGCGCGCACATACAAGCAGTGGACTCGCGTCGACGCGTACATACCTATACTTGTTGTTCGCGAACTCAATCTTGATTCCGCTATCGGAGCGAAAACATTTAAGCCCATCACAGACGTAGCTATAATATATATTAATATACCGTAATATAATATATATTATAGCAAGCTACCACACACGGGAGCTATACTGTAATATATATTTTGCCCTCACTCGGTCTGCGGTCGTCCTTGCAAGCGCAGCTTATTTTATGTACAGGATGTACAAATTTTGAAATAATACTATAATCAATCTAGGTACCTAAATGGATTCGACAAGAGCCCTACTTTTAGATCTAATTGAAAGTTCCTCAGAGGATGATTCCGAATTTGGTGTCCAGAATCCCACTACCCCATTCAAACTTTAAACAGTAATAATCATAAAACCCTAAACAAATTGCAAAACCCTAAATAAATTACAAACAAAAGCTTAAAACTATTTGCGTTCGCCGTCTCGTACACAATATAATAGATTATTATTAAATTATTGAATTGGTACTTACTTAAGCAATAAATAATATACTTAACTCTGACTTTTTTTGCACAAACCTGTCTTCGAATTACTTCATGCGATTTTTTTATTTTACCGCTAAGAAAATACGGTCGAGAACGCATTGATTAGGCTATTACACTCGTCGCGACGTCGTCCTTATGGTACCTTAACAGTTCTTACAATAAAAAGTAAGCTTTTTGGCAATGTACTAGAGTCTATATTTTATTTCTACTTCTCAATACTGTATAATAATATTTAGACAATGTAGTATCCAAATATGGTAAAAAGTGGATTTGGGATTTTTTTCAAATCCGACATTATTCTACGATCACGACGAAATGGAACATCCCGTATCCTCAAAATATATATATTAATATACTAAAATATATATTAATATACGAAAATATATATTAATATACTAAAATATATATTAATATGCCAAAATATACATGTCGACATATTTTTGTGATGTCATAGAAATATATATTATAGCTGCGTGTGCGGTCACTCGAAAATTTGTATGGAAAATATATCGTAATATGCCGTAATATGATTCATATTAATACATATTATAGCTACGTCTGTGACGGGCTTTATTTGTACGCGCACACCGTTTCACAAAGTTAAATATGGATTGGACGAACGACAAAATTATAGGTAAAATTTATTCAAGCTATTGAAAATTATCCTCTACTATGGGATTCCAGTCACAATAATTATAAAAATAGAAATAAAAAACACGTTTTTTTATTTATTATTATTTTTTTTATTATTTCTTTCTTCGTTTATTTTTAAGCAGACTACATAACACAGGCTTCAGCACAAAGCACTACGTTTTCCTGTCCGTCCATATTAACAACTGCAGGCAGAAATTTCTGCTCGGTGAACATGTTCGCGCGCAAGTGTGCTAAACTGCGCGCTTACAAAAGTTACACACAGCTTTGCCGGTGGAGACAGAGGTTAAACGCGATACCAGCTCAGTACGTACTAAGCTGGAGTTTTGCAAAAAATGTTTGTGAACAAATGTGCTGCACACTATTTTGGTGGAATCCTACCTTTAGAGTACACCTTTGTGGGAACTTCGTTTCTCAAGAACTGTATGGTCCGGAGAACTACCTACGCGAGATGACGCAAGGTAGGTGCTGTATTATTAGCATGTAGTACGTACGTAGACATGAGTATGTCATTGGCTGCGACTACCCATAAGGTTACTTTGAGTTCATTTCCAAGAACAATGATTCCTACGAAAATCTAATTGCAGTCCAATATCAACAGGGACTCAGAACTCAATTAACTTTTAACTGATAAGTTATTTGGGAATGATTAGTCATTACAAATAATGACTTAGAATTGATACAGAATTTGTAAATGATAAATGATTGTTAAACGATAATTGATCGTAATATTTACGATAGACAATAGTAACAATAATTAATTACGTATCATAATATATGTAAATGAAATTTAAAACGAGAATTCACACAGAGCCATCTAGACCCCAAGAAAGCAGCAGAACTCTTGTATTATGGATACTGGACAGCTGGCTTACTACTTAAATAATAAATATATATTATACATAAACATCCAGAATCGCGACGGAAATCTAACCAGTGATGGTCATGAAGTCAAAATATTAAATTGCGCGATGTATTCTTGATAATATGTCACCTATCACTGTTTGTAACTATAACTTAAAGAATTTTATAAATACGTATAATGAAAATTATTTAATAATGTCAGAAAAACAAATGACATCTTGATTATCTTGAGTTTGATATACAAAATTCAGAGCTAATACATAGTCAGGTCATAAGTATTGTCACACAGTAAAAACTTTTCTTTTAGAATGCTGGCCACAAAAAAGTTTATTGAATTCGAATTTCGAATTGTTCATGAAAATAAAAATGTATAACTTTTAGAATCTTACTCATTTTTAAATATGGAGTGGACGCTTAAAGAAGACCGTGTTGCAGTTATTGCGTTGCATCGTTACAGTTACGCGCCAATTCAAATTTTTAACATACTGAAAAATTTGAATATAACCAAAAGATTCGTTTATCGTACCATCAAACGATACAATGAAGACTCTAGTGTAGATGAAAGGTCAAGAAGTGGTCGCCCTCGGTCTGTTAGGACTCCAGCAGTGATAAAAGCTGTGAAGGCACGAATTCAAAGAAATCCCAAACGTAAGCAGAAACTGTTGGCCCTTTCAGATGGGGTTAAGCAGAACCACGGTGAAAAGGGTGTTAAATGAAGACTTAGGGCTTCGAGCATATCGAAGAAAAACAGGACATCGTTTGAATGCTCGTCTAATGGACCTGAGACTGAAGAGATGCCGCGCTTTGTTGAAGCGGTACGCGGGAAAAAATATCGGGAAATTCTTTTTTCGGATGAAAAAATGTTTACCGTAGAAGAGAGCTACAACAAACAAAATGATAAGGTGTACGCACACAGTAGTGAAGAAGCGAGCAACCGTATTCCGCGTGTCCAACGAGGTCATTTTCCATCCTCGCTCATGGTATGGTTGGGAGTTTCTTATTGGGGCTTAACAGAGGTACATTTTTGTGAGAAAGGTGTAAAAACGAATGCTGTTGTGTATCAAAATACAGTCCTGACGAACCTTGTGGAACCTGTTTCTCATACCATGTTCAATAACAGGCACTGGGTATTCCAACAAGATTCGGCGCCAGCTCATAGAGCGAAGAGCACACAAGACTGGCTGGCGGCGCGTGAAATCGACTTCATCCGGCACGAAGACTGGCCCTCCTCCAGTCCAGATTTGAATCCGTTAGATTACAAGATATGGCAACACTTGGAGGAAAAGGTGTGCTCAAAGCCTCATCCCAATTTGGAGTCACTCAAGACATCCTTGATTAAGGCAGCCGCCGATATTGACATGGATCTCGTTCGTGCTGCGATAGACAACTGGCCGCGCAGATTGAAGGCTTGTATTCAAAATCACGGAGGTCATTTTGAATAAACTTTAATGTCATAAGAATCTATGTTTTGTTAAGTTCATTTTGGTATATGAATGGTTACATAATTAATAAACTTGTTACAATTATTTTACATTAAACATGTGACAGAATTTATGACCTGACTAGGTAGTAACAAACATTTTGTCCGTGACATTGCGGATAAATTGCAGGAGTTTCGGCTCCGATGGTACGGCCACGTTTTACGGCAACCGGATGCTTACGTGGGAAACAAATGTCTGGCCATGCCGCTTCCGCCGGGCCCCGGCAGGAGGGGTAGACCCAAAAAGTGCTGGCTTGACGTTGTAAAGGGTGATATGCGTGCCAATGGTCTCACTACCAGGGATGCTGAAGACCGTGCGAAGTGGAGAAGAAAAAGTCGGAAAGCGGACCCCGGGCGCCGAAGCGAGAGTTTGGGCTGCAACCGGAATTCATCACTGAGATGATGATGATGATTAACAAACATTTTGTGACAATTCATACAGCGTTATTTAGTCCCAAACTAAGTAGCATAGCAGTTGTGTTATGGGTACTAGACAACTGATATACTAACCCGTGACCTCTGCAAGCGTACCGAAGTGTGTTGAAGTTATGCCACAGAGGTTATAAATTAAGAGATATGATCGTATTAACTTAAGCCAAAAATAAACTGTATGCAAAAATGTATTTAATGAAATCTCCAAATATTTATTACTAGCCTGGACTATAGTACCCGCTCTCATCCATCTGGCTGTGCTCATCTAGATGCAGGTTCCTCAAACCAGCCCCCAGTTTTGGAGATTCCACTCCTCCTTCTCTGAAATATTCTGCTTTTACTTTTGGAGAATCTAGACTCCTGCTATCGGAATCACGCCTGCAAAAATGATATTAGTATTCTTAGTGTCAATTTCATGAATATTTTTACTGTTCTCTTAACAAAGACTATGCTAGTGTCTTCTTCTTCCTGCCAATCCCAAACTATGTGGGGTCGGCACGACATATTTTTTCCTTCCAATCTTCACTGTTAGCCGTCATCTCAACATTCACATCCTTTTTCGCCATATCATCTTTTACGCAATCAATCCATCTTTTCTTTGGGCTGCCTCTTCTTCTGGATCCATCCACTCTCATTGCTACCATTTTCCTAGTTAGGCATTCGTCCCTTCGCATTGCAAGGTTTATGCTATTATAGTGTCCGAGCCGTTATAATTTCGGAGCTGGTTCAGACTCTGTTTCACCAACCGAGTTATCACTGAAAAAAACTTTCCACATAAACGGTCTACATTCATGTCTGACAATTTCTCTAAGCGTTTCCCTTGTATATTAAACATAGTATAATTATCATAGTTTTGGGTTATGTCTTTGATGATTAATGCTTTCCTTTCAATTTACACCTCGATCGCAGCATTCTCATCACATTTGCAGTGCCGGATTATAACCACGTAGCAACAATAGCGATTGCTACCGGCCCCTTGCAAAAGAGGGTCTCGTATGTTTAAACCCTTTCATCTTTGTCTGAGCTTAAACTGAAACTTATTAAGACGTGGTATATTGTATTTCCTCCTCCTCGCGTCAGTTTCCTCAGTGCTGAGGGTCGTGATCATCTCGACGGAGTACTTTGGTGCGTATTATTGGCCGCCATCTGCCCCTATCAGAAGCAGAGTGTAAAGCGTTATATTTACTTGATGTCATAAAAACGTGAAACGTTACACCTTTTCCTAAATACAAACCACGTCATACAATTGGTAACCGATTATTTTCTTGGCGAAAATAAAACAGAATTTCATAGGGTAACTACACATGCACATGACAACATACTTTCTAAAAAAACGTCGCTCGTATAAATTTGTAGACTTTGAGCTCGCCCGATAATCAGCTCTAGAAAAAGGTGAACGTATGCAACCACTCTTACGCGGTCTACTTCGAAAGAATTCGTTACAGGCCCCGCACTTGCTTAGTCAGGTCCTGCATATTTGCGAAATTTTAGAAATACTTACCTCAAATCACTTCTAGACATTTGCGGGGAATCCATTGGCAGGGAATCTATACTCCTCACATCGTTTTTAGATTTCGGAGATCCCAAAGATGGGGAATCCCTGTAGTCTAAGTGAAGTGGTTCGTACACCGTTACTGGTCTCTCTTTGAGTTGTGGTTTGGGAATGTCGTGATCGTAATGTATCATCGAATGGCGGTTCTCCGTGTTGCGGTTTGCACGGCGGTACACCACATCGCTTAGGTTTTGATTCTCTTGGAAGTGTACCTATAATATGTATGTCGGATATAATAATGGTTTCCGAACGTACGTCATTTATTTAGTAGTAGCAACACGGTAAACGTCCATATTAATATGAAGTTGTCAATGTCAATGTCAGTGCGTTTGTACGAGGTGTGGCATTGGTTCAATATTATCAATTATTCATCACTTCATCAGTTCCTCTTAAGACTGCGCCTGCGCACTAACTGGTAAAAAAGCGACATGGCGGACTTCGATCTAGCACATGGAAATTAATCCAGTTGAATGAAAATAGTAATAAAGATGTGTTTCTACCTATTCTAAAAAGTGTTTGGTTTCATTAATTGATGTCTTACAAATTCTTAGTGCTTGGCCAGACTGCACACGAGGGCGCGGGGCGGTCGCGGCGCTGCTACTTAAACATATGAAACCGCCCGCGTGCCCACTACGGACACTCAAATAAGGTTTCATATGTTTAAGTATGCCGCGCCGCGACCGCCCCGCGCCCGCGTGTGCAGTCTGGCCAAGCACTAACGATCGTTTCGTCAAGCGCCAACTAGTTGTAGACTATTCTACAAAACATACAAAACAGAAAGTCTACGTTAATCACGATTTTCTCCATGCGGAGTGAGAATACAAGCCCCTACGGCCGGGGTCGGTCTATCGTAAAAGTAGACAAAAAGCCCTACGTGGTAGAGCCCAAGCCCGTCTGGGTGGCAACCACCTTTGGTCTTAAATATTCCGCCATAATAGCCTTGTGTTGTGTTCCGGCATTAGTGACAGTAGAGTTACATAGAAGTGATAAAGTATCAAAAATTACCTTATCGGTAGCAGACGCTGAAGATTTTGGGGAATGTTTTGGACTCACAGCACTATCTAATCTCAGTTTATTATACCCTGGGTAAATAGAAAAATCTTTCACAGTTTTGCTTGGAGTATATCGTTTCGTAGGAGATTTTTTCAAGCTACTCTTATTCGTTTTTGTAGTATAGCTCCCACTTAAGCTAGACGGCGCTAATGTCGTTCCGCTGATGCTTGTTTTCAAACTGTATGATGACGTCATGTTAGATATTACGCTGGTTCGAGCTGAAGGCGTTATTGCACTTGCCGTATCGTTTAGTTCTGATTGCTCATTTAGCTGCTCTTCAGTGGGGGCTTGGTTCAACATTTTCTGGAGGAAATTAAAACACATTTCTACAAACTCTGCTAAAATTCAAACAAATATACATATTCTATAAATTATTGCTTGGATTATATCGAGTTAATAATAAATAAGTAATATGAATTAATATTAACTAGACATTTACACATACAGCGCCATCTAGTCCCAAAATAACCAGCAGAGCGCCTGTTATGGATACTAGACAACGATTACTATTACTTATTATTATTTTATTATTTACTTTTTCTGTAAATAAATACAAGTTGCGTCACGGAGGTTTTCAATACAATGCTTTTTTTAGAATAATGTTATTCGGAGACTGTTTTAATCATAAATCAAGTCATTTCAGGTTTAAGTTAACAACCAACTTTAATTTAATAAAGTTGTTTTACATTACAAATTAAAAATTTGAATATTGTATGTATTGATGCTAGTGTATGGAGTTGACTATTCGTGAAAAAGTTTATTTTGTCATGGCAACAATACTTATTTATTGCTGTAGGACAGCAGACAGTCTGACGGTCACTTCGAATTTAACAGTTACCGCCGCCTATGAGAGTTTGCAATGCCATGGACATCGCTAACACGCAGCTATCCGTCGCTTTATACAAATTTATGTAAATAATTATATCGTATATATAAAATTTGGAATCTGTATGCTATAATATTATATATCTATCATACTAGCAAATCCAACAGACGTTGTCCTGTGCACATGTCTTAAATCCTAAAATTCAAACTTAGAACGTAGTGAATCGAATTGGGAAACTACCCAATTTTTGAATCAACTTGAACACACCCAAAAAAATCATCTAAATTGGTCCAGCCATTTAGGAGTAGTTCAGTCACATACAGACACATAGAAGAACTATAAATATACACTTTACATCAAAAAAATCGAAACACCCCTGAAGTTAGGTTTTGAACGACTTTCATTTTTTTTTACATTTAACCAAAAATATAAATAATGCCAGTTAATTGTGGATATTATTATAAGGTACAGCAGAGAGGCTTAGATGCAATCGTGCAGCCACAACACGCTGACTATGCCCTGCATCTAGCAACGCCACGACTTGGGCGGCTTCTGTGGGCGAGGTATCCATATTTTTAGGAAAAGATCTGTTTGGTACGATTTCACACAGCTTAGTTAAAAATCACGCTCAGCTGAGCTCAGAGCTCAGTTAAAAATAATGATAATTATGCAAAAGAAGTAAATTTAAGTGCAAAAATTCCGACGGAATACATATTGAAAACAATCTTTACATTCATTTATTGGATGAAAATTCGAAAATTTAAATTCAAATTTGGAATTCTGGTACACCATTGTGTATATTAAACTGCCAGCTATTTACCGGCGTATTTTTTTATTGATATCAATCCTATTTTCATTTAAATACCGCCTGAATAATACTTGCAGATGTTTCGATTTTTTTGATGTGAAGTATATATGTAAAATTTAGAAGCCTTTAATTTAGAATATATATTGAATCTTCTACTCCTTGTCCTTAATGTATTTATTTTTATTTAATTCAGACGCTGTGTCCATAAGTTGTTAGTAGAAGTCAGAAATCCATAAATTGCAAGTTTAAAACTAGCGATTTGTACTTCTCAGATATAAAAAATTAGGCATTATTTTAACTAGAAGCTATTATAAACCTACCTGCATGTCAATTCTGTCAAACTGCTGAAACAGATGTCGATATATCAGGTTTCGCCTCGTGACCGCGTCATCTGGAGGGAGTTGGGCTCGGACCACTCTCGGAGATCTAGCATACGCAGCAAGGAGGATCCTCTCAGCAGCAGCGCGGACCGAACCAGCTGCGTGCTGAGCTCCTGCTGCCCCGCATTCCGCTAAGCGGCGGACCGTTAGTCCACTAAAATAAGCATAAAAAATAATAAAATCATGTTAACAGTGAGGTCTGTCATTATCACTGCTTACACTGTCTATTGCATATAGGGCTTGTATTTCTGTCTACGTTATCTAGTTGATTTTAGCATTGCAAACTAAAGTAATGTGATTCATCCCGGTTGCAGCCCAAACTCTCGCTTCGGCGCCCGGGGTCCGCTTTCCGATTTTTTCTTCTCCACTTCGCACGGTCTTCAGCATCCCTGGTAGTGAGCCCATTGGCACGCATATCACCCTTTACGACATCAAGCCAGCACTTTTTGGGTCTACCCCTCCTACCGGGGCCCGGCGGAGGCAGCATGGCCAGACATTTGTTTCCCACGTAAGCATCCGGTTGCCGTAAAACGTGGCCGTACCAGCGGAGCCGACACTCTTGTAATTTATCCGCAATGTCACGGACATGAAGACTACCGCGAAAGCGGGAGTTCCTAACACGGTCCCTCCGCGTCACTCCACACATCCACCGCAGCATATTCATTTCCGTGACACGCAGTTCCTGCTTGTGTCGCTCCAACACCGGCCACGCTTCACAGCCGTATAAAAGGACAGGCCTAATGATGGTCTTATAGACCTGTCCCTTCAACTTTACCGGCATTTTGGGGTCACAAATGACACCAGTTACCTCACGCCATTTGGTCCACGCGGCAGCAATGCGTGCCTTGACGTCGCAATCGATGTCACCAGACGCATGAAACACAGATCCCAGGTATTTCAAAGTAATGTGATTGAAAAGGAGTAAATAAAGTATACAGTCCTAATAAAAAATTCAAAGAAGTAATTATTGGGAGACCAAGTGAATTGCTAAATGGAAATTATTAAGTGGTCCAGAGAAGTATGGCGCGTAGAGAAAATAAGAACTCTCAGTGTTTGAGTATCCTTTGAATAGTTGAGGTTTCCAATACTGTACTGTCACTCTAGTCACCAAAGATATAATTTTTTGTCTCGGCATACTTCAATTCGTCTACAACAGCTACTTTCATATCAAACACTGCCGCTGCACTACCGCCATTGTGGTGGGTTTTTGAACTGTAATTCACAGCGTACAGCTGCACACCTTTACAACTTCTCCTCCAGATGAGATAGTACTCCTTGCCTCTACCCTCCATACAGAAAGGAAGTGGGATTTCCCTCATACCTTCATTCACTGTATAAAAATGAAATAACTCGAAGATGATGTCCTCTAAGAGTGGCATTACACTAGGGTTGCCAACCCCAAATTTAAAAAAACTAGGATATGATGTTGGAAAAACCAGGACAATTTAGTTTAAAATCAGGACGCAGTAATAGAGTTGCAATACTTATATTAATTCGTAGTGAAAGTAGGTTTAGTTAGAATTAGTTTTTTTTACTGCTGCAGAACAGCAGACGGTCCACTTGATAGTAAGCAGTTACTATCGTCTATGTATGTTTGCGACGCTAGGGGCAGCGCGAACACGCTGCTGCCCCATAGACATACATATTATGACGGCATACTTATAAACCAAGGATAGTAGCCATTCAGAGGGGCTTGTGACCCTACCACGTAGCCAGAGTGGTTATGTCGCCTTTTACGATATGTCGACCCACAGAGGTTATTCTTACTCCGCCCCTGCACGGAGAGTATAACAAGTTAGTTACAAATATTATTTAATAATAAGTATTTGAATATTAAAAAACAGGATGCTACTTAAAAACTATACAGGACACCACAAAGACTAGGACATATCCTGGGAAAACATGACGGTTGGCAACCCTACATTACACCAGCTCAAAATTATGGAAAATTCGTTCAGCGTGGCTTTACGGTGAATAAGACGTTAAATATTGTAGGAAAACTCAAACTTCACATTTATCCAAGTAAATTTAAGATAAACTCAAATTATCGAGGAGATTTTTTTCCCAATAATGATGTACCTCTATATCTTTATTTTCTACCCAGGCAAAGTTAGGAAATTGCTAGTGTATGATTGATTAATGTTTGAAATTTATGATAAACCGTTTTACTAGCAACAGCGATCAGCGACATTAGAATGCGTATCAATAAACGGCTCCTACGTGATTTATTCAAGTTTTGCAAGATTTCAAGTATACTATAAATTATTATTGTAATATTTGAAATGAATTTATAATATAATTTTGCTTTAGTTATTATTGGGGATATAGCTCAGTGGTAGAGCAATCGACTGCAGATCGATAGGTCCCCGGTTCAAACCCGGGTGTCCCCTATATCCTTGTTTTTGTTTTAAAGAAAGTTTAATTAGTATTTAGTTTCAATTTTGATGATTTAAATTCCTTGGCATAGTAGGTCAATATTAATTTTAATACATTTTCAGACCATCATAATGTTGTTAGGCGATACGCACGTTTCAAAGCCTATCAAATAGGTATAAATATGTATAAGAATATGGTTGTATTAATCTTTTACATCAGCAGCTGCCGTTACTCCCAAACCTCTTTAATGAGAACCAATTTATTAAATAAATTTTAAATTTTCTTGATTTTTTCTAAACTAGCACAACAAGTATTTAATTTTCTTCTTTCATTACTCCATGAAAAATATAGATTGGCCCTATTCTCAGTTTTCGCTTTACGGCAAAGATGAAACATCTATTAGGCACAGGTTTTGTTTGACATGTTTTTGTTTCACATTTCTAAAACAAAACGCTGGCTAGAGAAGAAATGGCGAAACAAACTTCCAGCGATTTTTCCATTAACACATGTATCAGTAGCCCATAATACCTGTTTTTATCGGTGGATATGCCATGGCTGAGTATCAGCTGCTCCAGCATTTGGAGCCGAGAGAGGGCCAGGCGAGGGTGCATCGACGCCGCCACCGGACGCACCAGTTGTTGCGGAATTATGTGTAAACTCCTAATATATAAATAAGTGATCAATTAAATCGAAAAATAGCAAATTAAAAAATAAAATATCCGTTGCTAACCCAACTGTGGGATGTTGTGTTATATTATAAAACAAAATAAACTTGAAAGACTGGGATATAAATATATGTGTTTTTTTACAAAAGAATAGTAATTATTATGTACTTATGTAGTGTCTCAGTTGTCTATTATCCATTACACAAGCGTTGTTGCTGCTTACTTTGGTACTGTGAAAACTGCCAGAATGTATTTATTTATTCTAAAACATCATTACTGATAATTAGCTGTGTTGACTCCGATCAGAGATAAATATTGGACTATGAGTTAGGTAGACACTTTCCAAGGGAGTCGTAATGCATTATTCGATATCTACTTTCGAGATTAGGGAGGGAAAGTTGGTACCGAGTCGCTTCTGTAAAAGCCAAATCTAGCTATATCTAGTGCCTTATTGGTCAATAATATTAGTCATTGACAGGAATTTACGCAAACAGTACTCTAAGTTTTAAGTACCCTTGCAACTCTTTTTGCCTAAGTTTTAAGTACCCTTGCAACTTTCCCGCGCATCCCGCCAGTCGAACCAAGTCGCCGACACGAAACATACTCGCTTACGCTCCGCTCAAATACCATCAATATTACAGTGTAATAGCTACAGTTTTGTTTGTTGGCGGTATTAACACGTTTTGCTCGAAATATTTTTCTAAATGCAGTCAGATAGTGGGTAAAATTAACCTCCCACTTAAGCACTGCGCGCACATCGCACTAAACTGAAACTACCGACTGTGTGTGTCGAGAAGACATGGTTGGTCGTTTTATTGGTGTGTGACACGCGCCCGTTGCTAAAGTGCCCAGGTTCTGGCTGATCCTACGATCGATCTAGATTTTACTTACCTAACTTGTGGGCAGTCAGCAACTGTCAATACTGTGTGTTGTGCGGTGGAATGCACTCTAGGTGCCGGATCACCGCACGCCCGAAGGAGTTCCGGCAACAACTTCTCTATGCAACGACCGACTTCTGCCACACATACTCTATAAAATAAATGTTTATAAATTTATTTTATTTGTTTTCTATGCATTTCTTAACCAGTGATCAGATTGTGATGAAATCTTGCTAGAGTTTTGACTAAATCTGCGTTCTGATCCATAAATTTGTATAAACATATATATAGATAATTAAGGTACGTATATTTTTTTGTTAAAAAACCATGTTACACATTGCATTGCAATGTATGCAGCTAATAAATCATATAAAAGTTGACGGGCTAGAACTATGTTGTAGTAAGACTTTTTGTTAGACCATGTCGGCTAGAATCTATGTCTTTTCTTCCTTTTCAAGCATTTATCTCCTTTCTTTCAAGGTTAAGCACGTTGCCAATGTCCCTGGTGTTACAAATTAGATGATTGTATCGGTTTACAGATGAGCCGTCAATCAGTAATAAAGATATTATTATGACTATAATTTTTTAAATGAATTGCGTGGATGTTTCAGTCATATAATTTTTTTTATACAAGCATCTGTCACACCGCAACACTTTGTATTGAAAAATATTTTTTTGAGTCTCTTGTGGAGTAACATCTAAAAATAATTGCATAAAAGATAAAAAAATTTAGGTCCTTACGTAAAGAATTAAGATGTACGTATGTAATATTTTTCTATTAATTTAAATAATCTCCCATACAAAAGATGCCAACGCACTCTCTCGATGCCTTTCTTAAGATATAATTATCAGATAATCAATTTGTCTACCCCTGGTTGAATGACATATAATTAACCAAAACCCAAGCAGTCGAGTACTACTTTCAGAGGGGTAAATTCAATATACAACATTTGCGGTTTTTCTCTAATTTTAATTTTTAAATTTGGGTTTCTGGGGCAGTTTTGAAATTTATGATAATAAACTATATTGTAGACGTATATATGCTATAATTTTTCTTTTGGCGAATAACCATTCGGGTAATGATTAAACAAAGTATAATTTGGTTATTTTGGGGTCATATGCCAGAACTCTATTTTAATAATCCAACTTTTATATGTCAAATACCCACCTATCAGGTACAAACTCTTGGAAAAGTACCCTCACTACCTCATTAGCTTGGACATACACCGAGAACACTTTGTCCCTCAACGCCCTTTGTAACAGAGTTGCTGCTGCTCGGGCGGTTTTGTTTGGGGAGGTCTTCGTACTACCGTTAGACGGCGTACTTAGTTCAGCCCTTAAACGAGCTAGACCTTCTTCTTTGTCTAAGTAATTTTTTGAGTAGAATTTTTCTACCTGCAATATCAAAAAATATATTCATCAAAAATTTTAATCTAAGGATCAGCTTAATATTCGTACATGGTTTCAAATGGTGAATTAATTGACACGCTGCACGTTGGCCATAGCCAACATTGGCTTAAAATAACAGGGGGAATTGAAAGTAACGCCTGTAATTGAGAAGAAGACCAGCCTGATATGGCCATATAATGCGAAGACAAGAATGTGATGTTATAAGGAAAATGCTATGAATATTTGATGAGTAATGAGAGAGTGATGGATACAAAATGAGGGGTAGACCAATGAAAAGATGGATAAATTGTGTAAAAGATGATATGGCAAAAAAGATGTGAATGTTGACATGGGACCCCACATGATTTAGGATAAGGGCAGAATGAAGATTATCTTAAATCGGAGTTTCTCTATCTAGGTTTGCTCCTTTTAAGCCATGGGATGCAGATATCGCCCGAGGCAGCCGTGCCCCGAGAGTACCTGTGTCACGTGAAACAGAGTGCCGTTACGCCTGTCAAGCCAGACTTGCAGGGCGGATCGCACCGCTGCGATGGTTTTGGCCCGCGCTGGGTTGCGCAAGTCTTTCCTTCCAAACTGCGCTGAGATTTTCCCGGAGCTCCACACGCTTTAGCATGATTAAAGTATATCTAATGGGTGTGATTTTTTTAAACAAAATAACACCTAGTGAGCTAAACTAAAAGCCAGTATGGCTGTAGATTGAATATTGCAGCTCTAGCCTCAAATCACGACAAATGAAAAACTGATTGTGGACGCCTTTATATTTTCCGCTAAGCGATGGAGTGTGCTTCAAGGATTTCCAACTCAAAAAAAGGTCCTATCGGCAATTATCTTTCTGTCGCAGTATTGCCATGTGATGTGACTATAGTGAACTCTTGAATAAAGGCCTTGTATACAACAACGATAAAATGCTCAAACAGGTGTAAAATATTATTAAAATTGTATTTTAGCACTTACTAGTGGATACCCGAATATAAGAATTGGTAAAGCTGCTTGTTTCCTTTCCCTCTCATTCAATTTGTGCGGAATCCGAGGGTGTGAGGTAGCGCTGCCCCCACTGCATTCCTCCTCACGAGCTTCCCTCAGGTATTCGTTTGTTTGCGAGCTAAATCAAAAACATTTCCTTCTTACTTTTTTTGATTGAAAAGTTGTAAAGAAAATTCCGCATAATTTCGATATGGCATCACATGAAGTCAGTACTATAATGTCTAACAGAAAATATTTATGGCCGAACTCGGATTCAAGACCAGATACTCTCCACCAGAAAGTTACCGAATTGCGAAAACTGATCCAGGACAATCTTAGCATTTATACAAATATATTTTAATGCTTTGTAAATAAATCAAAATTTTGTGTACCTTCGTAATATAAAATATTTAAAAGTGTACACGGTGCTTATTAAAAATACTTTATTTTATTATTGTTGTTGAATTGTCAAGGAAAAACTATTTTCCCACGACCGTGAGTGTTAGGAGTATATGACACACTGTAAGACTAACTAAAAATTCCGTCGTTCTCCTATCGGGGCCGATGGATAACTGGCTGGCCGATCTCGTAGCCCGGGCACGTTCAACCTTTAGTTTTCCTTTATTATACTCCTTATAAACTCATCTTATTCTAAATTCTAGCATTAACATTAAATCATATTTGGATTTCCTGCTATTTCTGCTCATTCCACACCATTTTTGGCATCCTTGACAGTAGAACTTTCATCTTCATTTCATTCATATCCCTAAGCGAATGTTTCTTCTACCGGAGTCTAACTAACCCATATATGTTTTCATTTCAAACATGATCTAGTTACTTACTGTCTCAATGCAGGCAGTAATCGTTCCTCGTAAGCTTCAAAGGTAGACCTTGGGCCGGCACTTTTATTTCTTCTTCTTATTAATGTACCTGAAAGAAGTCTTGAATCTAAATCTACTTATTCTATTCTTTTGTAGGCTTCAAATACATGTTTGTTCGAATAATCACGATAGCTTTAACTACTAATATGTCTTGTGCATTGATTACTATCTTCTACAATCTGCTCAAATTCAGTTTTTTCTTTCTTCAGCAGTATGTTAAATTATACGGCAAAAGAACAAACAATTTAAATGACTTCATATTTAATTAAATATTATGAGCCACAAATTATTCATTACATTGCACATCTACTTCAATTCTTTCTTTGACTTTGATAGAAGAGATTTGATTTCTTTTGAATCAAAATGAGGGGTAGGCAGAGACCACTTCTTTCCACTCGCTATGATCCTTACATACTGGTTTCGCTTCGTCCACTTTCATTATTCCCTTCATACATGCCCTTCGCTTTAGGGTACTCTTGACCTGGCCTTTTTTCAAGACGTCCCTGATCTGGTCTTGAAACGTCCGCCTAGGACTACCCCTTCCAACACTTCCATTCACACTCGCCTTATACACTTTACGTTATACGAGGACTCGAGCGGTGGAAATCATTACAATTAAAAGTTTCGTATGAGTATTTGGTTTGACATTTACTCTTGAGTTGTACAAATATATATCAAAGAAGATCGACTCTTCAGTACGATGTACACATATGTTAAAGTATTCTTTATTGTGCTTTTTTGCAAAAGAACTTTTCTTTTGCAGAAGCAGGGAAGTTTAATAACCCAAATATACTCAATAAGAGACCTGGGAATAAGCCTTTTAGCTACTAAGGAGTAAAACTAAAAGCTATTGAGAACTTTTTTAACAGTTTACATTCTATATCATATGTATTTATTCATTCTACATATCATACTCGCAAAATTCTTACCATTCGCTGCATTAGGTGTAACACTACGCCGGGGACTATCAGTCTCCCTTCTCAGTTCGTCCTCCTCTTTCTTATGCAGCTCTTCTCTAGCTTTCTCTTCTTGGGTTTGGACGGGTTGTTGTGATAATAGTTGCTGGACTTCCTCTTGATGGGGTGGAATCGGTGACTGAAATTTTCGTATGGATTACATTTCATCAGTATTACACTAAATGAAAGTGACTTCCGCTATTATATACGATTTTGATGATTTTTTGAGGTGTTCGATAATAGTTTAGATTCATAATTCGATCCACTATAAATTTTTTTTAATTTATATAGCAGAACCACGTTTACCGGGTCAGCTAGTTATTTTGAAAAAATCATGCACGCCCACGCACGTGGTAGCACACACAGACACACATGCACACCACACAGACTTACTTCATGTATATTATCTTCGTCATCCTGATCTCCATTAACATATTCTTCAGGTTCCGGAGCATTTTCTACTGGTGGCACTGGCGATGGTATATCTAAACTGAGAGATCCAGCTGCCACTGAGGGTGAAAGGTGGTGGGAGAAGTCGTACTCTTGGGGCATTGACGAATCATTTCGGGGATCGGGCTAGAAAAGTGCAAATATTTGGTAGTTATTTTGCCAAATGTCGATATTATAACATAATCCTTTTTTGGGTTTGTTATAATAAATTTCCGAAATGTTATTGCATCTGTGCCTAGTCATAATGACTTCGAGGGTCTGGGTTCAATTGCCAACGCCATTTTGGGTTATTGCCCTTTACGAATGCATAATATAATAAGATTATTTCGCTGGAACTTGGATCACGATTATACTAGATAGCAGAATACTACATTATATTCGAATTTAGAAATCGTAAATTCTGTTACAAACATTAATTCTGTCTTTTTTCTTCGTGTAAGGGCGGAGTAAGAATTCTAACCTCTGCAGCCGGGGTTGGCCTGTCGTAAAAAAGTAACAAAACAATCCTAGCTACGTGGTAGAGTCTCAAGCCTGGATGAAAACCACTCTTGATCTATAACTATGTCACCATAATAACCTTGTGTTGTGTTCTGGTATTAGTGACGAAAATTTCTGTACCCCTTTAGGTCAGCAGCGTGTTCACGGTGCACCTAGTGTTGCAAATATTCATAGACAACGGTAACTGTTGCCTGCCTGCTGTGTCAAAAAAAATACGTACCCCTTCCTCTTCAAGAAGCCTAATCAATTGAGGATCTTCTTTCAAAGCACCCAGCGCATCAGCAATCCTATCCCTCATCCTGGTAGCGAGTTCGAAGTCATCCCTCGCAGCAGCAGTGCGTTTACGCAATCGCCATCGACCGATCCGTATACCAGCTGCGGCTAAAGCTGAACCGGCCGATTTGAGACGTCTAGCATATTCGAAACGTTCCTCTGAAAGATAATAAAAATTACTGTAACCAAAAATACAGATCTAAAATTATTATATAAGATAAAAGAAGAACTAACCATGGAAAAATATGTAATAAAAGGGTAAAGTAATATTAAAGGTAGAATAATAATTAATAGCACAATTGTTGCTTTTATCACTAATAGCTTTCAGGGCATTGTTATAGAAAAATAGCAATATTTCTTTCCCAAAAACATAAAATTTTAAACATAATTCAACTGAAGGTACTGCAAATATCAATCACTGTTAATACAAACATGAATTTATAGATAAATTTAGACATTGTGGATATATATTTTTCAATCCGTATCATTTTTATCCATGCAGGGGTGGAGACTACTGTCCCACAGCAACAAAAAAATTTTTTTACAAGATATAGACGATTCCAAAACTTCTAAAGTAAACGGAGACGCAGATGTCTCTTCAAGTTCTGCAGATACTTAGACTATTGTACATTTAAACAAATATTATGCACACAAATGCATAAATATTTGACGCAACAGTAAATCATTTAAAATAATAAGCAAAAGCAAATGAAAAATTATATCAACATACTGATACTTTTGTCAAAAGTAAAAATTTCATATTCAAAAGAGAGAAAAACGAAGAACTTACCACAAACGGCAATCTTCTTCTTTTCATCTAGAGTTCTAACCAAATCAGCTATTTCCGTATCAACATACATAACAAAAGCTAAATCATCGTAAGGAGAATATAATGGCTCGGATTTAAGTACTGGCGTGGATTTGTCTTCTTCTATTTCTTCGCCGAGAACATTAACTGCCATTAGAGCTACCTGTAAAGTAGAGCCAAATGCTTAGACCTATATTATAGACCACACATTCGGTGGTCATTCAATTAACAAAGAAGTCGTAATAAACGACAAACAGACTACACGTTTTAGAAGTTCAGACGGAGACGTTCTCAAACAAGATTAATAAAGACTTGTAATATGAAAAACGGCGCATGTTTTAATGGAATCCATTACATAACAAGTATATAATAAGTGTTTATTTTAGTTTATTTATCTAATAATATAGCGAATGCACAAACCTGATCATTTTCTTTTGCAGGTGGATGTGGCGCGGACAGTCTTAACTTCACAAATCTTGCTACAGTTGGCTCTGGGAGTGCTGCAGATCTTTAAAAGGATATAACGTTATTTAGAAAATTATAACATTTACATTGGTTCAGCGACAGTTCTAACAAACCAAAAATATTTCGAAACGGTGTAGTCGCTTTAAAATTGAGATTCAATATCATAAATATTTTTTTATTAATTAATTAAATATTTTAATCGTACATTTATACAGTTTAACTATAATTAAACAGTTTCGACAACAATTACATAATCACTCATCTTATGCTAATATGTCCGAGACCTTAATAAACGAAGAGTATGAAACTACCTTAAAATTATTTCAGGCATACTTTTATTATAATTTCAACGAAATCATATAATAAATCATTTATTATGCAAGCGGTAAGACTATGGAATGCGCTGCCACTAGATATAAGAAATGCTCAGTCTCTTGTGTGCTTTAATAGGCTGGTGAAAGAACTTTATTTATCAATAGAAAATTAGTAGTAATAATTTTAATATATGTTTGTTATGTTAATAAAGTTACTATATAGCAATATATTATTTACAAGTATATCCTAATATATAAGATGTATTTATTTATGTATTTATAAATACCTTAATAAAAGTTTACAGTTATGTGCACTCAATACCGGCCGATTCATTTAAAAAAAACTTTTGTCCACGTGGTTGTCTGGAATAAATCGCTCACAGCGATAAGACCGACAATTGTACTATTTTTAGTATATTATTATATTTTGCTATTATAAATGATTTTTGAGTATATTTTATTATTATAATTTTTAAGGTAAACTTTTTTTATTGCTGAGGAACACTAGACAGGTTGACCGCCCATTTAACAATAAGCAGTTATCTTCACCTATGGATGTTAGCACCGTGAACACGCTGCTGTCCCATAGGGGTACAGGAACCTGGGATACTAATGCCGAAACACAACGCAAGATTATTATGGCGGCATACTTATACACCCAGGATGGTTGCCATCCAGACGGGCTTGCAGCTCTACAATGTAATTGTTGTAGGATTGCATTATCGCCTTTTACGACAGGCCGGCCCCGGCCGCACGGGTTAGTATTCTTACTCCGCCTCTGGATGGAGAAAAACTACGCAAAATCAGACTATATTTAGAACTTTATCAAGTTTTATCTCCGTAAGCGAATATGTGTATTCTTTTGAGAAATTGGTTTTTTTTTGCCATAATAAAAAGAAAGTAAGATATTAATTAGTTTACTAAACTACTTTTAAGTGTTTCGTACGGACCTCAGAAATTCAGGAGCATCAGATATCAGGGTGCAAGGTAGTTTCGCACGTTAAAATTAATGTCACTCTTATTTTTCATATGAAAGAATGATATTGGTAAATTAAATAGATAACTATAGCTATATTTGTTTTTTTTACAAAAATAATTGTAGTTTGAACCCCCAACCCCGAAAGTAAATACCGAAAAATGTTTTTCTTTGTAGCTAAAAGCAAAAGATTCAACAAATTTGATAGCTTTTACGACTAATAAATTACTTTTATTGTTGTGATGGAATTGCTTTAGGGGAACCTTTTGAACCTCGGTTCGTTTCAAATATTTCTGCGCTATTAAATTCTGTTATCTGTGATATTCAGTATATCCCACTAACTATCCAATTTGAAGTCAGTCGCTTACCGCCATTAAGCCATTGTTTGGTGTTATCAGGTGTGAAAACATTTTTGTCGGAAACAGTAAGTATATTTAATATATTTTCAAGTCTTAGGCCGACTTGCACAACCAACCACTAAACTGATTTAGCGCTAAACTTATTTAAATCGTCATTCTGTCCCTGTCAAATGTTGTCAATGTGACAGGGACAGAATGACGATTTAAATAAGTTTAACGCTAAATCGGTTTAGTGATTGGTTGTGCAAGTCGGCCTAAGTTTTATACATATTATAAGGGTTGCTTAAGTTTTATATGTAATCGGCTCTTTGATTTAAATTTTAATAATTATAAACTTACGAAATATGTTATCCCTAAATATTTCAAATCCACCGTTTTCTACAACAATAAAGAAGTATTGTACCTTGTCAGTGGTCAAAATAGAAAACATGGATGTTATACTTTATCTAGGAGAACATATTTTTATTTATTTCACATGTAAATAATAAATTCCTAATAAAATACATTAAATATTTCACAAACCATATCTAGATTACGCTTATTATTATAGATAATCTTTTAACTGCCATTAAAATGATTAAAGAGAAAAAATTTAAAAGTTTTTAAATTTTTAAAATAATTTAAAGTATTTTAAAACAGCTAATGAATTTAATTGAATTCCTGATAAAAAAAAGTGAATATTTAGAATATTCCAACTTCGTAAAATGTTATATACATACCTATATATAGACTTAAAAATTGTGAAGTTTTAAAAACAATATAAAGAGAGTTTTTGTTCAATATCGTCAAAGTCAAAATCAAAGTCAAAATTTTTTATTTTAAATAGGCCTGAGTAACAGGCACTTTTAAAATGTCAAAAGCTAGATGTCTGTTCCAAAAGTGAATCCTATGGAAAAGAACAGACAAGAAACTCCATGGATGTATTTTGTACAAACATATATTATTATAATATGAAGTATATATAAACATAATTATAGAACACGGAATTGATATATTATTTGTCAGTAGGCCGAGGAAATGCAAGCGTTTAAAAGGATACACCTGAGAATAACCTAAATGTACATTAAAAAAATATATATAAAAAAAAATCATAAAAAAAAAATCATTGCAAGCAGGAGGGGACCGAAGACCAAGCATTTTTATCGTCCATATATTGTTTCGTGCTATAATATGCTTTGGAGAGTAGAGTGCGTTTCACTATCTCTTTAAACTTTTTGACGGGTAACTCACTAATGAGGGATGGGATTTTATTATAGAATCTAATACTATTTCCAATAAAACTTTTACTAGTTCTGCTAAGTCTAAATCCCGGTACCATAAGTTTGTGTTTATTGCGAGTATTTAGGCTGTGGACGTCACTGTTCTTGGAATAGAGCAAGATGTTTTTACGAATATACATGATGTTCGTGAGAATATATAATGATGGTAGCGTAAGAATATTTATCTTCTTGAATAATTCTCGGAGTGAATCACGACCGCCTAGGTTATAAATGGCGCGAACAGCTCTTTTTTGAAGAATAAATATAGTCTAATTACCTGAGCTCCCTGGTCCTTGCTTGAGGTGCAGGTCTGGCGAGGGTCACCCTTCCAACACTGGTATACGTAGCTCCACATGGTGTTGCCGCACCTTCTGACACGAGTCCTCCCGAGACTAGAACTTCTACGCATGCCGCTATTTAAAAATATAAACATGATATAACCATATTTTAGTCTTATCCCTTACTATGTGATTTTAAGGGGTTAATCCATAATTTTTTTTACGACAAAGTAATGGAAAGGTTCCAATAATAGTAGTGCTTTTTAGATACAATGGCTTCAATTATTTAAACACTGATTACTAGTTCTTTGAAATCTGGCAGGGATCCGGCTGGGCATTATTACGCAGTAATTATCTTTTCATACATTATCCAATTATACTTTATAATATTGGCCAGTTAAAGACTTTTCAAATTCTGTACCCATCGGGGTATTTAGCCTATATCCAATAGCTTCTAGATAAAAACAGATAAAGAGTGATATGTATAGTAACGCTGTTAAGCTAGGTCTTCTCCCTGGAAGGAACGGACAGTATGCTAATAAATGTTTGTTTATCCGTGCAGGGGCGGAGAAAGAATACTGACCTCTGCGGCCGGGGTTAGCCTATCGTAAAAGGCGCCGGACGCTCGGTGCCACCACTGCGTCCATTGCGGGGAGGATACGGCGCAACACACGCTCGCCGAGTGTGTAGCTTGGGAGGAGCAGCGCCGTGTCCTCATAAATGAAGTGGGAGGCGATCTGTCGCTGCCGGCCGTAGTGCGGAGGATGGTCGGTAGCGCAGAGTCGTGGGACGCAGTGGTGTCCTTCTGTGAGGACGTGATGTCGCAGAAGGAAACTGCGGAACGGGAGAGGGAGATCTCGACTCCCTTCCCCGGCGGCAGAAGGCGCACCGGGCGCAGGAGAAGGGCGGACAACGCCCTTTTCCAGCCCCCATGAATAGGTCCAGGGGCGAGGGACTTGGGGAAGTTCCCGCCCCCTATTCGATGGACCCGAGGTGGAGGCGCGCGCGGGTGTCGGCGCGCGCCTCTGAGGCGATGCACGGGGTAGTTAAACACCTCACTACCCCGTGCAGGAGACGAGGCCCGGACACACCGGGCCAGCACTAGTGTGGGGCTGCGGAAGAATTTGGATTCCCGCGGCCCCGCGCGCACGTGTGAGGAGACACCGGGGTGGTGGTTTTAGCCGGTAAGAATCCGGCACGCCCCTCCGCCTTTCCCCAGGCGGAGGTAGTCCATGAGGATTTCCCCACCCCGTAAAAAAAAAAAAAAAAAAAAAAAAAAATCGTAAAAGGCGACTAAACAACCCACCCTAGCTTCCTGGTAATACCCAAGCCCGTCTGGATGGTGACCAACTTTGGTCTTACGTATGCCGCCAAAATAACTTTGTGTTGTGTTCCGGCTTTAGTAACCCAAGTTCCTGTACCTTTATGGAACAGCAGCGTGTACGCGATGCCACTGGCGTTGCAAACACCTATAGGCGGTAACTGCTCAATGATGTTGTTCTACAGCAATAAAAAAAAATCGGATTGGCGAGTTACACATACTTGTGAACTCAGCATGCAGGTTTGCGCATGATGTTCTCCTTCATCGACGGTACATGGCAATTATTCTGTAATATGCACATTAGGCAACAAACTAAGCGGTACATATATCCTTGAGATTCAAATTCGGGACCTCTAGATTGGTGTCAGATCTTCGAGTGCAATACCACTATAGTAACAGGCGCCTGAGATATGTAGGCAAGAAGTAATTCCACGATTTACAATTATATTCAGGTTTCTTCTAACTCACGTATTAGCTGATGATGAGCTAATAGCTGCAGTTTGTGAACGCTGGTAACACAGCTCAGTCTGAGAAGCAGCTCGTGGGGAGCCGGCCCCTCGCTTCGCCATCCTCGGGCTGCCGGACCTTGGGAGTTAAGCTCGCATGCTGGATACAAACTGTCTTCACCTATCAAACAAGAAACCAAAAACTTAATGAATAAATATTCTGTGACACACAGCATCATCTAGCAAAGTAACCACCAAGGTGCGTATTTTTTTTTCTTTAATTGCTGAGTAACAGCATGCAAGCTGACGGTCCACTTAATAAAACGTTGTTACCGTCGCCTATGGATGTTTGAGACATTAGTGAACCGTGAACACTTTGCTGACCCATAAGGGTACAGAAACCAGGTCACTAATGCTGGAGCACAACACAAGGGTATTATGGCAGCATACTTATAGACCAAGGGTGGGCGCCATCCAGGCTGGCTTGGAACTCTACCAAGTAGCTAAGGCTGTTTTGTCGCCTGTTACAACCCGGGCCGCAAGGGTTAGTATTTTCCCCGCCATACACGGAGGAAATGGTTATGGATATTAGATAAATCATAAACTACTGTATATTTTTTTTGTAAATAATTGCATATTTAAGCCCACAACGGTATGCATCAGTCAGGTAGTTTATGGCCTATTGTACATATTATAACACTAACTGACCCAGCAAACGTTGTTCTACCATATAAATAAAAAAAAAATAATAAAAGTAGCCTATATATCCTTTTTATATATTCACTAGATTACGAGATTAGTGTGGCCCTTAAACAGCTTAAAAACAACAAGGCGCCGGGTGATGATGGAATTACAGCCGAGCTTCTGAGAGCTGGTGGTACTCCTGTGCTTAAAATCCTCCAGAAGCTATTTAATTCCGTCATCCTCGATGGCAAAACGCCGCAGGCCTGGCACGGAAGTATAGTGGTGCTGTTCTTCAAAAAGGGCGACAAAACCCTTTTGAAGAACTTTAGACCGATATCACTTCTGAGCCATGTTTACAAGCTGTTTTCAAGGGTCATCACGAATCGTCTCGCGCGCAGATTTGACGACTTCCAGCCTCCCGAACAAGCCGGATTCCGAAAAGGTTTTAGCACCATAGACCACATACATACGCTGCGGCAGGTTATACAGAAGACGGAGGAGTATAACCAGCCACTATGCTTGGCGTTCGTGGACTATGAGAAAGCCTTTGATTCGATCGAGACCTGGGCGGTGCTTCAGTCTCTCCAGAGGTGCCACATTGATTATCGATACATCAAAGCGTTGAAGTGTTTGTATGAAAACGCCACCATGTCAGTCCGTCTCCAGGATCAGAACTCGAAGCCTATCCGACTGCAGCGGGGAGTCAGACAAGGCGATGTCATATCGCCGATGCTGTTCACTGCTGCGTTGGAAGATGTCTTCAAGCTTCTGGACTGGAACGGACTGGGCATCAACATTAACGGTGAGTACATCACTCACCTTAGATTCGCAGATGATATCGTAATCATGGCTGAAACCATGGAAGACTTAAGCCATATGCTTGATGGCCTCAATACAGCTTCCCAAGGAGTAGGTCTCAAAATGAACATGGACAAGACGAAAATCATGTCTAATGTCCATGTCGCACCTACCCCCGTAACAGTTGGGAAGTGTACTTTCGAAATTGTTGACGAATACGTCTACTTGGGTCAAACGATCCAGTTAGGCAGGTCCAATTTCGCGAAAGAGGTCACTCGTCGAATCCAACTCGGATGGGCAGCGTTCGGGAAGCTCCGTAAAATCTTTTCGTCCCAAATACCGCAGTGTCTCAAGACGAAGGTTTTTAACCAATGTGTGTTGCCAGTGATGACATACGGAACGCAGACGTGGTCGCTAACTATGGGCCTTATGAGAAAGCTCATGGTCGCTCAGAGAGCAATGGAGAGGGCTATGCTCGGAGTTTCCCTGCGAGATCGAATCAGAAATGAGGAGATTCGCAGGAGAACCAAAGTAACCGACATAGCCCGGATGATTGCAAAACTGAAGTGGCAGTGGGCTGGGCACATAGCTCGAAGGACTGATGGCCGTTGGGGCAGAAAAGTCCTCGAATGGCGACCGCGTACCGGAAGACGCAGTGTTGGTAGGCCCCCCACAAGATGGACCGATGATCTGGTCAAGATCGCCGGGATAGGTTGGATGAGGGCAGCGCAGGACCGATCATCGTGGAGATCTTTGGGGGAGGCCTTTGTCCAGCAGTGGGCGTCTTCCGGCTGAAATGATGATATATTCACTCTATCTCTATTTAATTTCACTATTTTGGCGATAATGGCTTATACATAAAAATAGCTATATGCTGTTGCGGGCTTTTTGTAGGACTATATAAGATAAACATTTCCATTAAACATTATATACGTGTAACTCTAACGGTTTTTGCAGCGCACCGTGCGCACGCCAGAATAGCTCGCAAATGGCAGAATTTTTTCCTACTTAACTACTTGACACTTATCGTTATATTTTGGAAAATTCACACAATATCTGTATAAATTATAGCCTATGTGTTATTTAGTTGTGTAAGCTATATTATTGTAAAGTTTCATCAAAATCCATTCAGCAGTTTTTGCGCGAAATAGTAACAAACATACATTCTTACAAACTTTCGCGTTTATAATATTAGTAGGATAATTGCCACGTACAAACGATGAGGGAAAACATCGTGAGGAAACCTGCATACCAAGATCACTGTAACTGTAATCCATCAATCCGCCTTGGACAAGTATGGCAGGTATATACTGTCCGTTTTCTCTAGGAGCCTGTACCCAGCAGTGGAATCCTATCGGCTGTTACTAGAGTAAGGAATTTGCAAATGGACCCGCAAAACCCCTGTGATAATACTCAATAGGATACAACCGGGATTAACAGCTTCGTTGATTTGGTCATCAAATTGACGTTCAGATTATATTTTTAAAAAACGTCAGTTTCCTCTAATTGTAGTGAAAAGACCGGTATCATTTCCGGCTTCCGGTATAGAGATGTATATGAACTATTGAGAGAATAAATACATAATTCAAAAAAATAAATATCCTTATTTTAAGTGTACGAGAATTTTAAATAATTAATTCGTCAAATGGTTGGTGAGGTATGCAAATCGCAATGTCAAACCCTTATTCGTGACGAAGGACGGCGAATATTTAGGCTACGATTCAAAACTAATTACATTCTAATCCAAGCACAAAAATTTAGCCAGTCATTTAAAATATTAAGAATTCCAAACATACTTTTAAATTTATGGCATGGCTATTGAGGTTTGTTAATATTTTGGATGATATGTATTTTAATTAATACTGTCTGGTTTTAAGAGTTTGGCCTTCTAGATTTGCTTGGTAAACAAACTGATAGCTTTTTAAACATTTTTTAATTTAAAATAATACGATTTTCAATCTAACAATAAGTTAAAACTAACTTACTGAGTTCTGAGGATGTTAGCGATTGGCACCTAAATATTTCTATATTGGAAAAAAACATTTCAATTGTAAAAAAAACTACGATGGTATATAGACATTAACAGTAAAAGTTACAGTTTATGATGTAGAACTGTAAACAATGTATTATACTTTAATTTTATTTTCAGTTAGCTGCATGCACACATTGAAGAGTTAATTCTGTATAGTAAATATTATAATAATTATTATACTTACTAGTAGAGTAAACGACATGGAAGGAAATTCTTTTCGGCATATTCACTATTACTTAATTATCATTTTATTTTAAAATTATTGACACCATTTTTCTAAATATTACTATACCTGTACAAAGCATATATTATTATTTATAACGAATCATTTTGCTATGAGTTACAAAAATAGATTTCATGTATATTTAGTATCACTTTTAATAATTATGGTTAACATTTATTTTTATGAGAGAAAAACATTTAGCGAGTGTTGTGAAGTTCGCCAGATAGATATATTAATGCGAAAATCAATAACACCCTCAGAAAATTGGCGCCATTGCAGCGCGCGCAAGTTGCGGTAAATTGAAGGCACTAGCGCCATCTGTTAAATTATTCAACTTTCACCAGCTCCAAGTATTTTGCGCTTCATTTTGCGCTAAGAAATAAGATGATTTAGTTTTTAGAATTATTATGTATTAATACATAAAGGTTGCTTTACAAATTTGCGATGTCTGTGATACACTCGAGTTGGAATCAATAGCTTAATAAACCCATAGAAATCGAGCATATGTCGTTAGTTACAGCCCGACAGTCAGTCACTAGGAGATGTTGTCCTTTCGTTATTCATTATCTGTTCTTTTTTTTTCATTAATGTTTTTTATCGTATTTATAAGTAAAAGTTTATACTGTAAAGGTTAAAATAAAACACCAAAAAACATATTATACAAAATTTAATGAACATCGAATTAGTCATCCACCGAATTCATAATGATGACCTGACATCGCGTAACTAGAACCCAAGCACTAAGTTGTAATTTTATAATGTATTTATATAAAAAATAAATATATTGTGAGAATTGACACAATGCCATCTAGTAGCAGAAGCAGAAGAGAGCTCGTGATATGGTTTCTACTCCTTATTTTTCTTTTGCAAATAATAAATTTATTTATTTAAATATATATATAACAGATTTCCACGTATAGAGTCACTCATCACGATATCTCTGGAACCATTAGAGCTAGACTTGAAATTTGGTAGGAATATTCTTTTCACCGAGTAGAGGTCAGTTAAGAACGGATTTTACGAAATTCCACCCCCAAGAGGGGTTGCGGGGGCGTTAATTATTTATATGGCAGAACAACGTTTGCCGGATCAGATAGTATTAAATATATTAATAAATATGACGTGTAATGAAGATGAAGAAACAAACGAAAGCTATTGCGCCATATTGAAAGTCACTTTACCAATAGTACGTATTTTATACACAACCTATACGTGTGGGTAATCCCAACGAGAACAAAAATGTCCTGCTTTTACAAATACACCTATAAACCTACTTAACTACTTGCCTACATTAATATAGCGAAAGACGGCACTGAAGTGACGGCAGCGCAGCCACTGAAGTATTATTATAGAGGTCCATGCAGCGCAGCGTAGACGCGGGTTGGGTTGACAGCCAGGAACAAACGAGAGCGAGCGACTGACATGCGAGAATGGGATGGACGAAAAATGATAGTTCATTTATCTGTTGTACATGTGTTTATTAGAAACTTACCGAATACTTACTTATCCTAACTCCTTATTGTATTACAAAATACCATAGAGTTAGTATCATAACTATTAACTCCATGCAAAATACATACTAAAGTAACTCTAATTTTGCTTTAGCAAAGTAGTTTTTGTTGCGAAATTATTTATAAATACATATTATTTTAGGGCAAGTTGGTGTAAGAATTAAGATACGTAGTGTTTGTTACATACTCTTTGGTGAGGATAAGATACCATAAAAAATTATTTCAAGTCAATTTTTAAACCATAATTTTTATTTTGCACTTAAATATACATCTTACACTGACGTATCCTATATATGTATTTATTTTTAATATACGAAATTTTGTAGGCGTCCCGCTTTGACACGAAAAAAATGATCACGTTATAAATACCATACAACGTAAGTTCACTTGAATTTGACTTGCTGAAATGCTTGTACTTAATTACAGATATCACATGGTAAATATTTTATTTCATATTAAGACGTTGAATAAACTACTTATCTACAATGCCAAGGAAACACAACTGAACTAATAAACAGATATCCATGAAGTTGTAGAAAGTTGTTATTATAAATTTTCTTGATATATCAACTCAAATTAAAACGTCACGATTTGTTGTGTTAAAATTTGGAAGTGCCGGTTAGTTTTTGGCAGTTATTGAAGATTAGTCTTTGAGTGGTCGACGGGGTCAAGACGTGGACTTCGACAGCGTGATTGCTCAAGTTGATAAGCGGGCTGTGTTGGGTGTTTCTGTAATGGATAAGATCCAAAAGGTGGATTTTCGTAGGAGAACCAAGTTGACTGACATTATTCGTAAAATATGCAATATGCATTATCCGTGCAGGGGCGGAGAAAGAATACTGATCTCTGCGGCCGGGGTCGGCCTGTCGTAAAAGGCGATAACACAACCCACCCCAGTTACGTGGTAGGGCCCCAAGCCCGTCTGGATGGCGACCACTTTTGGTCTTAAGTATGCGGCCATAATAACCTTGTGTTGTATTCCGGCATTAGTGACCCAAGTTCCTGTACTCTTATGGGATAGCAGCGTGGTAGCGATGCCACTGGCGTTGCAAACACCCATAGCCGACGGTAACTGCTAAATTCTAAGCGGGCCGTCAGCCTGTCTGCTGTCCCAGAGCAACAAGAAAAGATGAAGTGACAACTGATCACGTCTGTTTGGGACCAATGAATCAAACCAGTCTTAGAGTGGAAACTACGTATCGCAAACTTAAACTTAGTGTACGACGTCCTCCAGCCCGACAGTTTGAGGAACTCCGCAAGATTGCCGTTTGGTGCTGGTTGCGTAATACACGGGACTGGGATGTTTGGCGCAAACTTGGAGAGTCAAGCGTCTAGCTTTAGATGACTCAGTCCTCAGACAATGATATTATTCTAATGTTACTTTTTACTGTGAAGTTTAGCATTATTTTTTAATTTCTTTACATTGTGATCGATCGCTTAACGGAAAGACACCGTGTGAGCATCATCAGCAATGACAACTTGTCCGAACTCAGGGATATGAGGAAATGAGTTCGTGACAGTTCGTGAATGAAAAAAAACTTAAAAAGACCTTGTTAGATAAAACAAATATATTTTTTTCTAAAAATCCGTGAATTGACCCGCATTTCAGTTACATTCTGAATGTGTAATGAAGGAAATACCAGATAACATTAATACCTAGTCAGGTCATAAATTCTGTCACATGTTTAATGTAAAATAATTGTAACAAGTTCATTAATTATGTAACCATTCATATACCAAAATGAACTTAACAAAACATAGATTCTTATGACATTAAAGTTTATTCAAAATGACCTCCGTGATTTTGAATACAAGCCTTCAATCTGCGCGGCCAGTTGTCTATCGCAGCACGAACGAGGTCCATGTCAATATCGGCGGCTGCCTTAATCAAGGATGTCTTGAGTGACTCCAAATTGGGATGAGGCTTTGAGCACGCCTTTTCCTCCAAGTGTTGCCATATTTTGTAATCTAACGGATTCAAATCTGGACTGGAGGAGGGCCAGTCTTCGTGCCGGATGAAGTCGATTTCTCTTCGCTCTATGAGCTGGCGCCGAATCTTGTTGGAATACCCAGTGCCTGTTATTGAACATGGTATGAGAAACAGGTTCCACAAGGTTCGTCAGGACTGTATTTTGATACACAACAGCATTCGTTTTTACACCTTTCTCACAAAAATGTACCTCTGTTAAGCCCCAATAAGAAACTCCCAACCATACCATGAGCGAGGATGGAAAATGACCTCGTTGGACACGCGGAATACGGTTGCTCGCTTCTTCACTACTGTGTGCGTACACCTTATCATTTTTTTTGTTGTAGCTCTCTTCTACGGTAAACATTTTTTCATCCGAAAAAAGAATTTCCCGATATTTTTTTCCCGCGTACCGCTTCAACAAAGCGCGGCATCTCTTCAGTCTCAGGTCCATTAGACGAGCATTCAAACGATGTCCTGTTTTTCTTCGATATGCCCGAAGCCCTAAGTCTTCATTTAACACCCTTTTCACCGTGGTTCTGCTTAACCCCATCTGAAGGGCCAACAGTTTCTGCTTACGTTTGGGATTTCTTTGAATTCGTGCCTTCACAGCTTTTATCACTGCTGGAGTCCTAACAGACCGAGGGCGACCACTTCTTGACCTGTCATCTACACTAGAGTCTTCATTGTATTGTTTGATGGTACGATAAACGAATCTTTTGGTTATATTCAAATTTTTCAGTATGTTAAAAATTTGAATTGGCGCGTAACTGTAACGATGCAACGCAATAACTGCAACACGATCTTCTTTAAGCGTCCACTCCATATTTAAAAATGAGTAAAATTCTAAAAGTTATACATTTTTATTTTCATGAACAATTCGAAATTCGAATTCAATAAACTTTTTTGTGGCCAGTATTCTAAAAGAAAAGTTTTTATTGTGTGACAATACTTATGACCTGACTAGGTATATAGATGTGAGTTGTCAATGAATCGATTTGTAATTTAAATATTTAGTATTCATAATTTTTGTAAATAATGATGTATTCTTCAAAGTGATAGTACATTATTTTATTCTATCATCAATAGTTTTTGCAGCGCATGCGACGTAAAGAATATTTTAGGTAATTTTTTTACACCTTGATTTACACTATTGGAGATTTAGTAAGGATCCCTAATTTTTTAATCCCTAATGTCACCCGGGGATAGTGTAGCTTCCCAACAGTGAAAGAATTTTTTAAATCGGTTCAGTAGTTTCGGAGCCTATTCAGTGCAAACAAACAAACAATCAAATCTTTCCTCTTTATAATAGTAGTATATATAGATAAATAACTAATTTTAGAACGAATTCAAATTATTAAATTTACAGAGCTGTATTTAGACAATTCAAAGTAAAACTTAATAATTGCACGTCTCAATTATATTTTCCCACTGTAATTGCTATGACAATAAGTGTGAACTGATTTAAAACGCCTGAGTTAAATATTGTACTTTATTAACAACTAGCGGCCCGACCCGGCTTCACACGAGTATTTAACAAAAATTACAAATATTTGTAACTAACTAACTAGACTACCCTTGGTTTAAAAGTATGCCGCCATAATAAGCTTGTGTCGTGCTATCCCACATATCCCTGCACTCTCGGTTCGTGACCGGCATCGTACACACCTCAAATCGTAGTTTCTTAAAAATTTAATAACTTTGTATTAAATGAAGATATCGCAATAATTATTTTTTTAGATAAGGGCCAAGTGTCTAAGAAATAAAACTGAGAAGATTTAATTGAAATCTATCCAGTAGTTTTATCGTGATGCGCGCGCAAATGCAGTCATCTGTCACGTATTTTATTTTACACAGAAGATTTTTTTGTATAGTTGTAGGAGACAGGCTGACGGCCCACTTAGAATTTAGCAGTTACCGTCGCCTGTGAGTGTTTGCAACGCCAGGGGCATCGCGAACACGCTGCTATCAGCGTAGTGGTACTGGAACCTGGTCACTTAGGTCGGAACATAACACAAGGTCAATATGGCGGCATATTTAAAAACCAGGTATGATTGCCATTCAGACGGGCTTGAAGCTCTACCACCTAGTTTGGGTATTTTAGTCACCTTTTACGACAGCCCACCTCGGCCACAGAGGTCAGTGTTCTTTCTCCACCCTTGCACAGATAAAAAAGTTATCAGTTTGTGTATTGATATTTAAAAAAATTGTCGGGAGTTAAATACAAAATCTTAAAAGGTCGCCTCTTTATTCATCAATTTAAATCCCGTAAAAGTCCTGTTGTAAACATCCATCCACGTCTATAACTTCTTATGGAATAAGTTTTCATATTTATGTTTATTGGTGACAGATATGGAGTTACATGTAACAAAAGTTTTCCATAGTAGAGCTCACAATCCAGTCTAGTAATGCTGTAACTCGAGTATTTATTGCTGGATCTCTGGACGCACAGAAGCGGCCGTAACTGACAATACCGACGCTAAACAACCTTCCAGTTGCTGGGTCGGTATACAAGACGGGACCGCCTGAATCATCCTGTAAAAAAGAAGAGATTCAATAATGTCTTCGTGCAGGCACGGAGTACCTTAAACGCTTTAGGGTAAGAAGTTATATTTCATTGACGTAACAGAAAACAGTAGCTAAATATTTCATCCCGTATGCCACAACTCCTTGTAGTCTAGTCAACAAGTTCAAAAACGTGAAAAATAGAGATAAAGGTCCTAAAAATATGAGCAATGGCTCATTCGATTCGGAATCACCTCTAGAAAAATGTTTTTGAAGGATTTTGGTGCAGGTAAAAAATTGCAATTGTTATTAACAAAATAAGATAAAAAATAAAGATGTTTCGTTTTTTGTTAATAACTCAAAACATATTAATATTCGAGCATGTTAAAGAGGAGGAAATTTCCAATAAAAAAGTCTGAACTCCCGGAACTCTATCTCCATTATTTATAATTTTAATTTGACGTTGAAAATATGTCTCCGCGCGGCTGTTACGGCATGCGCGCGCCGCCGCTAAAGAGAGTTCAGCAATAAAAATATTTTTTTTATAACATAAAATGTGATTTTAAAAATTTGAAAAAATTCTTGTTTCTTCTCAACACTTGAAAAAGTCGGGCCCTGAAGAAAAACAAGTTTAATCACCATTTTTCAAAAAGCTATTCAATTGTTAACTAACAATTGAATAACTAACAAATTTTTTCCCAATCTCCGTTGGCATAAACAATGGGATAAAAGGTATAAATAGCCCTTGTGATATATATACTTCATAAGATCCTGCGATAAATTTTCAAGTTTATTAATTTGTTAATCATGATTTTTTAAAATTATTGAAAAAGTTAAAATTTGTACAAATTACTACTATTACTACTCAAATAAACCCACCTGGCACGCATCTTTCCCTGGTGTGAAGGTGCACATTTGCCGTTTACTTAAATTCGGTACTTTCGTGCGACATTCGGCATCACTGATGACGTCTACTGTTACTTTTTGGAGAACGTTGGAGGTTGGTCCACCAGGAAACAGAGTGCCCCAACCTATAAAAGATGAGAATAAACAAATAAAAGTTTTATTTGGGACACAATAACACTTATACAGCTATACACACTAATGGAAAAAATTAAAGGATCAGAATAAAACCCAAAATTTTTATCGATGTTTCGGATTTCTATATCTTTGTTAAAATGGTCGTATTGAAGTCGTTAAAATCAATTTCAAGTTTGAAGTTTCTGGTTTTAAACTTTTTAGTTAAATTTTTTTTCAAAGGACCGTTCAATGCTTAATCCTAAGAAGTACTGTGGGAGTGTTTTTGTCATTCTTTTACCTTTTTTTTTGGTCCACGGACTAGGAAAAGTGACTTTATTATTATAAAGTCTAGGTTCTTACTCTAAAATATAATAATAGCCCTTATAATAAATAAGCCCATAACGTCCCACTGCTTAATCATTAATCCAGAATGACGATGAGATAGGCCGAGACGTAAAAAATAGAGTGAATTCAGGATGGCTGAAATGGCGATAGTTCTCAGGAACAATTCGCGACCCACGAGTGCCGTTTAGGCTTAAAGGTAAACGGTATAAGACCTGCCATATTGTATGGATCGGAATGCTGGACCACAAAGGGGAAGGATGAAAGGTTATGGCATGCAGCGGAGATGCGAGAGATGAGTTAAGATGGATGAGTGGAAGTTACATACATATAATACAAAAATGGATACAATTAAAAATGAATATATCAGGAGAAGTTTGAAAGTAGCGCCAGTTATTCGAAGCTGAAAAGCAATAGATTAGCTTGGTACGGCCATATAGCGCGAAGAGAAGATTGTCTTAAAAGAAGGAAAATGCTAGAAATGAGAGTGGATGGTCGTGAAAGGAGAGGTAGATCAAAGAAAAGATGGATGAATTGTGTAAAAGATGATATGGCTAAAAAGGTGGAATGTTCAGATGACGATTAATAGAGGAGAGAGGAAGAAGAGGACATGTTGTGCCGACCCCACAGAGCTGGGATAGGGGCAGGAAGAAGAAGAACCGCCTGGAGAGGATAGTATATCTGCAATGTTTGTCCAAGACGGATTGGTGGAATACAGATATCGGTGGTCGGATTCCTTACGATGTTTTCCTTCGGCGTCGGTATGTGGAAATTATTTTAAGATCTGCTAAGAAAATCTGAATAGAGTTCAAACCACTAACCTAGAGAAACCACTAAGCTATCAAGCAGATCATTAGTACATTTTTTATATAAAACGAAGCACTATACAGTTGGATTGACATTGCATACCTAACATGGTAACTTTGGCCCCCGTGAAGTTAGTGGTGATGAATTTAAAAGGCAAGCAGACCGCATTGACTCTGTCGCTGAACGATATTGGCTCTGCCACCTCCACAAGGCCAATGTCGTAATCATAATTTGACCTGATGACAACAGAAATCATTTAATTAAAATCTGATATTATACAAATTCTCATACAATTTCTATTTTTATATCTTATTTTAAGCAAATCATTATGAAATGTAAATCTATTTATATGTATGTCGTGTAAAATTTAAAATATAATAAATATAATTTATCAAAAGAAATATTATTATTATAAATTATTCTAATTCAATAACATTTCTACACATTCTTATGAGGATTAACAGTAAATAAAAAAGTCTAATTTTATTAGAGAGTTAATAAAAGTGCTTGCTACGCGTGTTTTTTTCTTTGGGTAGGTATATTTCCAGAGGTCACATGTCTAGAGGCTTCTCTTCACGACTAACTGTTGCCAAACCAAAAAAAAATGCAATAAGAGAATAATTTCTTATCCATACTTTGTGATGTTGTTGTTCTTTAAAAATAATAGCATTAAAAAAATAAGATTTAAAAAAAAACTTACTCCGTAAATCGTGGATGTATGATGAACCGGCTGGCTTTGTAGCCCCTGGTGGCAGGAGATTCGGCTGTGATCAAAAAATGGTTATCTTTATTTGACACGAAAATAATTATAATAACAACTAAGTGAGCTTCTTAAACGTAAAGTTTATAATTCATATTTTTTTTACTTATTTCCCTATACGTTGATAGAGTTGACGAAACCCACAGAGAAAAGGCCACCATAGCACAAGATCACAGGCGGCTACTTCGAGTCAGCCACCTGCACTATGCCCTCAGAGGGGAAGTGCATCGGGCGAACCCACATGAGAGATAGAAGCCGAGGGTATTGTTCCTGGCAACCGAGGATTATTCTCCCCCGGATTACCGAGGACTGCGACCAGTGCACACCAGCGCCGCGTGGGTACAGAGAGGAAGATATATCTAAACAAATAAATAAAACTGGAGTATCTGTTTGTAATATTAAAATAACCGCTTTTTACTAAGTGCATTCGGACATATACACGGTACATATACCAAAACAACATTTTTTACAAATTTTGTCTATCTGTATGTCTGTCTGTTCCGTCTAATCTATGAAATGGCTGTATCGATTTTGACGAGACTTTCACCGGCAGATAGGTGATGTAACAAGGAGTTAGGGATGATTCAAGCTACACTGTGGCGCGACCGGATCGGGCCTCGGCTGGCGCACGTCTACCGTGCGCCGGGCTGTTTGGGTATATTCTTTCCACGGCCGTGTCTGTAGTAAGTGGTTTTTGTCAGCTAGCGATTTCATCTGTCGATAGTCTTGACGTTTAAGTAAATATGCAATTTTAACAATTTTAATTGGCAGCTATTACAATTGCCATCGATGTTGAAGTATTGGAAAAACGAAGCGAAACTACTAAAAGAAGATGAGGTGTACATCCAACCTGGAAAAAGCGAGAAGCACAAGGAGAAAGTGCTTTACTTTACAAAGAATTAATAGATGACGAGAGCTAGTTTTATGGTTATTTTAGAATGTCTAAAGAATGCTTTACACATACAATCGGATACGTTATGCTCTCCCACGAGAACAATGATGTTGTTAAGCCTCTGCACAGTGAGGCAGTGAGCAGCGGTCAGCACGTATCGGTTAGATATGAGGACCCCTCCGCACTTAATCTGACGCTTGTCCACGTCTACAAGGCCGACCATCGACGGATATTCGTTAATGCCGGTCTCCTCGCCTCCAACAATACGGTTCTGGAAGACAAAATCGAGATTAAATATTTGTTATTACTCATAATTATAACAAACTAGCTGACCCGGCAAACGTTGTTCTGCCATAAAAATAATAAAATGTCAAAAAATAAAAAATAAAATTTAGGGGTGGACTACCCCTAACATTTAGGGGGATGAAAAATAGATGTTGGCCGATTCTCATAGATACCGGATAAGCACAAAAAATCACTAACTCAATTTAGTTATCTGCCTACTGCCTACCCCCTAAGAACGATGGCGTGATTATTTATAGCCTATGACCATTTCTAGGTTATCATCTATCACCATACCAAATTTCATCAAAATCCGTTCAGCCGTTTAGGCGTGAAAGAGGAACAGACAGACAGACAGACAGAGTTACTTTCGCATTTATAATATTAAGTATGGATAAATAAGGATTATATTTCTCTTTATATCAATAAATATTTATGTATTTAAATGTTATAATAAAATCCTACACACAATTGATATCGTCAAATAGCTCTTCTCGGCTCCTTTACCATAATAGGTTGCCTAGAAGAAGATCACTATGAACAATAAGGCCGCCTATTATTCAACATTGTTTTATTTTAATTATCCTTAGATGCTAAGTAATTTTTAAGTTAAACAATAAAGAGTTATCTATTTATATTTCTCAAACACTTTAGCATGAAGAAGAACGAAGAATATATATATATATATATATATATATATATATATATATATATATATATATATATATATAAAAGTAATATAATTATATTGGGCCAAATGGCGTGAGGTAACTGGTGTCATTTGTGACCCCAAGATGCCGGTAAAGTTGAAGGGACAGGTCTATAAGACCATCATTAGGCCTGTCCTTTTATACGGCTGTGAAGCGTAGCCGGTTTTAGAGCAACACAAGCAAGAACTGCGTGTTACGGAGATGAGTATGCTGCGGTGGATGTGTGGAATGACGCGGAAGGACCGCGTTAGGAACTCCCGCATTCGCGGCGGTCTTCATGTCCGTGACATTGCGGGTAAACTGCTGGAGTGTCGGCTCCGTTGGTACGGCCACGTTTTACGGCAACCGGATACTTACGTGGGAAACAAATGGTAGACCCAAAAAGTGCTGGCTTGACGTCGTAAAGGGTGATATGCGTGCCAATGAGCTCACTACCAGGGATGCTGAACACCGTGCGAAGTGGAGAAGAAAAAGTCGGAAAGCAGACTCCGGGCACCGAAACGGAAGTTTGGGTTGCGACCGGGATGAACGCTGAGATGATGATGATGTGTAATATAATTATATTATATATAACATTGAGTTATTATAATAATGTGTTACAATAAAGATTTATTATTATTATATGGGGAAAATTTTGAACAAGTGTCCAACTGTACGGTGTAAGTTACAGTTAAAAACTCTCCAAAATGACGCTAGTGTAGATACAGTGTCATGTTATGAATGTAGATGAGAAATTTAAGTACGCAGAATTAAAAATTTTCTCTTTCAGTCTAATGACTATGGGCGCTTTCACCTAAAGTTTACACTTATGTTATATGGCGCCTTAATTTAACGCTAATTCGTCAGACAGACTTTTCAAGCACATAGATTATTCGCCTCACTACCCTCCATACTTTAACTAAAAATAAAAAAATCAATTTAAATAAAAAGAATAATAAGAAAGTAAGTTAAATATAATAAAACTGTAACAGATCGCTGTCGGTGGGGAGATGGTGGGGAGCGTGTATGGAAAACTGCTTTCGCTGGAGATGCTTGGATAGATAAATAAATATATTGTGACCATTCACACAGCGCTGACTAGTCACAAAGCACAATTAAAGAGCAATTAATTGAAACTATCTACCCGCTTCGTAGCCCCACATTGACAATTATTCGGTGGCATAGCTAGCTGAGCAGATATTTGACAGAAGAATCTTCCTCCCGTTGTATTTCTTGCAGTTATTAAACCTGGAAATGAAAATTATAACAGAATGAATTCAGCAAATACAATAAAAGCTATTGCTTTTTAATTTATTTATTTCGACTCTCTGAGTCTGGACGTTAATATATAAAATGTATTTATTTATATAAAAAAGTAATACATAAGCGATATATCAGTTGTCTATTATCCATAACATAAGCACTCTTCAACACTATAACCACTGAATTATTTAAGCGCTTTGTCGCAGTTTCACTCTAGTCATGCGATAGCATGATTAGCAATTTATAGATATATAAATTACTGATGTAAAACACACTATCAATGCCACCTAGATTGTCTTTTATGCCCAAGCTTGTTCGCAGGTTTTCAATTTTTTTGTTTAAGATATCGTATTTAATTTCTCATTTGAAATTTAAGATATTGATAAATATTTCTTTATAATTGTTGATATTTACCTGTTGTTATCTGCTGCCCCGTAGACACGGTCGTCAGCATACCTCTTCCACAATACACATCAGCTGCGTTTAACTGAGGATCGCCACTTCTGGATATTAACAGACGATCCAATGAACAAGAGGGTGACTGTAAAAAAATATAATACATATTAGTTAAATTAATTAAACATTGTATAATATTATATATATACATGCTATCGGATGGGTCTTTTTTGTCTGCCTGTTGGAGTTTATTCCCGCTATAAAAATATTAAAATTATGCATTGGCTTTAAAGCTTAGAATCTATAAAAAAATTCGAGGATTTATGCTCGTTGAATATTCCATAAAATTTACATTGGTATGGAGTACTAGGATTACTTAGTACTCTTGTTGCTAGTTTAAAACTAGCTATGGAAGGGCACAGAACCTCTAAGAAATCGAATTTCATCACATTTAATCCACCTGCATGTTCTCTTGCATGGTTTTTCCCTGTTATAAAGCTTATATTGGCCCAGTTTTAGCTTTTGCGAGAACCCTACTAACTAGAAAACTATGATCAGAGCTTCATGTGTTTCTCAAAAAAAAATCAAAAATTAAATAAGATTCACTCCGCTCCGTGCAGTGGCGGAATAAGAATACTGAGTAAAGGCCCCTGCGAGAAGGGGCGCCGCCCGCACTATTGCCGCGAGCGTGAGGTCCGCGTGCTATTCCGCTGCCCCCCTCAACTCCTATAGTTAACACAGGAGAGCGCCGGGGGGGACGAAACCCTAACCCCCTGGCGCCAAGCGGGCCCCTGGCCTGCCGGCGGCTGGCCGGGCCACGAGATCGGCAGGCCACATATCCGTGGGCCCGGGCGTAGGCGATAAGTGAACAGCGGGGTTTTTAGTAGGTAGTCGAATGGCCGAACATCTTTCCCGGAGTCTCACATATCCCTCGGTTCCCCTAGGCCGGGGAACCCGTCAAGAGAGGTTTTTTTCCCCGAGACCAACAAAAAAAGGGGCGCCCTGTTATAAAAAGCGACAAAACAACCTTAAATGATAAAGCTCCAAACCCGTGTATGACAAAAACAGGGGTGTATGCCATCTACTCGGGGCGCCTTTTTTAGAGATCAGAGAAGTATCTAAATATGCCGCCATAACAACCTTGTACTATTTTCGACATAAGTGACCCAGGTTCTACTTTCTCTACGCGGACGAGAGCGTATTTGTGGTGGCCATTGTGTCGCAAACATCAATAGGCGACGGTAGCTGCTAATTGTTAAGAGGGCCGTCAACCTGCTTGCCATTCGACCGTGATAAAAAAAGAACTTATGAAACATCGATCTACTCACCTGCGGTAATTCTATACTAGGACAATACATACGAATGTTGTATCCTGCTGGACAGACGCCAGTCCATCGACATTGTACTCCTGCGCCGTAACTTCCCGGATATCCGGGACTTGAAAAATTGTATACTATCCCAACTTGCATCTGAAAAAAAAACGGATAAAAGTTGTGCTGACAAATTTGCCGGGCAAAGGCTTTGTCCGAGTAATAGATTATTGCGTGTTCCTCGTATGTTTATTCGAGCTTCATCAAACTACAGCAATACATCGAATGGTTGACTTTGTTTGACAAATTTTTTAACACGCTTTAATTAGTTTCATACGTTTGTTTGTTTGTAACCGACTCCTTTGAACTCTATTTCGACCCGCTTTATATGATCAGATTTCATTTAAACGCTGTAGATTTATTAAGGACCGATAACAGTACAATAATTCGATAAGACTATCTTATTATCCTGATTAGGATCGCCAGTATTAAAAAAAGGTGACGTAATATTACGCCTAATTAAATTTAAAGCAATTTTTTTATTAATATTTGTCTTTTAAGTGAATCAATTTCTGTCTTTACTCAAATAATAATTTTGTATTTTTATTTAGTACTAGCTGACCCGGCAAACGTTGTTCTGCCATATAAATAATAAAATGTCAAAAAATTAAAAAAAATTTTTTGGGGGTGGGTCACCCCTAACATTTAGGGGGATGAAAAATAGATGTTGGCCGATTCTCATAGATACCGGATAAGCACAAAAAATCACTAACTCAATTTAGTTATCTGCCTACTGCCTACCCCCTAAGAACGATGGCGTGATTATTTATAGCCTATGACCATTTCTAGGTTATCATCTATCACCATACCAAATTTCATCAAAATCCGTTCAGCCGTTTAGGCGTGAAAGAGGAACAGACAGACAGACAGACAGAGTTACTTTCGCATTTATAATATTAGTATGGATATGCGTCGTTTGGAATGGCTGAATATATATTTTCTTTTTACTATTTATGCGTAATAGCCACAAAAGAAGTCAGAAAGACTTTATATTTTTTTTCAAAGTCATCAACAACCAATATTAAACATGGTGACATTTTCTAAATTCATCATTTATTTTTATTAGAAAGAAAGAAAGAAAGAAAATCTTTATTTAGGACATTAAATATAGGTGCAGTATTACAAATATTTTTAATAATTTACAACTAATGTCCTAAATTGGACCTAACTCAGCATAATGCTGGCTTAGGAAAAAGCCAGCGCCGATCTTCCGTTAGGCCCACGGAGTGACGTCACAACGAAAAAAAATTTACTTAATATAAAAATAAATTACAAAATCGTACAAAACAGAATTAATCAAAAGAAAAATAAATAAACATATTAATAATAATTATCTGTTAAAATAAATGACCCGAGACGGGTCATTTATTTTATCGAACCCCCGATCCTAGCAGGCATACTGACACATTAGAGCCGTCGCGCCACGGAGGTCGTATAATTATGGTAGTATTTATTGATATATTGATATGAATATACTATACTATAAATACAATGTATGACATTAAATACAAAAACTATGAATTAAATACAAAGTAGACAATAGTTTACCAAAATAAAAATAATGAAAAATCGGAGAAATAAACATATTTAAACAAGAATTAATATGTTTATGATGACGACATGAAGAAGTAAATGTATCAGACAAAGCAATGATTAAATTGATAAGTGAACTGTTGCTATTTATACATGACTATTTATCCTGTTATTGTATTACATTTTTAAGAGAAGTGCTTTCATATTACATATAAATATAGAAAATAAACTTTTGACATTTTTCTATTAAATTGTATGCAGTAGTAAATATCATGCTTATATTATAATAATAATAAAAAAATAGATGATAGATTTTAATACTACCAATAATGTTGCATAAACATAAATAGTTGGGAATGTTGAATATATTTTGTATAATTACAATAACATGTAATTACAATTACAGATGTCATTCGTATCAATCATTAGAATACTTTCTTATCGCCAGTTCTGTACCTCATATCTCTGACAAAGAACTGTGAATATCGTAATCTGATAATAATTAGAATAGATAATCTATTTATCAAGACAAACTATACTACATAATTATATTACTTTATTACTTAATCCAAACTTCAAACTCCGAGCAGGGGCAGAGTAAGAAAAAAGAAGAATACGGTTGGTAGGCTGCGGCCAAGGTTGGCCTATCGTAAAAAGCAACAAAACAACCCTAAGTTGGGGGGGGGGGGGGATAAGCCGGTCTGAATGATAACCACCCTTGGTATATAAATATGCCATCATAATAACCATGTTTTGTGTTCCGGTATCAGTGACTTAGGTTCTATTACACTTATAACTGCTTATTATCAACAGGGCCGTCAGCCTGTCTGCTGTTCGTCAGCAATAAAAAAAACTAAAATTTGAATGCCAAGCCGGGCCAGATTTTAATGCACTTTTATAAAGTTGAATTTGCAGGGATTTTTTATCGCTACCTTTCCGTGGCTCCTCCTTTTCATAACCAAAAAGGCAAAGTGAAAACTGGAATATAAGTAGACAGATTTGGTTTTTGTAAGTATCGTCTGAACGTCGTCGTCGAACAGGGCTCGTCCTTACTGCTGTAAACTGGCAAGGGAAGTATCTGGTAGTACTGGCAAAATACTAAAGGGTTACCGCCTCCGAAAGGTACTACAAACTCAGGTATTTATCAGGGGGCATTTTTCAGTTAGTAGGTAAGACTGCTTATATCTGAAAGGTTTTCATGAGATCCCTTACACTAATTTATAATAACATATCACTACGCTAAGTTTTTATAACCGGTTGGGCGTTTTTCTTACAGCCAGCACTGCGCCGACGCATAATCCCCCACGATTGGAGAAGTAAAATGTACTAGATATATATAACACATAACATCTAAAATGTTATCACCTCTGCCGCTCAGCCGTTATCTTGCTGGGTAAGTGGAAAACACCCTATGTATAATTTATGAATAAATGATAAAAATGATAATTTAATAATCGTACCTTTTGTAAAAAGTCGCAATTGGCATCTTGACAAGAGATAGCATTTATTGAAAAGATGAATATAACGAATTTCAAATTTATCTGCATTATCTGAAAATAATACCAAAAACATGCCAAAACATTATAACAAATGACGGTGATCTGTTTGTATCCTCGGTCTGTTTGGAATCCATTATATGTATGACTAGCAGCCCGTCCCAGCTTCGCACGGGTATTTAACAAAAAATTAAAAATTAAACCCTTCTATTTTTTTCGGTCTCGGGGAAAAACCTCTCTTGACGGGTTCCCCCGGACCGGGGGGATCGAGGGATATAAGGGACTCCGGAAAAGATGTTCGACCATCCGACTACCCACTAAAAAACCCCGCTGTTCTCCTATCGCCTACGCCCGGGCCCACGGATATATGGCCTGCCGATCTCGTGGCCCGGGCCGGCGCCGGCCCACGCTTTGTCTTAAAGCGGGCCCCTTCTAAAGTGCTGGCGCCAAGGGGTCAGGGTTTCGTCCCCCCGGCGCTCTCTTGTAACAACTCTAGGAGTTGAGGGGGGCTGCGGAACAGCACGCGGCCTTCTCCCTCGCGGCAATAGTGCGGGCAGCGGATCCTCCCCCGAGGGGCCGCCCGCGGCCGCTTTCTACGGCGACTGGAGATCGTTGCCCGCCCTCCGGCGCCGACGACTCGGCCTACGTTGGCGGGAGGGGAGTGCGCTGGCGGACTCTCGCTCCCGTTCCGCCGCCTCTCTTGCAGACACTACTGCCTCGCAAAAGGAGGCGACGGCCGTCCATCCAGGATCGCCCCCAACCATGGACAGAACCAGGGCCGGGAGCGACAGGTCCGCGGCCAATTCCGGACGGGACTCACATCCCCGTCGCGTGCTAGTCAGGCGTGGGTACGACTACCAGACGACACTCCAGAAAAAGCAGAGTCGCCTGACGTCGTAGCCGGCCCAGCAAGACCAACCGACAGCGAGGATGCTATTCCCGCCCCGGGAACACTCTCTGTGCAGGCGCAGTCGAAATAGGAATGGTTTCGACTACCAAATCAGGTCCCAGGGTAGAACCCGGGACCCCAATCAGTATTCGCAACCATCCCACCGGGGACCACGCCACGAACAGAGAGCTAAGTTGGAAAGGGTGTAAGAGGTAGACGGAAAGAAAGGTAGGAGGACTCTGTCGCCTCGAACGGAGAGGGGAGTGAAGCGACGGATGCTCGGGCACCTCGGGTACGCACACCCGTGCACTCCTCGGACAGAGGAGCGCCCCTGAGGGCAAACCCTTCTATTTGCGTCAGGTTACTAAAAAAATAAAATTATAAAGAAAATTTGAATATTATTATTTCTATGAGCTTTTATTTTAATGATTTTTTTGTTATTACTTTTTATTTATTTTTCGTTATTTTTAAATAAGTATTCTAATTTTTGTAAAAACCCCAGTGACGCACGCCTACATTGCATAAGGTGCTGTCTAGCTAGCCGAACAGGGTGAGCGGCTACCACGCAACATTTTTCTAATACTTACATTTTTAAACTCGTGATATCTTTCGAATGGAATATCCGAATTGAATAAATCAAAAAGTTATATGAAGGTAGTGAAGCCGTTTTGAATATGAAGTAATTTATTTTGATAAGGATTAATACCAAGATCCAAATAAAGAGCCTTTTCTAGGGCCGGCATTTCAATTAAATTTTTAAAATAAAAAAACACTTATTGTGGCATAACTATAATAGTTAGACATATGCTGTCGCGACACTTTTTGTAAATAATGATGTGTTCTGCAAAGTTGTAGTACATTATTTTATTCTATCATCAATAGTTTTCGCAACGCACGCGATTTAAATAATATTTTAGGTAATTTTTTTACACTTTGGGTTACATTATTGGAGTTTTAGTAAGGATCCCTAATTTTTTTGAAAATATATTATAGCCTATGTCACCCGGGGATAGTGTAGCTTCCCAACAATGAAAGAATTTTTCAAATCGGGTCAGTAGTTTCAGAGCCTATTCAAAGCAAACAAACAAACAAACAAACAAACAAACAAACAAACAAACAAACAATCAAATCTTTCCTCTTTATAATAGTAGTATAGATAGTTAGTTACAATAGTCCTTTCCTCTGAGAAACTTTTAGGAAACAATACAGTCTGGAAAGACATTTAATTGATAATTGATATTTTAACACTAACTAACCACGACCTGTGTAATTTTGTATAGTTCTATATGTGCAGCATTTTATCCATGCAGGGGCGGAGAAAGAATACTGACCTCTACGGCCTGGGTCGGCCTGTCGTAAAAGGCGACAAAACAACCCACCCTAGCTACGTGGTAGGGCCCCAAGCCCGTCTGGATGGCGACAACCTTTGGTCTTGAATATGTCGTCATAATAACTTTGTGTCGTGTTCCGGCATTAGTGACCCAAGTTCCTGTACCCTTATAGGACAGCAGCGTGTTAGCGATGCCACTGGCGTTTTAAACACCGATAGGCGATGGTAACTGCTAAATTCTTAGTACCCACTCATCAGCCTGTCTGCTGTCCTACAGCAATAAAAAAATATGAATTGAAAAGGTAGGTAAAAATTATTGCATCAATTTTATCGACTACCCTCATGTAAAAAGCGTCGCCATCTTACCAGTCGACGTTTGACTAGGAAACCATAACATAGATAGCGCCGTATGCATCCGTGATTTTAAACAACAAATTAATTATTTATAAACAACATTAAACTCCTGCTTATGAAGTGCAGATGTCCTTGCAATTATTTCGTGAGACTAGCGCTGTACAAATCCCGACATAAATTACACATCTGAGCCGATCTATATAGGAGAGGTCGGTAGGTGAGTAAATTTTATGACCCGATGAGGGACTGTCTTGCTATAGACCTTGGTTGATTCCTTGTTAAATACATGGAACAGCACTTTTGACTTGGCATAAAGGCAAATTACAATTTATGCCAAGTAAGAACATAGATTAAAGGGCACTGAAAGATAATTTCGCTCGCAAAGATCAAAAAGCCGGACCTGATATATATTATTTTATAGCGTAGTTGACATAAACTTGGAATCAATAATGTAATAAAATGTACGTATCCACCATAATATTTTTAATTGCAAAGTAATGCACATAACATAGTTTACTAAGTGCCAATACAAGAATAGAATTTTTTTTATATATATTTGTAATGATATTACACAGATCCAAAAATATTACTTAAATTACAAATTGTATTTAGTTTACGATTATTCTGTGTTATTTTATATGAAATGCAAAAGTAAAAATCGAATTTTTCGAATATTTTTCTCACTGATTGCATCCGATTTAACTTCGAAGTTGTTGGTACGCTGTTGAGTTGAGTCAAAGCGCGAAATTTCTACAAATCTTGTTGCCTTGCCGTGATGTTAAATCTTATCCAACAGCCTACATACTATACAACATATGTAAGTTCACTTGAATTTGACTTGCTGAAATGCTTGTATTTAATTACAGATATCACATGGTAAATATTTTATTTCTTATTAAGACGTTGAATAAACTACTTATCTACAATGCCAAGGAAACACAACTGAACTAATAAACAGATATCCATGAAGTTGTAGACAGTTGTTATTATAAATTTTCTTGATATCTCAACTCAAATTAAAACGTCACGATTTGCTGTGTTAAAATTTGGAAGTGCCAGTTAGTTTTTGGCAGTGATTGAAGATTAGTCTTTGAGTGGTCGACAGGGTCAAGGGGGCGTCCATAAATTACGTGAGGTGTTTAAGGGGGGAAGGGGGTCAAGTCAAATATCATCTAATCTTACGTTGGAGAGAGGGGGGATCTCGGCAAATATCACGCAATTTTTTTTCTGATTGAAACAAAAAAAAATTATACTATTTTGGTCCATTTAATCCAGATTGTACATGCTAATGAAAATCATATATGGACATGTTGGTTCCAATAGTCTCTCTTGAGACCGTGCATGATTCTCCATGGATTGAAGTAGATATTCTTTTGAGAGTAGATATTCTTTTTTTAATCACAGTAGTTACGATTTAAGTATTCTATTGTTAAATTGTTATTACACTTATAATTAAACTCTCAGCAATATTGATTACTAGTCTTAACTAGTCGTAAATAAAAGCACGAAGCAAATTTTTTTTCCTTTTTACAATAACAATCCAACGCATTTACGTAAGAAACCCACATTTTGAAAAATCTCACGTGAGATTGGGGGATAGGGGAGGGGGTTGAATAAAATCTCACGACATCTCACCGGGGGGGAGGGAGAGACAGAAAATTAAAAAAAAACACCTCACGTAATTTACGGACGCCCTCCAAGACGTGGACTTTTTGACAGCGTGATTGCTCAAGTTGATAAACGGGCCGTGTTGGGTGTTTCTGTAATGGGCGAGATCCAAAAGGTGGATTTTCGTAGGAGAACCAAGTTGACTGACATTGCTCGTAAAATACGCAATATGCGTTATCCGTGCAGGGGCGGAGAAAGAATACTGATCTCTTCGGCCAGGGTCGGTCTGTCGTAAAAGGCGACAACACAAACCACCCCAGTTACGTGGTAGGGCCCCAAGCCCGTCTGGATAGCGACCACTTTTGGTCTTAAGTATGCGGCCATAATAACCTTGTGTTGTGTTCCGGCATTAGTGACCCAAGTTCCTGTACTTTTATGGGATAGCAGCGTGGTAGCGATGCTACTGGCGTTGCAAACACCCATAGGCGACGGTAACTGCTAAATTCTAAGTGGGCCGTCAGCCTGTCTGCTGTCCTAGAGCAACAAAAAAAGATAAAGTGACAACTGATCACGTCTGTTTGGGACCAATGAATCAAACCAGTCTTAGAGTGGAAACTACGTATCGTAAACTTAGTGTAGGACATCCTCCAGCCCGACAGTCTGAGGAACTGCGCAAGATTGCCGTTCGGTGCTGGTTGGGTAATGCACGGAACTGGGATGTTCGGCGAAAATTTCTTTTAAATTTCTTTACATTGTGATCGCTTAAACGGAAAGACACCGTGTGGGCATCATCACCATGGACAACTTGTCCGAAGTCAGGGATATGACTAAGGGAAAACTTAAAAAGAACTTCTTAGATAAATCAAATATATTTTTTCCTAAAAATCTGTGAATCGACCCGCATTTCACTTACATTCTGAATGTGTAATGAAGGACATGCCAGATAACATTATAGATGTGAGTTGTCAATCAATTGATTTGTAATTGTACATATTAGGTATATATTTGTTCAATAATTAAGCTTAGAAGATTAATTAAAAGGTTTCTTCTTCTTTTTTCCTCAGTACTCACTTTTTCTCGGTCTCTTCCTTTTCGTGACCATAAAATGGCTTACGGGAAAGACCAAGTCTTATAAACTATACTCACCAAGAACCTAAAACGCCGCTTGTTGGCAATGGATATATATTTGTAACTTTTGGTGTTGAGATTCTGAGGTCATGGAGTCCAGAATTGTACAACAAATCAATTTCCCGTTTGTCAGTCGTCTGTATAAAAATATAAACCTAATGATGAACTATCATCATTATATGATCTAATAACTTAAGCTTAGCTGGCATTTTAGTGTTACAACCAATAATAGTATAATCATGTCACCGAATGTAATTTTTTTTAATTTATATGACAGCCCATGATTGGAAACCTCCGATTGCGAATATAAATTTGTATATTTCTAGTTAATTCAAGTATCTTATAACTGTGTGGTCAACAATAAGAGTTATATCTTGTATCTACTATCATTTCACAAAAGTAATATTAATTCGTGATCTTACCTTCTGCCGTTTGTATCTTTGGCATTAATCGAATAAAAGTAATATTTCTGCTAGCTATATTTTCGTAGACAGCAGCTTTGATAATAATCTGAATGGTATACTCAGTCATGAAAGTGTTACGAGTTAGAAACAGCATCAAATAGCATTCCCTTTTTCTTCTTACCCTTATCCAAAACTATGTACGAGCGACTCATCCTTCCTTCCACTCTCCACTGTTAGTCAATATTCACACTTTTTTATGACAAAAATTATAATTTTACGCTATCCATCTTTCTTTTTTTTCCTATTTCTATCCATTCTCATTTTAAGCATTTTTTTTATATTCTTCCCTCCACATTATAGCAATATCAACGCCCGTCCGTTACTAATTAGTTTGTAATTCACGGCTTGCTATTACAAATTTACCTTGATATACTTATTTCTAGTTTTATCAATTTTCGTAGCTCCACACATCCATCTCAGTATTCTCTTCAGCATCTTTTATCCTGATGTAACACCCTTCCTCTTAGCAGCACAGTATTCCAATTCCAATCCATACAATAAGATAGTTATGATAACATGAAACTAACAGAAGAAATTAGGAGCAAAAGGACATTTTATCATGGTTCTGTATGACTTCCTATTCCTGATGCGATATATTTTCTACTAAGTGTTACATCCCGTTTGTACCTTGATCCTACTCGTATTTGTGACAACGAATATAATGTTGTCGTCAGGTGTTGTTGGGGCTATTTGTGAACATACGAACGACGGCTTTGACGTCATGTGGTTTAAAAATACTGTCCAGAGAGCGCAGGAGTACCATTCTAACGTCATAGCCAACAAGCTAGCAACAAGACCATCGCTTTGTACTGTGGGAACTAATGCAAGGGATGAAATCACCCTTAGTTATTAATACTAGCGTACTTTTTAAGCTTTGTTAATAATATAATCTTATGTCCACTCTCTAATGTAAATAAATAAATTTAATAAATCTCAAATCGACTTAAAGTATAATATTTTCGATGAATCTTTATTTTATATAAATAACTAATTTTAAAAGGAATTCAAATGATTAAATGTACTTACGAATTCACAAAACTGTATTTAGACAATTCCAAGTAAAACTTGATAATTGCACGTCTCGATTATATTTTTCCACTTGTTATATTCACATTTCATAAACAATAAAACAGGTGAACTAATTGCTATGACAATAAGTGTGGACTGATTTAAAACGCCTGAGTTAAATACTTTATTAACAACTGATAAGAGCGTTGTGGGGTGGAGCATGGCTAATGGAGCAAGGCTTTGATTGATAACAGTATAAAGGTTTTTAAATAGGAAATTACGATTTTCTGCTTTGATGATTAGTGGTGTCACACACGAAGAAACGTTATTCTTCGTCGTCAAAGGGCAAGGGTGCACCACGTGGGTAGTTTATCCCGCCTGATATGCATATGTGCCATGTATTGTGGGTTGTCTGTAATTTTAGTACGTAGACGTGATGTGGAAGGACCTCGTTAATAACTCCCATATTCGCAGCAGCCTTGATATGCGTGACATTGCAGATAAATTTCAGGAATGTCACCTGCGCTGTATGGCCACGTTTTACGGCAACCGGCTACTTAGGTGGGGAATAAATGTCTCGCTCCGCCGGGCCTAGGCAGAAGGGGTAGGCCCAAAAAATATACTTTACCTATAGCTAACTGGTTTCCAGTAGAATTTTTCAATCAATTTGTTGCTGTTAACGCAATAAACTTCAGCATCTTTGAATTCAGGGTCACCACTTGTTACTATCAGAAACTTATCTTCCATGCATGATGGAGACTTTAAAACATTAAAATAATATGAAACTAGTGTTTTTGGATAAATGAAAATTAGACAGGAAAAGGACCGAGATCTCGTATGTTGTTATGCTTTGCTAACTTACAATCATAATATATTATTATGGAATATCCATTAAGGGCTGCATAAAAAATTGCAAAGTAAAAATCAAGTTTACTCAATGTAACGAGGGTTCGATTCCTGTCTTGAGTTTGGGTATCAAATATTTTTATTTATATATAAAAAAGTATACCATGACAAGCGCTCTGCTGCTTACTTTGGGATTAGACGGCTCTGTGTGGATTGTCACAGAATTTTCTAGTATATTCAATATTTTGTTTAAGTTTCTTTATGAATGAGCTCTGAGCCCAAAAGTAAAATGTCGTAAGCCAAATTTCTCCGCTTTCTCAGTGCAGGGGAGGAATGAGAACACTAACCCCTGCGGCCAAGGTCAACCTGTCGTAAAAAGAAAACCAACCCTACAAAACCTTGCGTTGTGTTGCGGCACTAGTGTCCCAGGTTCCTGTACCCCTATGACAGCAGCCTGTCTGCTGTTCCTGGGCAATAAAAAATAAAGATTGAGTGTGGCTGCAAGATATCCGCTTTCTTCTTCTGCATTTCTGATAGAATGTTTTTCATTCTGCTGTATTTAGGCGGTTGTTATAATGCATTTTCATATAACGCTCTGTCTAACGGTTCTCTTGCAGTTTGGCCGTATTAGCACGGACACGAAGGCTGAATGGGTTATTCTGTACCGCAGCATACACAGTGTAACCTCAATATAATGAATTCTTCGATTTAACGAATTTTTCGAAATCCCCCAGGCTTAGAATAATTACACATAGAAAGATAGTCTACATACAAGCGCTGTGTCAAAAGTGAAGCACTAAATCGATTCACACAGGCATGATGATTACATGCTTACGCTCGGCGACACGCACACATACACTTGAGTAATGTTGTCAGTGAAGGTCCAGTTCCCGAAAATAAAATTCGTTTATACTTCTCAACTTTCAAGTAACATAATTTCCGGTATATAACATCGCTAAATCACACAAATACCTACATTAAAAAACGTATCACATACCTACGTAAAAATCAGTAACAATGTTTTAAAATTAAATAGTCCGAGTAATAAAGTCAGTTAAAATGGTAAAATATTTTCACATTGGGGCAACACTGAGCATTGAAACAAAACATTTCTATTTTGACCTAATTAACTACAATATACTATGAAATATTGAAGCTTACCTGTGAAAAGTGATGTTATTACACTTCTTTTGTATTTCAGATGTGTTGTGACTCAATTTAACTGCACAAATCATAATATTTATTTTTTTCGCGAGACACGTTCAGGGTGCTTTGACATTGAGCACTTAAGAACCGATCGGGCGTTTGGAGCCATTTATGACTCCAATTAAGATGCTTCATAATATGCGCGCGGACTAGGTTTCTATGTATAATTATTCTAAGCCCCCAGGACTGCTCTTATGACCTAATATAAAATATACCTTTACATTACGAATATACATTTTTTTAATTGCTGATTATATTATAGATAGAAAGTATTATTGAACTTTACTGAAGGAATTCGTTTTTAGTTAAACTTATATTAACTCTTTTAAAATAAAAATTAAGTTGTCCTCTCATTTATTAGTAGAAATCCTTCGCTTTGACAAGATAAGAAAATTAGTGTCTACGTAATGTTGAGGTTAATAAACAATTTTTCAAGTTAAAACGAATCGTACACTAATCTAACCTTTACAGAACAAACATCATTGTAAATAATTACTTGGTATAACAAATATTATCTAATTCCCCCCAGTTTTCTTTTCGGCTGAGGTTATCACAATGCAGTATGATATGGGGTTTTTCAAAAAAGGCGTTATAAAATTTCTACGAGGCCAGCAGCGCATTTATAATGCCTCTAGTATTGCAAACATCCATAGGCGACGGTGACCACATGCTAGGGTGGGCCTGACTGCTAAACTCCAGCTATAAAAAAGCCTTGTATTAGAATATTGTAAGATGTAACTAAGTTATTACCAGTCTTACACTAGGTATTAATAATTGGGAATACCCCACACGACACTTGTAATTTGAACGACAGACTGCAATCCATCTGCAATTCTCTCTTGGACCATACCGTTACAATAAATATTGTGGGTATACCTGCAGATGTCAATGAATCAGACAAATGTCCTAAGTACATTGAAATATGTACCTACACCGGTCTGTAGAGGCCGGTGTTAAAGCGACACAAGCAAGAGCTGCGTGTCATGGAGATGAATTGCTGCGGTGGATGTGTGGAGTGACGCGTAAGGACCGCGTTAGGAACTTCCGCATTCGCGGCAGTCTTTATGTTCGTGACATTGCGGATAAATTACAAGAGTGTCGACTCCGTTGGTACGGCCACGTTTTACGGCAACCGGATGCTTACGTGGGAAACAAATGTCTGGCCATACCGCTTCCGCCGGGCCCCGGCAGGAGGGGTAGACCCAAAAAGTGCTGGCTTGACGTCGTAAAGGGTGATATGCGTGCCAATGGGCTCACTACCAGGGATGCTGGAGACCGTGCGAAGTGGAGAAGAAAAAGTCGGAAAGCGGACCCCGGGTGCCGTAGCGAGAGTTTGGGCTGCTACCGGGATTCAACGCAAAGATGATGATGATGATGATGATCTTCTTGCACTGTAAGCACGTGGCATCTGTGTAATAATATGCCTATTAAATAAGCACGAGGGCATGAGCGTCTAGGACATGAAAACCATTATAAGAATCTAGTCCATGACCTCCAGTTACCTATTTTCCTTAAATTTCTGTTTTTTCTTCAAAAAAGTCCTTAAGGTCCTTTCCACTACACAAACTTAAACTTAAGGATATGACCCTACGCTGTTTTAAAGTTCACGAACCAATCTAGAGGTTTCAATTTAAATCAGTATAGAAAGTTTGCATACTTGGTTAAAATATTTATTTCAAAGTCGTCTATTACTTTGATGCAGTTTATTCCGTCAGTGTATATCAGTGTGAAGTTTGAAGTCAAATGTCACTTGTCACAGTTTGAAGTTAACTGTCACTTGATCTGCTATCCTGGGTGCGACTACATACATACATAGTCGCGTTCTATAATAACATTAAAATAATATAAAATACTTTTTTTATAATTTTCATTTCATTTTATACAATCCTTATCCTAACAATAATGAATACATAAAACAAAGAATCATCCAATTTGGTGCAGTCATTCGAAAGTTATGAGCGTACATACATTTCTAAGATCTATTTTTATTTATATAAAATAAATAAATAAAAAAAGATGTATTATTAAATAAAACCAAATAATTTTAACCAAATATATTTTTAATATTAATTTTATTTACTTTGGTGTATTTACACTATATGTAGGTATAATATTCAATCATAACTATAGGAACACTATAAACTACAAATACAAAAATAACAGCCCATGGCGTCTCACTGCCGGGCTCGCGGCCCTCCCTATGGTAAAAGGGCGGTATACCCGCCACGCTTGTCCAAGGCGGATTGGCTGGTTACACATACCGGTGATCTCGCTATGCAGGTTGCCTCACGATGTTGAACTTCACCGTCGCGTCGGTACAAAGCAATTATTTTTATTGTTGAGGAACAGTAGACAGAGTGGCGGCCCAGTTAGTAAGCAGTTACTTTCGCCTGTAGATGTTTGCGACGCTGGGGGCACCGCGAACACGCTCTTGTCCCACAGGAACCTGGGTCACTAATGCCGGAACACAACACAAGGTTATCATGGCGGCATACTTAAAACCTTGGGCGGTTTGTTTTGTCGCCGTTTATGACAGGCCAACCCCGGCCGCAGGGGTTAGTATTCATTCTCCGCCCCTACACAGAAAAAAAAAGTATGCTATAATACGCACATTAGGCGAGAAAAATTGCCTAAGCGGTGCATGTCACCGTGGGATTCGAACCAGAGACCTTTAGCTTGATATCCGAGTTTAATACCACTGAGCTACCGGGTACCTCCAACTACGAATACTAAAATAAAATCCGTTGTAATGCTTTTTTGTATTAAAATAATTCAGTATCAGGGGATCCAGGAAATACGGACGAACACTGAATGAATTCCTTTAGAATATTTGATTATCTGGTATAACACTACCCTACGCTTTTCCTTTATTTTTTCCTTCCTTCTCCAAATAATAGGCAGTTGGAGGTACTTTGACGCCAGTCTTCAATTCTGTAAGATTTTTGGACTTTTCACTGTCCGATGATGAATCGGAGACGATTCCTTGAAGACGATGCGAGTTGATTTGACTTAGCCTGTCAAAAAAGTCGACTTTTACTTTATATAGATCAACAGTGTCTGGTCGAATAATAATAATAAATATACTGCCATAGTTCACACAGCGCCATCTAGTCCCAAAGTAAGTAGCATAGCACTTGTGTTATGGGTACTAGACAACTGATAAATTACATATATACTTTTTTTCGTAAATAAAAATATATTATACATAAACACCCAGATGCGAGACGGGAATCGAACCCATGACCTCCGCAAGCGTTCCGAAGTGCGTTAGCCACTATGCCATGGAGGTCATCAAATGATGTTACTTTGTCTGTTTTGGGGGTCATCATTCTACTTCATTATGAATCTTTGTTTTACCCATTCGACAATATGTCGGTCACTGCTGACCGACACTTTATGGCTATTTCTCGTTTAATAGTTGGCAATTTAAAAAAGGAATGTAGGAAATGAATTTTGTTTTTAGTGGCAGATAAAATACTATAATATCTTGAAAACTATTATCATTATAAAATATATATCTATACATAACCGACTATTATAATATGTAAACTTGCAACGACAAAAACTCGTCGAATGCTTGGCAGTGAATGTATTAAGAAAAGAAAAAGTGCACTAAAGTTAATGTAAAATGTTTAAAATAAATAAATATACAATTCACACAGCGCCATCTAGTCCCAAAGTAAGTAACATAGCACTTGTGTTATGGGTACTAGATTACTAATACATACATACATATAATCACGCCTCTTTCCCGTAGGGGTAGGCAGAGATCACTTCTTTCCACTTGCTACGATCCTTACATAGTTGTTTCGCTTCGTCCACTTTCATTATTCCCTTCATACATGCCTTTCGGTTTAGCGTACTCTTGACCTGGCCTTTTTTGTACTACAAATATACTTTTCTTTTGTAAATAAATAAATATTATACTTAAAAATCCGGACGTTGTTCTCCGTGCAGGGGCGGAGAAAGAATACTAACACCTGCGGCCGGGGTCGGCCTGTCATAAAAGGCGACAAAACAACCCACCAGGTAGGGCCCCAAGCCCGTTTTATTGCTGTAGAAAAGCAGACACGCTGATGGTCCACTTAGAATTTAGCAGTTACCGTCGCGTACGGGTGTTTGCAACGCCAGTAGCATCACGAACACGCTGCTCTTACATAACGGTACAGGAACTTGGGTCCCTAATGCCGGAACACAACACAAGGTTATTATGGCGGTATACTGAAGACAAAAGGTGGTCGCCATCCAGACGGGCTTGAGGCCCTACTACGTAGTAAAGTTTGAGTAATTATACCATAAGTTTCTTCTACCCTATTCTACCCAAAACAGAAACGCCCTACTGTTTACTTTGGATTTATTAACTAGCTGATACCTGCGACTTAGTCCACGATGCTTGATTTATATTAACAAAAAGTTTTCATCATGAGGCAGAGATAGAAGTGACTTCCCCACTCCTACGCATGCCCGCTACACCACTTGCCCCACTTCTCCGCGGCAAGAAAACACACATCACTGTACACGTAGTGTTTATAAAAATCGTTGTTTCTTAAAACTTGCAAAACTTTAGATTAAATGAAGATATCGCAATAATTTTCTTTAGATAATAGCCAAGTGTCTTATCAAATTTAATTGAAATATATCCAGTAGTTTTGCCGTGATGTGCGCACTCCTGCAGATCTCTATCGTTTTATTTGTGTGCTAAACATTTCGTAAATACTACATTCTCACCTTACTTCTTCAACATCAGCCACCTTGTCGATCAGGCTGCGGATAATGCCCTCTTTATGCTCCAAAGCTAAGGTAGCTCTTTCCAGCTCTCTCTTATACTCTCGTTGTGCAAAAGACGCGCGGCGCTCCTGTTCAACTATGCGACGTTCCAATTCTTCTAAGGATTGGTGAGCTCTGGATTTCACCAGCTAAGAAACAATATTAAATCAGAAGACAGGCTGACGGCCCATATAATAGTGGGCAGTTACGTCATCGCGTATGAAACACGCTGGGATCTGCTTAGAGAAACTTGAACCTGGTCACTCATGTCGGAACACAACACCAGGTTACAAGACGGCATATATGAAAACCAGGGTTGGTTGCTATCTAGACGGATTTCGAGCGTTAACATCTAGCTAGCTGCGGTCGCAAGGGTCAGTATTCTTCCTCCGGCCCTGCACGCAGACAGTGCAATTAATATACAATATAATAAAAACATTTTAAGCTACAAGTAAAGACCTCATTGTCGTTGCTTGAGGAACCAACATAATCATTATTTATTAAAAATCTCTCGTCACAGCCCAAGCGTGCAAAGTTCGCAGGTTCACAACCTAATAGCACGCTTATCACATAATCCGCCAAACCATCAAGTTTCCTTCTGACCACGCATGAGTGGGACAGACACAGGTTGGAATTTCAGGAGTTCTTTAGAACAATCAGAAATTACATTGCAATATCGAAGAAAATTAAATAAATATTATACAATTCATACACGATAAAAAATAATAAAGTAACACATACTTTGATCTCTTGTTTGATCTTGTCAAGCGCTTGCAACGCTTGTTGCAGCGGCTGATTGTTGTGTTTTACACGACGCATGCTCGTACGCACGCGGTTTACACGCGCCGTAGCCGCTTTTAAGCGTGTACGGAATACTACTGCTGCTTTTCGGTATAACCTTGTAATCAACTATTAACATCAATATACCATCAATAGTAAAAAGTAAATACAGAAGAATGAAATTGATTTTTTCGTTAAATAAAGGATTTTAGAAACTGTAAATAAATTAACTTTGACATAAACCTCTGTTAAGCTTTTGCCAACAACCGTGTTAAGCAAATCCCATACCATAAATAAAATTAAATACATTGGGACAAATCACAGGGGGCGTCTATCCCAAAGTAGAGTAGCACTTGTGTTATGGGATGAAGGTAGTTTGTAAGAAAATGGACAGGTCATACCATGCGAAGTAAACACAAGAAAGCCAAAATATCATCAAAGTGGTAAAATATTGACATTATTGAAAAGTCCTCTTTGATGACGTATTTTGTATCGCATAGAAATTGGTTCAAATCCCATAAGAGTACAGGAACTTGGGTCACTAATGCCGGAACACAACACAAGGTTATTATGGTGACATGTTTTGTCGCCTTTTACGACAGGCCGACCTCGACAGCAGAGGTTAGTATTCTTTCTCCACCCCTGCACAGATAAAAGTTTATGGAGTTATAGTGAGGTATATCCTAGATAACAATAAATACAGAGAAGAAAACCATGTACAAGATCTAGTCACGCTTTAAAAGACACCGCAGGAGTATTAAAGATATGTGAAAGATACGTTGTAGGGAAACCAGAGCAAGGAAAAAAAGGTGGCAAGCACGGATGTACCGCGCATGCGGCGGGGTGTGCGTAGAGCATTTATCACCTCCCCAAAAAAGTAGTTAAAGGATATATGAAAATGTGTTCATTAAAATACTTTGGCAGAAGGCTATTATTATATAATTTCCGTTTACGGGTAGACCTAAATATTTTTAAAATCTGAAAATGATGTGCTAACAGGTATTTTCATATTAATTATATATTTCAAATACTCAGAAATAAGATGTTTTGAAATAGTGAATGGAACTATCTAGACGCAAAGATTTATAATCAAACTGCGAACCCTTACCTAACATTTTTCAAAGCCACTTCCAACTCTTCCTTAGCCGATTGGTGTTCTTGACACATTTTGTTATATTTCTCCTCTAAAGCCTTTAACTGTTCCTTCTGCTTTGTTATTTGCTCGTTTTTACGTTCCGTCTCCATATTGTATTGATGTTTTAGTTCTTCTAATAACCTAAATAAACATTATCACTTTTTTATTTGAGAAAATGTTAAGTTAAATACTCATATTCCAGAAAAGACACGAAATGAAAAAATAATTTAACCCCTCTAAATTTATATTTACTTTTACCCTCGTCTTTTTTCATTCTTACTGTTGCACCAATTATGCCTACAAACTAAAAATTATAATTTAAAAAAATCTAAAAAAAACACGCTTTTATAAAAAATCAAACTAAAAGGTAAAAAATAATTTTCAATAAATTTAAATTAAGGATAGTGGTTTAACAAAAAAATTAATTTTATTGTAAAAAAGTGTGGGTGCTTGTTGTCAATTGTTATTTTGAAAATATCTTAAAAAGTTAATATGGCGGTATACTTATAGACCAAGGGTGGTTGCCATCCAGACAGGCTCGGGGCTTCACCACGCAACTAGGGTTATTTTATCGCCTTTTAAGACAGGCCGACCCCGGCCGCAGAATATTTTTACTCCTCCCCAGCACGGAGATGACGTAGTACACAGGTTGCAACGCTTGTAAGTAGACCTCATATATTACTTTACCAACCGTTTGCAGTGATCAAGTCTCCTCTCGTGCAAATCAGCAGGAACAGTCCTCGCCCTTAGCACGTCTAATTGAGCCACCTTCCCTTCGGATAACTCGAGAGCACTTTTCACGGTGAAATATTCACGATGCACTGTTTCGTAATCTCTCATCATTGCAGCAACTTGAATGATTGTAAATGATTAATGACGATACTATGACCAAAAAGAACTATTACATTGCTTTAACATCTAATCCAACTTCAAGATTCTAGTTTCCGCTTTTCAAAATTTCACTTCGGCGTACGAGGTGCTTTCCTGAATGTTGTAATATAGAAACATTCTGCGACTGCGTTAATCCATTGCTAGTCTTTAACAACGCACTACAAACGAAATGGGACGCTGCTGTGCTCTTTGGTTGACCTACGGCTGCACCACACTTAAGACAATTTTATGGTGTATCAATAATACAAACTTAAATTGCTCAAATTAGTTTGTAAATTTTTTTTTTTTTTATAATATGGTTATCTAAACAGAAAACATTCAACAACATGATTAGACTAACAAAGATTGATCTATCTTTCCGAGAATAATATAAATAATATAGTATTGATATTTTTCCCTTAATCATTACGGGATATTATTTATTCTTTCTTACAGTACCGACAGTATTTTGGCTATACCGTCAGAGTGAATTGTGTTCGATAAGATAAACATCTACCTAGATGGATCATCTAAAGGTCTTGTTTCAGCTAGATTTTTAATTATTTACAAATTATTCATAAAATAAACTTACTTTTATCTTCATACAACTCATACACTTCTTTCAACTTAGATTCAGCTCTTTCTGCTCTTTCAACCAGCGTTGCTTTCTCTATATCACCTGTCTCTTTCTCGACGACAGTTTTCTTATAGCTCTGTCTCACTTCCGCCAACTCTTCTTCGAGGTTTTTTACCTTTTCTACCAACATCTTATTCTCACTCACAATCTGTTTAGATTTTTTGTTCATATTCTCGAATTGTTTTTCGTAATCTTGTATCAGAGTCTCTTTTTCTTGGAGGTTTTCTTGATACGCGTCGAAAAGGGGCGCTAAGGGGGAATATGAATAAAAAATACTATTCGAACTAGATGTACTACTTAAAATGTATATGTAGTAGCAAAGTGATATCACACTCGGAGACCAACCTAGGAGATCTGAGTTCGAATCCCATCATGGCATGCACCGCTAAAGCATTTTAATGTACCTAATGTGCGTATGAAAATATAGTTGCTACACACGATCGCGATGGTAAAAGAAATAATCGTAAGGAAATCTGCATACCGAGATTGACGGTGTGTGTAACCCAATACGCCGTGGCCAAGCGTGGCGGGTGTACTGTCCATTCCCACTAGGGGGATCCCCGAATCTAACAGCGGGACTTTACGGGCTATTATTATTTATCATACTAAGTGAATATTCTTTGGATTATGACAACGATATAATATTTTCAACACCCTATGTTGTGTTCCGGCATTAGTGACCCAAGTTCCTGTACCCTTATGGGACAGAAGCGTGTTCGCGATGCCACTGTCGTTGCAAACACCCATACGCGACGGTAACTGCTAAATTCTAAGCGGGCAGTCAGCCTGTTTGCTGTCCTATAACAATAAAAAAAATTGTATATGAGAGAATATGACTCCCGTAGGTTCCCTATTCGTGAAGCCTCTCTATTAGAGATGAAGCTTTCATTTACAGGATTGAGCTATGTACTTTATAGGTACTCATACATATCAGTTCGGCACAAATTAATTTCGCTGGATTTTCGGTTAGCAGATTGAATTTAATAAGAGTTGTCAGACTACGCTCATATTGTAACTCTTCAAGTGTAGTTTGATCTTTTTAGTGGCAGTAAGTTCAGCAAGAGTCTCTTCAGCAAGCTTAATGGACCCCCAGCTCACACCTATGTTGATTATGCTGAAAGAATTCTAGCAGATGCTAAATTGCTACTGATATTCTACTGCTAGGCTCCTTCCTTGGCTGGTTTAAAAAAGTAGTCTAGGGGCATCAATATTATTATTTTTTATATTTTCGATACGACCATTTTCGTCTTACAGCTTATCAAAAATAGTTTAAAAAACAAAAAAAAAAACACGCTTTAATGATACATAAAACTAAAAAGTGAAAAGGATTCATATAGGAATAAAATAATGAACGAATAATATTAATAATATTCTCAAAAAAAGAGTGTGGTGGTTTGTGCCATATCTTTCGTACTATTTTCTGACTAATCGTGCCGATGGAATATGGAATATTTGCGAGAACTGATTTATCGAGCACTTCACGCTTTATGTAAAAATTCTTCAACTGTGATTTTTCTAATTACAAAATATAATTACCTATAGCCTGTGCGCTTAATAATCCTGAAAGATCTACAGTTCTCGTAGTATGTAGTTGTTGGTCTTGAGGATTTTTATTCGCTTGTTCATCGTCTGTGTGACCACTTCCTGTAATTCCACCAACATTATAATATACTAGCCGTTCTCGTCCACTTCGCTGGTCGAATAACAGAAAAAAGCAAATCGAAAAAAATCAAAGTTCTCGTACGCATGCGCGCTACACCGCTTGCCCCACTTCGCCGCGGTAAGAAAACACGTTTCTCAAAACTTTAAAGCTTTATATTAAGCACTAAAGCAATATTTAAATGAAGATATAGCAATATTTTATTTTAGTTAATGGTCATGTTTGCGCCTGAAATGAAATTGTGGGCAATGTTGATAATCAATTATACCACTAGATGGCGTTTATTGCCATATTTAGCTAACGCTAACATTTCCCAGTGATGCGTTGAAAACCCATATGGAAATTAAACGTAAGGGGTTTTTGCTCGTTTTAGTAATGGGTTTAGAGGTCGTTGTAATCGTTGTCAGGTGGTCGTTTTTGTAACATTCAGTCCTTGGTTGTAGTTGTTGTTGTATTGAAGTTAATGAGTTTGTTTGAGAGACCTTGAAATTTGTACAGGCTAAGTGTCTAAGAAATAAAACTAAGAAAATTTTATTGAAATCTATGAAGTAGTTTTGCCGTGATGCGCGCACAACTGCTAACTACTGTTATTTAATTTATATAAATTAATAATAATTACAAAAATCCTGTTACGTTAAATATAACTGTCTATTATATTACATAATAATATAACATAATAGACAATATTTCAGTGTGTACTAGGATGAATAGACTAGTTTAACCAGTATCTGATATAATAAAAATGCTTCATTTACAGGCCCAACCCGCAAAAAGAAGAATCATTTTATTCCCACAAGAGCGGGACACTATTCGCTGTGGGCACCACGTACACGTTGCGGTTCCATACGGGTACTGGAATCCGGGTCACTAATACCGGAACACATCACAAGGTTACTATGACGGCATACTATTGTTTTCCGTGCAGGGGCGGAGACAGAATATTAACCTCTGCGGCCGGGGTCAGCCTGTCGTAAAAGGCGACAAAACAACCCACCCTAGCTACGTGGTAGGGCCTCAAGCCCGTCTGGATGGCGACCACCTTTGGTCTTAAGTATGCCGCCATAATAACCTTGTGTTGTGTTTCGACATTAGTGACCCAAGTTCCTGTACCCTTATGGGACAGCAGCGTGTTCGTGATACCACTGGCGTTGCAAACACCCATAGTCGACGGTAACTGCTAAATTTTAAGCGGGCCGTCAGCCTGTCTGTTGTTCTACAGCAATAAAAAAATACTTGTAGACCAAAGGTGGTTGCTACCCAGATGGGCTTGTGGCACTACTGCTAGCTAGGGTTTTGTCAGCTTTTACGACAGGCCGACCCCTACCACAAGGGGTCAGTATTCTTAATCCGCCCCTGCACAGAAAAAGCGATCAGCGGTTGTATGCGTACTTTCGTGTAAATACCACTTCTTTTTCTTCTCCAAAGAGTCACAAGAGAATGCCGTGTGATCAGTCCAACCGTCTCCAAACTATTAATAGAAATATATCTGTTCTTTGTCCGTTCTTTCATTATAGCATCAAGGGACAGATCACCTTTATAACCGAGGCTGGCAGTAATCAACGAGTCCAACGTGTCGTACTTGTCACTTGGTTTGTGCACTTCTGTTTTGCCATCAGTACTTAAAGTTTGAACGTTAGTGCGCAACTTTTCTTGGTAACGTGACAGTTGCACGTTTAGCCTAAAATGAAAACAAACGAAGGTGTTATAATATAATTAAAGAGTATTTTGAAAATAAGTCAGTCTAGCTTTTCCTAATCAATAATATGCTTCCGAAAATAATAAGTAATTATTAGGAGGTTTAAAATATTTTTTATATTATATATTAAGAGTGGATGGATACATGAGAACATATTGTGCCGACCCCATTAATGTGGGATAAGGGCAGGAGGAAAAAGAAATATATATATAATTACACATGGTTTTTACACGAACTGCTAAAATCTGATCCCCAAAGTAGATTAGTGTGTCAGCATTTAATTTGTCCGTGACAGTTAGTCTGGTCCCTTGTTTAACACTTCACAATAGAAAACTAAAAATATACCTGTACAAAACATCCTTCAATGCTTGCATATCCTTCTGCAGTCTAGAGTTATGGTCCTTTACTTGATTCAGTATTATCTGCCGACTGCTGCAACTCATGCAAACCTCAACCAAAGGGATTGCAGTTGACAACTCACTATCTGCGAACATTGTTTATTTACCTAGATGTAGCTTTACTCTTTATAGTCTTCCACATCACGGAAATACATGCTTTTGTTATTCATTTTTTCTAAAATTTGCTGTAGAACAGCTGACAGGCCGACGGCTCACTTAAAATTTAGCAATTACCGTCGCCTATGGGTGTTTGTAACGCCAGTGACATCGTGAACTCGCTGCTGTCCCATAAGGGAACAGGAACTTAAACTTAACACAGTTATTATGGCGGCATACTTAAGATCAAAGGTGGTCGCCATCCAGGCGGGTTTGGGGCCCTACCACGTAACTAGGATGGGTTGTTTTGTCGCCTTTTACGATAGGCCGATCCCGACCGCAGAGGTCAGTATTCTTTCTCCGCCCCTGCACGAATAAAAAATGTTAAAATAAACGTCGTCAATAATTACACGGTTGAACATTTATTGTCTACGTAGCATGATAATTATAATTTCAGCGTTAAATTCTGGTTGCAAGCAAAACTTTTGCATCAACGCCCAGGGTCCGTTTTCTGATTTCGCACGAACTGTGGCAACCATAGTAGAGTCCATAGCATTGCATATCAAACGCTTTACGACATTAATTCAGTACTTTTTGGGTTTCCTCGTTCTGCTGGGGTCTAAGGAAGGCAGCATGGCTAGACAATTATTCCTCATGGAAGTAGCTGGTCCACATAATTGGATGATGTTTGGTAAACATTAATATACCAGTATAGACTACTTCCCTTCATTATATGGTATATTAGGGTATTTCACACAACGCCATCTAGTCCCAAAGTAAGTTGCATAGCACTTGTGTTATGGGTAATAGACAACTTATATAATACATATAATATACATTGTTTTGTAAATAAATACATATTATACATAAACATCCAAACGCGGGATGGGAATAGAACTCGTGACCTCCGCAAGATTACCGACGTACATTAACCGTCAAGCCACGGAGGACGTGCCTCAATGCAAGAGATGAGCTCATCAGTATATCACGAGTTTTTTCATCGCCCCCTTATCAATAAGAGCAATTTCGTGACATGCAACGCTAATATTTTTTTTCTTTTTAAACGATCAAAGTTAATTTCCACTATACTATTTCCACCATATACCTAGTCAGGTCATAAGTATTGTCACACAGTAAAAACTTTTCTTTTAGAATGCTGGCCACAAAAAATATTTTTTGAATTAGAATTTCGAATTGTTCATGAAAATAAAAATGTATAACTTTTAGAATTTTACTCATTTTTAAATATGGAGTGGACGCTTAAAGAAGACCGTGTTGCAGTTATTGCGTTGCATCGTTGCGGTTACGCGCCAATTCAAATTTTTAACATACTGAAAAATTTGAATATTACCAAAAGATTCGTTTATCGTACCATCAAACGATACAATGAAGACTCTAGTGTAGATGACAGGTCAAGAAGTGGTCGCCCTCGGTCTGTTAGGACTCCAGCAGTGATAAAAGCTGTGAAGGCACGAATTCAAAGAAATCCCAAACGTAAGCAGAAACTGTTGGCCCTTCAGATGGGGTTAAGCAGAACCACGGTGAAAAGGGTGTTAAATGAAGACTTAGGGCTTCGGGCATATCGAAGAAAAACAGGACATCGTTTGAATGCTCGTCTAATGGACCTGAGACTGAAGAGATGCCGCGCTTTGTTGAAGCGGTACGCGGGAAAAAAATATCGGGAAATTCTTTTTTCGGATGAAAAAATGTTTACCGTAGAAGAGAGCTACAACAAACAAAATGATAAGGTGTACGCACACAGTAGTGAAGAAGCGAGCAACCGTATTCCGCGTGTCCAACGAGGTCATTTTCCATCCTCGCTCATGGTATGGTTGGGAGTTTCTTATTGGGGCTTAACAGAGGTACATTTTTGTGAGAAAGTTGTAAAAACGAATGCTGTTGTGTATCAAAATACAGTCCTGACGAACCTTGTGGAACCTGTTTCTCATACCATGTTCAATAACAGGCACTGGGTATTCCAACAAGATTCGGCGCCAGCTCATAGAGCGAAGAGCACACAAGACTGGCTGGCGGCGCGTGAAATCGACTTCATCCAGCACGAAGACTGGCCCTCCTCCAGTCCAGATTTGAATCCGTTAGATTACAAGATATGGCAACACTTGGAGGAAAAGGCGTGCTCAAAGCCTCATCCCAATTTGGAGTCACTCAAGACATCCTTGATTAAGGCAGCCGCCGATATTGACATGGACCTCGTTCGTGCTGCGATAGACAACTGGCCGCGCAGATTGAAGGCTTGTATTCAAAATCACGGAGGTCATTTTGAATAAACTTTAATGTCATAAGAATCTATGTTTTGTTAAGTTCATTTTGGTATATGAATGGTTACATAATTAATAAACTTGTTACAATTATTTTACATTAAACATGTGACAGAATTTATGACCTGACTAGGTATATTAACAGTGAAGAAAACCTCAAGAGGAAATTCGCATGCAATTCCTCTTATACAGGGTGACTTTGACAAACTCGTCCAAATTTTTTTTACGCACTAAACATCATTTAAGGAACCCATTTTTGCAAAAAAAAATTGTATGTAAAATTTCAAAATAAAATGTTTCAATGGTCATTAATTCAATCGTACAGAATAGTGCTATGGTGCAACCTTCGTACGTTAACCTGTTATTACCTGTCTCTATCTCTCCCGCGTAAATGAGTAGTGCGTATTTACTCGCCCGGTGTAATGCCGCCGTCCTCGGTCTTTTACTAGGTCAGATGGAGAGGTCATTGACACTCTAGCGCAGTATTATGTAAATTGCGAGTTCTTTAAATAACTTTGTGAAGCTGATTACTCAACATTTTTGTACTATGTGATACAAAACTAAAATACATGTTTCTCATAACGTTTACTAAAGATTCTTCTGTGTGAATTTGGACGGGTTTGTCACAGTCACCCTGTATAAGTCGCAACAAAAATTCCAAGAAAATCTGGATAACGAGAGCCAAGACAAGTATAAGCCCAAACCCTGTAAAAACACGCCTGGACTTACCTCGATCTGGTAGCTCATACTTCTTCATTTTTTCTTCCAGCTCTTTATTTTTTGTCTCCAGTACCACATTCCTTTCCCTTTCTTCTTTTATAGCTTCCTTACACTCTTCCACATATTTAACAAGAGTTGCATACTGATCTCGTAGTTTATCATTCTCTTCTGAGAATAACTTATTGTACTCCAAAATGGATTTCAACTTCTCTTTCAACTTAGCTATATAGTTGTCTTTTTCTGAAATCTTTAGTTTTCATTGGCGAATCTTCACGATCTCCATAGCGTAACGGCTTGCGCAAGTGGTAGGGGTATGGGGGTTCTGGCGCAGTGGCTTCAGGTTGGTTGTGATGGCGGTTCCAGGGGTCGAACCGTAAAAAAAAGTTTGATGTTTAAATGGGGGTTTTCGGGTACGCCCGAACGTTCTATGATATCCCATTCGTTGTATTTTACTTGCCTACAAAGATAGGATTTTAAAAACCAAACCCTAATGCATCATTATTACTGATTAAAGATCTAGATTACTAATTCTACAAGCGCAATCCTCAACTCTCTAATAGCCGCTAAGTAATTAATGATACAATCACTTATCGCTCTGGTTTATCTTTCACATATTCAGAAAGGACATGGATTATAGTAAAATTATTATATTACTTTTAAAACTATTTATTATTACAAACCATTCGAAATAATTTACATAACGATACATCGTTGTGGGCTCTATGCATTATGGTTTGGTTTTTAAACCCTAACTATGGAAATATGTGAGATACAACAAAATGAATCGGGCGTATCCGAAAACCCCCATTTAGACACCAAACTTATTTCTTTAGAGGATTTGACCCCTCGATTCCACCATCCCAACCACCCTTGAGCCAATGCGCCAGAACCCTCATATGTCGGGTGCATGTCGGGTCGCCTGCGAGGGTCACGGGATCCTAGTCTGTCTATTTGTAATACGTATTTATTTACAAAATAAAAGTATATACGAAGTATATTAGTATAAGTAGTTGTCTAGTATCCATAACCCTGCTGCTATATTTGGGACTAAGTGGCGCTGTGTAAACTATTACAGTCATCATCATCTTAGCGTTGAATCCCGATTGCAGCCCAAACTCTCGCTTCGGCGCCCGGGGTCCGCTTTCCGACTTTTATATATTCTCGCATTCGTTTTCTATCAATAAGTTGATTTGGCTGTGTAAACTATTACAGTATATTATGTTATAACGACATAATAATTTTAATAGCCTATCATATCAAAATAGTAAGACCCAAGGCGCATTCTTTCTTCGGACCTCGGGGTGCCATTGACAGCTCTAAATTTCCGGATGTTTGTTTCGCAGCTTGTGTGCCGGTCCACTTAGAATTTAGCAGTTACCGTCACCTATGGGTGTTTGCAATGCCAGTGGCATCGCGATCATGCTGCTGTCCCATAAGGGTACAGGAACTTGGGTCACTAAAGCCAGAACACAACAAAGTTGTTATGGCGGCATACTTAAGACCAAAGGTGGGCCAGCCAGACTGGCTTGGGGCCCACAGACACACACCACATAGCTAGGGTGGGTTGTTTTGTCGCCTTTTACGACAGGCCGACCCTGGCCCCAGAGGTCAGTATTCTTTCTCCGCCCCTGCACGGATATATTCTTATAATAACAGTCCACGATGTCTGAGCCCAGGCATCCCTTCTGGAGGAAACGAACACTACGCTACGCATGTCCAAGGCAAATTTCAGGTTTCTAAATCCGGTGATCCCTGTATGTGATTTCATAATAATTTCCTTTACCGTCGGTACGTAACAATCAACTATGTGGTACATTACATAGTTGGATTCGAAACTGTGACTTCTTAATTGGTCTCAGAGTGTTTTAAACTACTATACTAACAGGTATCTTAATGGTATCAGAAACTAAAATGATTCTTACCAACATAATATTTTCTTCACACCTATCCATAAGGGTGGTGATCAGACTTTCGTATTTTTTGGTCAATTTTCGCTTCTGCTCTTTTAGTAATATTTTGCCTTCTTTAGTCGGCTTTGGAGATGGTACACCGATTGCTTGGATGTTGCGTTTTCTTGGAGGTTTCGATGGCTTATCACCTAAAGTACAGTTAAGCATATAAAGTCTAGTTAATTCCTCAGCTAAATTAATTATACATATAGTATAATGGGACAATTCACACTACGCCGTCTAGCTCCAAAGTATTCAGAGCACTTATATTTCGGATACTAGACAACTGATATACTATTCTTCTATATAAATAAAATGATAGAGGTCTGCAGTTGTGCGCGCATCACGGCAAAACTACTGGATAGATTTCAATTAAATTTTGCAAGTTTTATTTCAAAGACAACTTGGCTTTTATCTAAAAAAATTTTATCTGTGCAGGGGCGGAGAAAGAAATGAAAGAATACTGACCTCTGCGGCCGGGGTCGGCCTGTCATAAAAGGCGATAAAAGTCTTAAATGTATGCCGCCATAATAACTTTATGTTGTGTACCGGCATTAGTGACCAAAGTACCCATACCTGTACCCTTATGGGGCAGCAGCGTATTCGCGATGCTAGTGGCGTTGCAAACATCCATAGGCGACTGTAACTGCTAAATTCTAATTGGACCATCAGCCTGTCTGCTGTCCTACAGCAATACAAAAATATTACTGCGATATCTTCATTTAGTATATAGTTACTAAAGTTTTAAGAAGCAATGATTTTTATAAGCACTAGGTACGTGTTCAGTGATGTTTGTCTTCTTGCCGCGGAGAAGTGGAGCAAGCGGCGTAACGCTCACGTGTAAGAAAACTTCTCATATTTTTTCCCTTTACTTTCTTCCGTTAATCGACCAGCGAAGCGGGCGGAAACGGCCAATACAATATATTATATTCTTCACACTTTTAGATAAAATTAATCACAAACCTATAATATCTCTTGGATCTTCATACACAGTGTTATCATCATTATCACCGCCCATTTCCTCACTGGTCTTCTTCATCACTTCATTTAGAATGGTCTGCCTCATGCTACTTCTTGGTTCTGAGATATCGAACAGCCTGTGATTTTCAGTGAAGTTCCCTGAGAAGACCAGTCTGTGTGGACTATGGGTTACATGTCGCTGTGACCGTCTATATCTCTGCAAGTGATGAAAAATATTACCATAATTATTTATTTCACAGCTCTATATATCAAAAATAAATCTTCTTCCAAGCTTCAAAACCTGGGTTTTTAATATTTACAAATTTTCATAGCTTCTATAAGCTACAAAACAGGTAAATATTATCATGAAAAGTTTGCAAATTAAAATATATTATTTATCTATAAATATTTTAAGTATACAAATATTTTATTATAGACTAATAATTATAAGTTTTTGTTTTTAAACTTATAATGAAAACATATTATCATATATTGCATATTTTAATACAGTGTAATTGGTTTTAATAGTAGAAAACATCTTACATCTGTTACTAAAAACAATCAATGGTCAAAAAAATTAAATATATCTTTGGAGCCAATGTATTTTCCTAACACAATTATGTACACATATTACTGAACACTTTTTTATGTAAATTTATATGAGAAAGTGTGTGTTCTATATGATACAATACTTGAGATGCAACTTATTGGTTAATTTTTACCAAGGCATGCAGTTTTTATTACATAATATGAATTGTGGGGGTCACATCTTTTGTAGGACCGATGATTTATGAAGCAAGATCTAGAGTGGAGACCTCATCTCAGAAGACATAACGTAGGATGCCACAAAACCCACTGCGCTAACAACCTCCCCATATTGCCTGTCAGCACAGGATGTCTGGTGCAAACTTGAGCAGTGTTCATACATCCAACAGAGGACAATAATTGTCTGGCAATGAATATTAATATCATGATAAAAAGTCTCTATGTACATACTTATATGTATGTAATTCAGAAGTTTTTTAGTATCTTTTCTTTTAACCAGCTCTTTTTAAGAAAACTGTGGTAATTAAGATAACACTCAATCAGCGCTTCTTGTGATTATATGTTAAAATAAACATTTTTTATATTGACTCAGATTAATTAAAACATTGTAAGGAAAGCTGCTTAACAAGATTTGTAACCCAGATTTCCAACTTAGACAAATGTACACAGGCATACTGTTCATATGCTCTATGTAGATAACTGAGCCTACTAGGATGTTATTGCATTATTAAGTCAACATTCGAAGCTAATGGTTATAGAGTATAAAGCTAAATAATTTTTTCTTTATTTATATACGTATATTATTTAAAGATTTAATTCTTTCTTACCTTTGGAGTGCGTTCCATCACAAGATATCATTTGTGTCCAATAATATACCCATTTTGAAATCATAAATAAAACTTTATGATACAAAACATTATGACTGAAACTGCCTTGATGCTTCAAGTGGTACGCACTAAGTAATGGCACTATTAAATAGGTCAGTAGGACGGTTCAATATAGCATAAAACACGAAATAGTTCAATTTGCTGAAAGTTTATTGATAAAACTTTGTAACTATTTGTAAATGTTAATTCGGTATATTTAGCCCAACAACATATACCACTATATGTTAATTTCATAACTTTTATGTATAAGTTTATACTTTTCAGTATAGTTTAAATATTTTAATAACTGAAATATAATATACCATTACTTTATAGTTTTTTAAATATACATTGTTTTGATAGAGGTTAGCTTCTTGTTGCTATGACAACGTAAACAGTGTTGCAATTTTTGGATAAAAAATACTACCAAAAGGCAATAAAAAACTAACTACACGACAGAAATCATGTTTTAAAAAAGAACTCATTGTTGCTTGAAACTTAAGTTATTATTGATAACGACTTGCTTGTTATTTAAGCAGTACTCACGTATAGTATGCAAGAATGTTGTGATTGTTGTATTTCCGGAAGGTAATTTTTATCTAGGTAGATATTTTTAGGAATTTATTTGAGCTGTTTATAACGTGTAATAGGTCTAAACTAATATTGTTCAAATGATTGGTGAAAATGAATGTAACTTGTTCTAGTCATTCATAGACCCCCTATTAGTAATGATAGTTGTAGAGACAATGTAACATTCTTTTGTTAGTTCACAAGCAAACAAAATATTGTATTTAATCCTTCTTCTGCTGATTAGATTCTAATGCCTTTAGCATAGGGGTTTGTATTATACTTAATAGTTGTACCGCAAACAGTTTTGGAAAAAGAAAAAAATCTGAGATGTTCAATAATACCATAAAGACGGTCTTTTGAGCTTATAATCCTTTGGTATTATTTCCAAAATGTTTGATATTTAATAATGTGTGCAAGTATAATACTGGAAAATGATGTAAAATGAATAATCATCTAAGAACATTTTTTACTATTATTATTACACACAATAGCAAAAAGACTCAAGTCTGAATTTGAAATGTAGTCATATTAATTTTTTTTTATTAGTTATGCAGTGTTCAATTTTAGGGGTGCTTAGGATTTAATAGGCAGTAAAGATAAGAAAACTGTTTTTGACAGAAAATTTAAAATCATCTTAAAAATACAACAGCTCTCTTCATGATTCGTTTTATCTCTCATATCTGTTCCAAACAAAATCGTTGAAATCCGTAACGATCTTAATTTTTACTCTATACACAATATAAATTATTCTTCTAAAATATAGTAATTATTAAGGATGGTAATAAAAATAATTGCCCTCCATCTAGTGACAAATATCAAATGTAAGTTTATTCATTTTTCAGTTTATTAACTAGATGGCAATCTTAGTAAAAATTTATGTTAATCCCTCAAACAAGAGATATAAATTTCATTTGTGGAAAGGTTATTATTTAAACGTTTTCATTGAGTAGCATTATAACAAAAGTGAGCACTGAGCATGCGCCAAAACAGCTGACGAACACTAGCGACGTGTAGCGGCGATTTGATAAACAAAGTAGTTGCATCATGTCTGCCCGCCGGTTTGGTGCTTGACGTGCGGCGAGTTTGATAACCTCTAAAAGAGTTTGTTGTCACTCCGTTCTTGAACTGGAAGTTCTATCGAATTTGATATACTTTTATTAATCGGATAGTTGTTATTGTTTAAGTGTTAATTAGTGGATTGCTGCAATTAATTTGTTGGTGGAAACGTGAACACGATCGTGCGACCGTATGCCGTACTTTGGTAGCGTTATCGATTTTTATTTTACAATGAACGTTACATTTTATTTATTTCAAAGTGTTTGAATATCAGTATATAATTATGTTATCATTGTGCAAAATTCGCTAGTGTTGTGATATATTATCAATTCAATTATGTGCGAGAGTTCGCGCGAAACTTCGTGTTTTGGATGACAAAAAAATGGAATTCGAAAACGATTTCAGCTTGAAAGAATGGGCGAAGGACAAGCCTTTGTCCATTCTGCAGTTGGACCCGGCAGACCGTGCGGTTCTGAGGATAGCAGGTTTGTTTTTTTATTCTATGACCCTGACTGTGGCAAGGATACCGGAATTCTTCATGCTTTGCATGTTGCTGTGATTATAACTTAAATTTATGCCTAATGTGGATTTGGGAAGAGATATACTCTCTTCGTAATTTTTGCCAACCTAGTTACTTTAATTCTTAGTCAATGTTCAGCGAATAGTATTTTCCAATCGGAATGCCGTTCTCTATTGGAATAATTTTATAATTATTTTTAACGTCAATTACGCCATAGTAGACCTAATAAAGTGACTAATATCGATGATACATAATCAGCTAATTAATAAATCGAAGTGCAAGTCTAAGAGGCACTTACGAGGCTCGATTTTTAACAAGCTTAGTGTATAGAGAATTTATTTAAAGTCCGACTTTAAACATATAATAAATTCGCAAATTGTTAATTGATCTACTAATCATGATTCGAGGTCAAGTTGTGATAACTTACGTACTTTTTAATTATCACAATTTTTATTGTTTACACTATTTTTTATTAGTATAGTTTTATTACGTCAATGTTGAAAATGATTTAATTAATATTACGTAGTTAAAAATTACTATTGTCGTTGGGAGTTAACTGTTGTTCAATGCTGGACATAGGCGAAAAATTAGCGTCATAAATCCCGTTCCCTTTTTTTTCTCGTCCAGGAAAGGTCCTTAGCAAGGTTTTTTAAATACAGTTTAAGACAACATACCGGATATATTGACCAACATCAAAGGTCCCGGCTGAAGTTGTATCTCGAAAACTTGCTGATTCTCAAACTTAACGACGTTCACCCCTATTTCATAATCTTCAAGTTTAATTTTCCTGACAGAAAGTAGCCAAGTCCTCCTCCAAGGTTCAATATATCTCTATACCGCAGTTCATCAAAATTGGTTCAGCGATTTGAGCGTGAACACTTAACAGATTACAGACGGGCAGAGTTATTTTCTCCCCCATTTTTACATCTCCAGTGCTGGCTTTGATGTTTTGAGATCGCTATTACCTACTATTATAACCCAACTCCTTTCTGCTGCCAGCAAATACGAGAAATTTTTAAGCACAGCGTGTTTTCCTCGCAATTTGACTGCTTTATAACACAAGAGAAGGTTTTACGGAAACCGGCTACTTACGTGGAAATCAAATGTCTGGCCATGTCCCCACCGCTGGGCCCCAACAGGAGGGGTAGAAAAGTCAAAAAGTGCTGGCTTGACGTCGTAAGGGTCGTATGCGTGCCAATGGACTGAGCACCGGTGATGCCGAAGATCGTGCGAAGTGAAGAAGAAGAAGACGGAAAGCGGACCCCGGGCGCCGAAGCGGGAGTTTGGGTTGCAACCGGGATTCAACGCTAAGATGATGATAAAAGAAGAGAACGAAACTACAACGGTGCGAGCTTATACCATACAGGTCCATATTGCTTCCAATATGGACCTATTTATGTTATTGTTAAAATATATAAGAATATATTTTTTTTATAGCTAGAGTTCATTCAGCAGACAGGCAATATACAATATAACCTAGTACCTATTTGTTACGTAAACTGAAATTTAATACTTATTATATTTACTCATAATTTATATTTACTTGCAATTCAATCTTTTTCAGTAATGACTTACTTCAACAGCTAATTATTTATAAAATTTATGTTATATTCTTCCGACTCGACAACTCGACACTGCTCTATAGTCGTGATCAATAACGAAATAGTTTGGCAGTTCAAATTTTTTCTTTATTTTATAATTGTTCAACAAATTTGAGAATAAAGATCAATATGTTATACATAGATTTGTCAAACAAAAAAAACTCCAAGAGAAAAATAAAAAAACGTCGTTAAAACAGCTGAGAATAACAATCACCTTGTACTTGAACATCTGCTATGCAAAGGTGCTAATGGATAAAGGGCACGAACCGTAAACTACGTAACACCAATAGCTATGGGCTTTAAATGCCGTTTTCGAATGAATTTGTATACTTAAAATCTTATATTATAGAACAGGGGTTAGTTGGGAAATGTACATTTATAGTATAATTGACATTGTATTTGGCATGGATAGCGAAGGCTTGCAGAATAGTGCCCGGAGTGTCGCAGAGCAATGACCAAAAGTTGATCCTGCGAATCTCCACAAATGCTTTAGTTTGAGAAACTGAAAACTAATAGGTTGGCCTGGTATGGTCATATAATGCGAAGAGAGGAGCGTCATGTAACAAGGAGAGAGGATGCTAGAAATGAGAGTGGATGGATTGTGTAAATGATGATATTGTTAAAAAACAAGTTGTGCCGACTCCACATAGTTTGGGATAAGGACAGTAAGAAGAAGACTATCGTGGTTTGGTTTTTCTACGTTGTAGGGCCCCAAGCCCGTCTGGATGGCGACCACTTTTGGTCTTAAGTATGCCGCCATAGTAAATTTATGTTGTGTTCCGACATTAGTGACCCAAGTTTCTGTCTGTACCCTTTTGGGACAGCAGGCGACGGTAACTGCTAAATTCTGGGTGGGCCCTCTGCTGTCCTACAAAAATAAAAATAAATTTAGTACCTACGGCTATCCTGTGCTAGCCAATGGTCGCAGTAGCAGAATAGAGAACTCCACACACCCGCGTCGTCTTTCCGCCAGAGTTCGGACGCGGCAGTGGCACTGTTAAGATGCAGTTTTCCCTGGCCATAAAAGTTTTTCAGAATAGTATTATTTATAAATTCGCTGTATTATTTTTAATCTTTCACTGTAAAGGTTCTCGAAAATATTTTCCCATTGCAGTATAATATAGGGTTTTTAAATATCCTAGCTATCAGATAAGCCGTTTGCTTTTATGCTGTATTCTAAAAAGTGTAATGTTAAAATTTTAGTCTTGTCCTTAGTTTCTTTTAAAAATATCTGAAAGCGGGGCGATAGGTAGTTTCGTGTACTTTCGTTTCTATGAACTTTTTCAAATCGTAACGCTTATTACAGCACAAGTAAAATACTTGTGAGTTGATTGTGATTCAGGTGTCTGGTAGCTTAGTGGCATTAAACTCGGAAACCAATCCAGAGGTCCCGGGTTCAAAACGCACTGGCACGGACCGCTTAGGCAGTTTTTCTCGCTTAGTGTTCATATTATATCATTATTGCTATGGTGAGGGAAAACACCTGGAGGAAACCTGCAACTCGCCAATCCGTCTTGGACAAGCGTGGTAGGTATGGCGGGTATACCGTCCGTTTTCCCTCTTTCCCTCTAGGGGGAGGCACGTGCCCAGTTGTGGGACGTCATAGGCTGTTATTATTATTATTAGTTTTTTTATTCAGAAATCATGGCCACATACAGCGCTTCGTGTTAATCAGGTCACCTTATCGTCCATTATGATAATGACGATAGTAAAAGATTAATGTTTGCGCTGTAAAATAGATAAAACGTCATGTTGTCTATTATAGTCAAGTAGTACTAAGTAAATTTTTATGTTATATATAAAAAGAAACAAGACTATAGGGTGCGACTTACACTGTCTCTGAGATTCAACTGGTAGGAAGTGGGCGTTTTCCAGAGCATCCTGTCGAGGTCGCTCTCTGCTGCCGCTGTTTTTGTTTTCAATAATTTTAACATTTATACTTAAACTTATGTAATTAGGGCAAAATGGGGCTGGCATGATATTTTATTAAAAGCCCTTAAATAAATTAGATATAAAAAATATATAAAAATACCTTCACTTCGTATCTTTGCCATCATATAATATAATATAGGTACACCATCAGATCTGAGAAATTCATTACCATATACGTTCGTTACATTACCTAATTAATCCGTTTTATTATTCAGTTAGTGTTTTAAATTATCTTACATCTATGATAGTATTTCAAATATTACACATTAAAACTAAACCTTACCCGTTACAACCACTATAAAATGCCTCTGAATAGTCCAGTCGCATCGAGCTGAAATCACTACAAGAACGATGTTGGAGCTGCCAAGCAATCGCAGAACCATTGAGGCCTCTTCCTGAATAAAACTTTGTGTGTTCATAAAAATTCAGTTATTTTTCTGTGCTCTTTCTAGTAGTCAGCAGCTTGATTATCATTAGCAGGTCACCAAGGTGTACCAAGTGTACGACATGTTTATCACATCGTAATAGTCATGAGATTGTACTCCATAGTTTTCTGTTCGGCGTAAAAAAAAATTGTATTAAGAGATCCATGATCTGTTTTACCTTTGCGTCTCCGAATCTCTCTTGTCGTCTATTCCACAGTGCTTGAAGACGAAAGTCTTCGAGAGCTACCTACGGAGCCGAGACGTGAATACTGACGGTGGGATTGGTTCACAAATTTCAAGTTAATCAGCGCTCTATGGAGCGGGCTATGTTGGGTGGTTTGCTTATGCACAAAATCGGAAATAAGGAAATTCGTAAGAGAACCAAAGTAACGGGCTGGTCACGTTTGTCGCAGGACCGATAGACGTTGGAGCAAACGTGACCTGGAGTGAAGACCATATTATCTAGGCAAACGTAGTGTAGGACGGCCTGATGGACCGCTGACCTGCGCAACGTTGCCGATCAGGGCTTAATGGGTAAAGCAAGGGGCCGAGATATGTTGCGCAAATTTGGAGGCCTACCTCTAACAGTGGCTATGGTTGGCTGACGACAATGTCTCTCAATATTTCCTTGCGTATTTGGCTTTAATTTTCCTCATAGCAACAACATAAACGTGCCACACTTCCTCGGAAATCTCTCGTACTCCATGCATCTGTAACGAGTGCGAAGTATAGTGCGATAGGCTAACAATATTTATGATATGTGATTCTTGCCTCAAAAAGAAAATTCTAACATTTACATGAGTAAATAATAAATTAGTGAATTCACTTGTAATAAACTCGCACTATGCACTTGAAATTTACGCAAGCGAACCACGCGGTCGTAGTAAACAGAGTGCATTTCGCGCGGCTCATGAAATACAGCTTCGTGTTTACGTTTCACACTGGCTGGTTACATGGTATTTTTTTACTAGTAATTTTTTGCACGTTCGCGGCCTTGCTCGGTGTTTTCACTTTCATTGACGACAGTTCGTGACGCTCATGCTGTCTGAATAGATCGCTTGTAATTTTAATTAGTTAAAAGTTTATTTTTAACTAAAAACACTTATGAACAGAATAATGATTAATTATAATTCTACTATTAGCTGTTAGTAAGATAACAAAAGGAAGTAATCATTATGACCTGCAGGGTCAATAAACCTCGTCCGAATTTCGGTGTACCCCGCTAAACTGCAGGCGTTTTTAGTAGTTACTTCTGTAAAAATTTAATCTGTTTCATTTATGTGCCCTCTCTTTACAAGAAAACAAAAAAAACCATGCGAGGATAAAGTCTTAAGAGTTATATATAGTCTATTGATAAAAAAATTATATATCCAGGATTATTCAAATGTGTATATTTAATGAAATAATATAAATACCTCAGTTTTGACACTATAAATGAAAGCATATTATCATGATAATAATATATAAATTTCAAATTAACATTAACAAAAAACTACACTACTGTAGGCCAGAATACTACAATTTGTTAAACATGATCACGTGATCCCGTTACAACTTCGAATGTGGGAAAGTGCACACAATAGTGAAAACTGGGGGGGGGGGGGGCATCAGACATAAGAAGTAGCAATTTAAGCTTATCGTTCTAATTACGGGTAAAACCGGACCTCCGTATCTTTATTTTTCTATTGCTGTAGGACAGCAGACAAGCTGACGGCCCGCTTAGAATTTAGCAGTTACCGTCGCCTATGGTGACAAAACCCTCCCTGGTTTTGTCACCTTTTGCCACAGGCCCACCCTGGCTGCAGAGGTCAGTATTCTTTCTGCGCCTCTGCACGGATCTACAAAGAAATATTTATTTATTTCGTTAACTCCTGTGAATAGACACATTTTTTTTATCGTAAAAGTATAAGTAGTGGCTTTTAGATAATTTAAGTATATTTTATGTATTTTAAAGTACAGTTTTTTTGTTATTGCTGAGAAAGGCAGACAACCTAACGGCGCACTTAATAGTAAGCAGTTACCGCCGCCTATAGATGTTTGCGACGCCAGGGGTATTACTAACACGCTGCAGTCCGCGTAGGGGAAACTGGGTCACTTATGCCAGAACACAATACAAGTTTATTATGGCGGCGTACTTAGAGAACAGGGGTGCTTATCATCTGGTAGCCTTTATTGACAGGCCGCCCCTACCGCAGGGGTTAGTATTATTACTCCGACCCTGCACGTAGAATATCACATTGTTATAGACGTTTTATAAGATCAATTTTAAGTATGTATGTATATAACATGTATTGGTGTAATTAAAATGTCACGGATTATATAAGAACAAATCGATTTAAATTAATGGAAACTTTAGGAATACTAACAAATATTCATAAAAAAATTGGAACTTCAAACGAGAGCAATAATTATGATAAAACTTGTGTAGATTAGAAATAATAGATACTGTTCGCGCACCTCACTCGTGTGTTGTGGTGGTCTGTGGTGCAATGCGCTCATTCAAACAACATTCATTCTTTTCATTCGCCGATTCGTGCGCCATCAAGCATAACAACTGTATTGTTTTAAGATTAAAATTGTAATTCACTAGTAGGTAAAACATGTAAATTAAGCTGGAGTCAGATTCTTATTCAACGCTTAAGCCGTAACAGATACTTTTTGGTTTGCCAGTTTCCCACCGTGAAAGGGTAATTGAGCGAGAAATGGTTAGGTGGGATGGACTCCGTTTATATGATATAGGTTTGCGTTTCCACCAACAAAGAGATTTGTTTTTGGAGTTCTCCTTAAGAATCGATTTTCATATATAAGGCGCCCGGTATGAGAAAAATGTGAGAGTAAAATCTACTAATGAATGACCTCGTTACGTTTTTGGTGCGCGTGCACCGGAACACACTAAACAAAACAAAACGATGTATCTCTCAAGGCAAAAATTACTTTATTTGTTACAACTTAAGGTTGATTTCACATTAAATGTTGTTTAACATATGTCTTTTCATTTGTAAGTGAGAAGAGTAATTTATTGCTTTGCTCATTTTATATGACGAATGATCGTAAGTATTAGATAATGTTTTGGAGATTTGTGACTTTATTACTAGGTGCCATACCTAGTTGTAATTAGGTTGAACTTAAAACTGTTTTAAAACTTTTTTATATATGTATATTATTTTCATTAATTTGTTAATTTACTCTTTCATATGGTATTAATCTTTTTTGAGTTAAATAAACTTTTTTTGCGTATGTTTAGACAATCGTACTTAAGTAGTAAACTCCAGTCGTGCGTCGGAGCTGACACACACAGTTTTTTTTTGTTTTCCACTGCAAAAGGATAATGCGAGAGAGGAATGAGCGGAGCGAGCTGAACGGAAAATGAAAAATAAACAGTCAATTTCCACAGTCTTCCACAGAGAGCGAGTTCAGTTGGCGTCTTAAACTGGTTGCTTGCGGACGTGTTTTTTTTCAACAACAACAAACAACAACATGGTTAGAACAAATTTCTAACCATGTCCCCGGGTTCCGGCAGATTAGGAAATACAATTTTAATTTTTTTCTTGCTGAAGAACAACAGACAGCTGTCGGCATACTTATAGACCAAGGGCGATTGCCATCTAGACACGCCTTGAGTTATTTCGTCGCGTTTTACGACAGGCCGACCCGGCCGCAGAAGTTAGTATTCTTACTCCGCCCATGACATGCCCGGACGGCTGTCTTTGGAAATAATGTGCATTACAAGTCATGTGATAGCGCATGTACGTAGATATATATGTATAAATTGAGGCGGTCGCCAGTACCGAAATCGCATGACTGCTAACAACGATCTAAATTGGAAGGAAGAATTTCAAAACAATGGGCACCTGACAGGTTCAAATTATATCATGTTACATCGCATTGTATCACACCAAGCCGGCATAGCTGCCTTTGATCTTTCATTATTTGTACCAGAACACAGAAAAACGTTGCGGTGCGATACATTTTGTTGTTTAAAAATCGCGTTACCTAACACTTGAACGCTCCTTAGCTTATCTGCTAGAGTTATTGATTTATTGTAATTTATAAAATTACATAATTTCGAGGTCAATTCAATGTGGTACGAAGACAAGTTCAACGCAGATGTATTCAACGAGCACAAACGAGAATCGTGACCTAAGTATATACTATATAAATATACACATAAACACAATAAAACAATCTGTAACAACACTATGATTTCCATTTCCTACGCGAAATAATCACGCGATCTTTCAACGCGTATTTATTTTTAAGGTGCGTTTATATTAATACGTCCAGATTTAGTTCTTAGTTTTTACCTTTCGGATACAGTATGTTTATGACGAACACATTCGTCATATTAATTGTAAAATTTCGTGTTATCACAAATATATTCGTCATACAATTTTTTCATAACGAATATACTCGCCATACGAATATATTTGTCACTGTTATCATTGTACAATAGTTGACAGTTTAAGGGTGCTGTCATACTATTTGCGTTGGTGCATGACTGTGACACTTAGGTTTGAAGAACTTTATTTCTTATACGAACTTTCTAGCTCGTTAAAGCTTGGTACAAGTCGATTTAAACAGGAAACTGCTTCTGATTTGGATGGAAGACTGAACGGTGTCCCTTTTTGTATAGACAATTTCTCAGATTTCATTCAAAATTCTCTCAAATTCATAGGAATTAGCAAAATTATTATTTATTTACTATATCAGGGGGGAGGGAGTTCTAAAAATGTGACAACCTGTGTAACAAAGACATTAAAAAGGCCTAAAATTCGTGTGACATAATTTATGGATGGCCCCTAAATTAGAGGTCCCTGGTTCGAATCCCACGGTGCCGTGCACCGCTTAGGCAGTTTCTAATATGCATGTTATAGCATAATCGCCATGCATACCGAAATTACAGGTATGTGTAACAGTGCAACCCGCCAATCCGCCTTGATTGAGCGTGGCGGTGATAATGTTCGTTCCCTCTAGGGGGAAGCTCGAGTCCAACAATGGGACGCTAAGGGTTGTTGTATTTATTCCAGCTGCTGTATATAATTTACTAATGCGTATTATTTAAACAGCACTTTAAAATTGCAGGTCACTACAGTACCTCATAACATCTATCTCTTTCATATCTCACCAGCACACATAAATCCGTCTCTTTCTTTGTTAATTTCGCGTGTTCACTTAGTTCCCAAACAACAATAGACCAACTTGGTCTATATTAATTTCAGCAAAGGTCACGCGAAAGGTATTCGAGTTACCTAGATTGACGCTTTCCTTTGTCAGTTCATTTAAGTTGTTTTTATTCGAAGACAAAGAAATGAGTAATGTGCGAAATAATACGTGTGTGTGTACCTTTGTGTGAATGTAAAATGCGTAGTAAGTGTGGTGCCGTCGCATCGCCTAATCTCCGACTCGACGACGCACGTTGGACGGCTGCGGAAGTCACTGGTTCAATTCCTGTCCTTGAATCTGGGTGTTTATGTATAATTAGCTGATACCTGCGCCTCCGTCCGCGTTGCTTTCGTCATGAGGCAGAGGTAGAAGAGACTTTCCCTCTCCTACGCATGCGTGCTACACCGCTTACCCTTTTTTCAATTTTTTTTATTGATACTCAGCTATTACTTGAAATAGAATTTTCTTTTTACTCAATTTTGAGCACCCATTAGCTCTACTATAAGGTGTTTCAGGTTTATCCACTTTCCTGGACTCCCTGATATATCAGTAGTCTAGTACCCATAAAACAAGTGCTCTGCTGTTTATTTGGAGTCTAGATGGCTCTGTGTGAATTGTCACAGTATAATATTTATTAGTCGATTCGATTAATTTCCTATTGTAATTGATTAACACTGTCGCTAGCCGAATAATTATTATAGATAAATATGATTGGGAAGATTTTGACGTATTCCAAATAATACATTTTTTTTAAATCCTGAAAGATAAGGAACTGTACCGTCGCCTGTGTACCCACTGGCAGTATACTGGCAGTGTATAAATGCGTATGGGGAATGGTTACTCCTTAGGGGTGATATCACTAGCTTACCACATACATTTACTTTTAAAAAAGAAACGAGAGTGTAGTAAACAGTTTAAGTAGAAAGACAAAGATTATGTCACCAAAACGAGAAACAAATTGAATCGCCCCGTTGACGAAACCATACAAAAACAATAAATTAATAGGAAAGTTAAACAATGTTTTTAGTTTAATTTATAATTTGTTTTTCTTTTGTCTTTGTTAATAATAAGTGTCGGCCCGGTCCGATCTGACTTTCACCATTGTTTTATGTTTGCAAGAGTTGTCGAGTAAATGCGCTTTATGGTTGATAAGTTGAATCAGATAGAATAGACAGACAGACAGATAGAAGAGAATAGACAATTGGGAAGTACAGGGCTATCTTTACCCGGGGTTCAATGGGTGGGTGCACCTGGGCGTACGCAAGCCGAGTGCTAGAAATTTCGATAGTTCATTAAACTCTTAACTCCTTCAATATCAACGTCATTGCACCGTTTTATACATGTTGTTACGTCAAATATTTACATGCACCAGTTGAAAATTTAGGCACCAATATTAAATTATTTTATTAGAATTACATTGTGTTTTTTTTTTGGTTGACAAGAGCGGTAGCGCAGGCTGACCACCCCGCACCCTGGCGCAGAATATGTGCAGAAGTGCAAATTTTTTATAGCTAGAATTTAACAGACAGGCATACGGCCCACCGGATAGCAGGAGGTCACCGTCGCCTATAGACGTTTCCAACACCAGAAAAATTGCCAACACGCTGCTGCCCTCGAAGAAACTTCATAAAGCCTTTTTCTAAAATACATGTGTATACTATGAATATATATGTATTTATTTACAAAAGAAAAGTATATAAGTAGCATAATATCAGTTGTCTAGTACCCATAACACAAGTGCTATGCTATTTTAGGACAAGATGGCGCCGTGTGAATTATCTTAGTATATTTATTTATACAATAAGAAGTACATAAATCATTAAAAAATATCAACATAAAAACAATGCCTAAACAATTAAAACTTCTTGTGTTATTAAATAATAACACTAATTTATTGCATAAGTGGTCAAGGTTTTTAATACAATTAAAAAATAAAAACCAATGTCAGATTAAATCACTAAAACCGGTAATCATAATTTCAATGTGGGAAAGTGAGTTTAATTAAAACATGAAATGTAATTAATTATATATTATAAAGCCATCTCTACATTATTTATTATCTAGCTCGTCCTTTAGTCGTATTTCTTGTATCTCCTCCCATTTTCTTCTTCTGGATGATATTTTGCCATCTTCCTCTGTTTTCGGCAGCGTGCAACGCATTGTAGACCGTAGTATCCAGGGCGGTGCGTATTTGATCAGACCAGCGCATCTGATTGCGGCCACGAGGTCTCTTGCCAGTTATTAATAATAATAATAATAATAATCATTTATTTCAGACATTTTTTTTTATCCATAAGTTATTAGTGGGTTAGTTATATATAAAATTCTTAACAGTAAGTTAGAATTGTTAGTAGGTGATTCTAAATTAATCAACACTATATTTTCCCCGTTACAATAGCTATCCAATGCTTCTGAATAGCACAATCGTAGCGGGCTGAAATCATTTTAAGAATGCTGTTGGCGCTGCCACGCAATCAAGATTATTATCAGCTTTTCAAGATTGTCACCGTTTTTTCTGGCAACGTGGTCGAAGAACTCAAGAATCCTTTTGAGGCAGATGGTAGAAAGCCTAATTTTAATCTTCAGATACTTTAATATAGATACGTTGGTCCGATATGCTGTCCAGGAGATTCGCAACTATCTTCCTTCAGCACCACATCTCGAAGGCATCTATGCGGTGGCGGTTAGCCGATTTCAGTGTCCATGTCTCAGCACCAGAATTAAAGATTGAGAACACATAACTTTCTATCCGTGCAGGGGCGGAGAAAGAATACTGACCTCTGCGGCCGAGGTCGGCCTGTCGTAAAAGGCGACAAAACAATCCACCCTAGCTACGTGTTAGGGCCTCAAGCCCATCTGAATGGCGACCACCTTTGGTCTTAAGTATGCCGCCATAATAACCTTGTGTTGTGTTCCGGCATTAGTGACCCAAATTCCTGTACCTTATGGTACATACAGCAGCGTGTCTGCGATGCCACTGGCGTTGCAAACACCAGTATGCGATGGTAACTGCTAAATTCTAAGTAGGCCGTCAGCCTGTCTGCTGTCCGACAGCAATAAAAAAAAAAAACAGAGTTCGAACAAGTCTCATCTTCGTCTTAATTGAAATTTTCGTATCTCTCCATGTTCTATGCAACTAAGACGACGTTATTAGTCTGCCTATTTACCTTCTAACATCACGAATCTCACATTAATAAAAAAAATAATAAATTCAAAAACTAGTTTTGCAGCACCATCTTTTTACTGAGGATAATAAATAAAAGATAGGCGGATTTTGCATGATATTTTATCAGATTTTGGATCACTTTTTGTAGTTAAGTCGGAATATGGAAAATTGAGGGTTAGGCCGTTTTTGCGCTGACGGCCTCTTTTATGTTAATATTATCTGAAATACGAATAATATACATTATTTAGAAATTAATGTAAGGTGACGCCTAGTGCTTTTTTCATTGCTGAGGAGCAGCAGACGGGCTGACGGCACACTTAATAGTAAGCAGTTACCGTTGCCTATGGATGTTTGGTACGCTAGAGGCACTGAACACGCTGTTGTCCTACAAGAGTGCAGAAATGTGGGTCACTAATGCCGGAACACAACACAAAGTTATTATGACGGCATACTTGTAGACCAAGGGTGGTTGCCATCCAGCCGGCTTGGGGCCCTACCACCTAGATTGGGTTGTTTTATCGCCTTCTACGACAGGCCGACCCCGGCACAGAAGTTAATACTTATTCTCTATCCCTGCACGGAAAAAAATGCTAATATATGCAGGGCATAGACGATATTAAAAAATATGATATAGCGACATTGGAAGAGATCCATCGGATCAGCATCGGTGCCGATTTGCTTTAAAAGTAATTCTTTCTAATCTGCTTCTTATTTGTTAATTGTATTATTATATATATATATATATATATATATATATATATATATATATATATATATATATATATATATATATATATATATATATATATATATATATATATATATATATATATATATATATATTCATTATTTTTACATATATGTGTACGTTTAACCTAAATTGGTTTTCTGATAAAGGATAAGGGATCGTATTAACGTACGGTACGTAAACAACGTCCAAATAGTACCAGAAAACGTTATTTTATATATTTCAAGGTATGTTTAATTGGCTTAGATAAAATTCACAAGGGAAACACGGAATCGCGGTATCCACAAAATATATAAAACAGGTTATCGGTATTAAGGCGACGACAAGAGACTTTTAATGATTTTATTCTGAAGATCACATCTAAACGAGTGGTGTTAATGAACTGGAAAAAATATATGTTAAATTTGAGCATTTTCTCAATAACTTAATATGTGAATATTTTAGATTATGTTTATATTACATAGTGTAATTAATTTGTAAAGTTAGGTCTAACGCAGATAAAAATCTGAGAATCACGTAAAAACTATCAAGCGTATTTTTATGAAACCTTCACCATCTTAAACACAATTTAATTACCCATCTTTTAATATACGACTTTTTATTTCAAAGTAAAAGGATAATATACAATTATGCTTTTTCGAATAATCTTTATGCTCGGGTTAGCAGGGGCCCTTGCGGGCGACGGGCGGCAGTGCATCGCTGACCACTGTCACGGGTAGACGTTGACGCTCGGAGCAATCACTAAACGATTTAACTCTATTATAAGTTTCGCGCTAAAATGGCTGGTAAATCTAGATTACTAAAAAAGAAACGCCAAACGCTCGCAAAAAATAGATTACTAAGGTAAGTAACGTGTTCTCAATCATAATTATCATTTGTGTATTTTAGCACATTGATGTAAATTGGACCAGATAAATTAATCATAACATTTAATTGTTACATATATTATTATTTTTTATTTTACTAAGTGACATTATTTTCTTTTTAGGAGATTACATAATAACAAAGATAATCGCGACGTAAATGAGGAGACAGAGACGAGGTGTGTATTGTAGTGTAGTATGACAATACTACATCGTAGTCGGGACAGTCCGGATTCGAGTTTTAAAAATATTTGAATGCTATTACTATTGTCACTGTATAATTAAATATAAATACATTTATATTGTAGGTCTGAATTTACGGAAACGCTTGGAGTGATTAAAGGATCTTCCCATATTGACAATGAAAATGAGAACAAGATTGTTGACAAGTAAATGCATATCTAATTCAATATTCTGATTTTAGCATATTTGAAACCTAATTCTATTAACTTATATTAATTACTATAACTGTTACAGTTCTCAAGTAACCGAAACGATATTTGCTGAACAGGAAGAAAGCTTTCAAATGGATATTGAAAACGAGAAGTCAAATTCGGTCAGGTAAACGTATTATTATTTCTATGATGTCAGGATAGTCTGTCAATATAAAGTTTTATATAGTAAAACTCTCGATAAATAAAATTAATAAAAAAGGGGAAAATTTTCAATATAATATTGCAGAACCCGTGAGTGATAGCAAAGAATGTGAACAATAAAAGATATTACAAAACAAATGTTAAAGGCCTTATTCTGTTTAATATTGCAAAATTCTTATTATGTATATTTCCTTTTCAGAAATAATCAAGAAATAGTGAATGGAATGCGAATATTAAATATTAAACATTTTTTTAAAGAGCTTCAAGAAATATCTTCACATGGTAATATAGACTGTGGTTTGAAATCTGTAGAAATTATATCTGAACGAAAACTGGGCCTTGTTTCTAAACTAAAACTAAAATGCAACATGTGTAACGAAACTTTTGTCATTTGTTGCAATGATCCTGAAATTGACTTAAATATTAATACAGTTGCGGGTGCAGTGGCAATAGGTTGTGGCTATACACAGCTTAATGAATTATTGGCAGCAATGGACTTGCCTCATATATCCTATGAGTTATTTAATAAAAGAATGGGAACAATTAACAAAGTTTGGGAAAAAGAAGCTTTGAATTCTATGAATGAAGCCGCTAATGAAGAACGTCAAATGGCTTTGGAAGACGGTAGAGTTACTGAAAATGGCATTCCATATATTGACGTTATTGCAGATGGATGTTGGGGAAAAAGATCTTATAAAAAAAATTACTCATCCCTATCAGGCGCAGCTGCGATAATTGGGAAAAGAACTGGAAAAATTATTTATATGGCAGTGAAAAATAAATACTGCTGCATATGCGCCCAAGCTGCCAAGAAAAATGTCACACCTAAGGAGCATGCTTGCTATAAAAATTATTCTGGTAAATTCATAATATTAAATATGTTGTAATAATAATAAAGAAACTAAAATTTTATGGTTGGAATAATTATTACTTTATTTTCAGGTCCTTCAACTGGAATGGAATCCACGATCTTGGTAGAAGGATTCAAGAACAGCATAGAAATGCATAATTTAATATATTCAAGGTTAATATCAGATGGTGATGCAAATACTTATGCAAAATTGTTACAGTCAAGACCGTATGAAAATATAACAATTGAAAAAATCGAATGCCGCAACCACCTGTTAAGAAACCTTTGCAATAAGTTACAAGCTCTTATCACTGACACGAAATATTTAATTAAATACAGAAAATATATAACAAAACAAAGAATACTGTCAATAAGAAAGGTAATAGTAACCGCTATAAGAAATTATAAAAATTCTGGCAATGTCACTAGTTTACATAATGATATCATGTTAGCCGCAGAACATGCATTTGGAGTTCATACTAATTGTAAGACATATTTTTGCTCGAAAATGGGAGAAGATGACAACATAGACAGAGATATTTTCACAAACAGTTTGTGGCATAGAATAAAATTTGTATTGACACATATAGCTGCTCATGCAAGAAGCTTGATTGAAGACGTTGACAGCAACACTGTGGAGCGCTTCCATAGTATTGTTGCAAAATTTGTAGGGGGTAAGCGGGTAAATTTTTCCCAGAAGAACCAATACCATATGCGTTGTAATGCAGCTGCTTTATCATTTAATACCCATAAACCTTTATCGTTGTTGCAAAAATCAATCACGGGCAGGAGTCCAAATGGTGAATTAAAAAAGATGGAAATACGTAAACAAAAACGCCTACATTTAACAAAAAATTATCATAGAATAAAGAAGAGATTACATGAACACTACACAGAAAGTAATAAAAACTATGGTGAGCAATGTTCAAGACCGGATATGGATGATGATATATTAGAGGAATCAAAAAAAATATTTTTAGCTAATTTGGCGGAAACTGCCAAACAAAGAGAACAAATAGAAAGGAAGACTATATTACAAAGTGGTTCTAGTGAGTGGCTAGAACTACGAAGACGGATTTTGACCGCTTCCAACTTTGGACGTGTTATAAAAAGACGCAATGACATAAGTTGCTGCAATTTAGTTAAATATCTTTTATATAAAGAGTCTATAGGACACATTAAGTCTATAAAACATGGACAAGACAACGAAAATTTTGCGAAAGAACAATTGTCGAAACAAGAAAATATTAAAATAGAACCGTGTGGACTTTTTCTTGATGAAGAAATACCCTTCCTCGGCGCATCACCAGACGGTATTATTAATAAAAACACCATTTTAGAAATAAAATGTCCACTCACAGCTTACAAACTAGGACTAGATAAAGCCATCCATGAAAAAAAAATATTGTTTTATAAAAAACTGGTAAACGGTAATTACATAATAAACAAAGAACATAATTGGTGGTATCAAATACAGGGACAGCTGCATATAACAGGAAAAGATAAATGTATGCTTGGTATTTGGTCTGGTGAAAACTTTCCTGTAAAAATTGAACTAATTTACAAGGATGACGCTTTTTGGGACACTAAAATGAAAAATAATTTAATTAAGTTTTATACAGATTGTATGCTTCCCGAACTGGTTGATCCTAGATATACGAGGAATATGGTAATTAGGGACCCCTCTTATATAGTTAGTGCCATACACGGACGCAAAAGGAAAAAGGAAGAGGAAAAAGAAAATAAAAACAAACTAATAAAAAAACGAGCAGTGACGGCTGAAAAAGAAGACAGTATAGTTGCTGTGAAAGTATTAAATTTCGAGGAGTTTTAAATAAAATCCTATAAATACCTAATTCACTTTTTTATTTATAGTTACAAAACCTGTAGACAGAAAACCTGTGTTCGTTTGATATAATTATATTTTCCGTTTATTGAAATACCTATATTATATTATATCCTACCACAGGGAATGATATAAGATACAGAACATGAAACAATAATCCTAACTAATATTAAATAAGCGGTTAAAAATTTCATGATTATTAGATAGTCTTCATAATCTGTAACGTATGGTTACCCAACGAACTTCTCTAAAATATACAATTACGTCGCCTGCGAATTTTCAATGCGGGTTGCGGGGGGGCCCCGCGCGTGCTATTCTCACTAGCTCAAACTCCTCCCACTCGCTCAAGGTCGCTAGCACTTAGTGTCGTCTTAACATAATGTGCGTGGAAGAATATTTCGTAATGTTGTTTAAAACTTGTTCTTTGGACTAATTAGTTTGAATGACTTGTTTTTATATAAAAATGTTGTTATAGTGATCTATCATGCTTTATTTTTATTATATTATCCTTATATAAAAATAAGCAAATCCTCTCCATAAAAGTCTTCCTTGACTATACCTGATCGCCTGTGTGTTCTATTGGCATATCGGTGGCGTTGCAGGCTTATAAAACTAAGTGACATTGATAAATCGTCTTGTAACGGGTGCTCGTTACACCCATACCATATATGGCGTAATTTGTTATGAAATCATCGCACATTATCTGGCAGGTTTGATTTGTATCTCACACAGGAGATTGCCAGTTGCGTACCCATGGCCTGTACAAGGGGAGTTATATGGAGCCCTAGGGCGTCGATCAGGAGGGGAACTCTAGGGCGGTTTAGTGGGGATATCAGCGTCGTGCGTACCTCTTGTAATAAAACTAGCTCAGTTTTGATCATGACTGATATATTTTTCATATATCTATCTGCAACTTTGAAAATTTTTATTTTACAATACACTACACCCTTTTTCAACTAGGGGCGCATTGCAACGGAGTCCCAAATGGCATCAAGAATTTCCACTTCAAGAACAAAAAAAACTAAATAATGTTTTAATGTCATTAAAAAAGAAGAGTTTAAATCAATTAAATTTATTACTCTCTTTACTCTCATAAAGCAAAACGGACATAAAAAATTTTCATCCAACAAGTAATAAAAAAATTAAATACATACATATAAACATAGCACTCTTTACTGAAGTTGTATTGTGGCTTCTAAAAATGGTTTAGAACTGGTTCAAATTCTAGATTGTAAATTCTGATAATATTATGTAAATTCGTTGGTCGCGAGTTCTTTCCGCATATCTTTTAGTGGCGCTGTCAACATAGTTTATATGAGAAGTTTGTCTATTTTTTTTTTACTGTGAGATCGTTACGATGCTTTGTGGCTGTCATTTGACTTATGAACTCCTTTATAGTAGCCGTTACAAAAACACATTTACTTCTTTCAAATTGTGTACATGTAGCATGTTTTGTATAAAAATAAACTTCTTTTTTTTATAATTTTCTCATGTTCTTTGTAAATGGGCGGAATAAGAATACTCGCCCTGGGGCCGAGGTTCACATGTCGCAAAAGGCGACAAAACAACCCTAGCTAGGTGGTAGGGCCCCAAGTCCGACTGGATTCCACCACCCCTGGTCTCTAAATATACCGTCATTATAACCATGTGTTGAGTTCCAGCATAAGTAACCCGGGTTTCAGTTCCTCTACGTGGACAGCAAGTGTTAGTGGTGCCCTGGGTCGCAAATTATAGACATTTGCAACGTCGCGTCGGGCGACGGTAACGGCTTAATAATGAGGACCGTCAGACTGTCTACTGTTTCACAGCAATAAAAGAAGAAAACATCAAACAGAATATTTAAAATATTGATTCTGTCTGTAGTCGATTTCTTAATTTGTGAACGTATACACAAAATATCGAGGATGATGCTTTAAATTTTATTTGTTAAAAAAAAGTTACAATATAATTTTATACTAAGCTTGCAGGCTAATTAATGTAGATATATAATATACTTATATGATGTACCTATATAATGTAGATCGCACGGATCGCATCTTTCTTCTCTTTCGTTGCGCTCTTGTCAGAGCGGTCGTGGTCATCATTTTTCAGTCACACGCCTGACAATCCGTCTCCATTCCTCCCGGACAGCTGCTTTTCGGGAGCACACGTGTACTGGGACGTCCACTGCAGCCTTTACTAGGTCCGTCCATCTCATAGGCGATCTGCCGCGAGGTCTTGTTCCTTCTATCCTCCCTTGGACAACCAGACGTTCGATGGAGACATCGTCACGCCTAGTCACGTGACCAAAGAAAGTGAGAATTCGAGCCTGTACGATGGAAGATAGACGCTGCTTAATGCCGAGTTCTTCTAGAATGGACTTGTTGGTCCGGAATTGATTCCAGGACACTCTCAACATTCTTCTCCAGCACCACATCTCGAGAACGTCTATTTTCTTCTTCTCACTTTCTCGCAGGGTCCACGTTTCCGAAGCATATAGGAAAATGGAGAATACCAGTGCTCTAACTAGCCGGGTCTTAGTGGCTTTCGTTATTTTACGATTTCTCCATATTTTTTGCAGCTTATCCATAGCTGATCTGGATATCGCCATGCGCCGTTTGATTTCGTCTATACAGCCTCCGTTGTTCGAGATCAACGCTCCTAAATAGACATATGATTGCACCACTTCACAGTTCGCTATTTGTGTCACTTCGGGCGAGTTGTTGTTAATTCGGTCAACAATCATAACTTTAGTCTTGCTGCGATTGATCTTGAGGCCGAATTCAAGACTTATGGATTCCATCTTTTGGAGAAGTTCTTCCATATGGCAGATACTAGTAGCGAAGAGGGTGGTATCATCCGCATAACGCAAGTTGGAGATTTTCAAACCTCCAATTGCTGCTCCATCAGTCCAGTTCTCAAGAGTACGTCTCATTATCATTTCTGTGTAGATGTTGAACAGAATCGGGGAAATAATGCACCCTTGCCGAACTCCGGCACTAGGATGAAAATTAGCCGAAAGCTTATCGTCTGTCTTTACTGATGCAGTACCACCTTCGTATAAATGTATACGATATATATACCTAGTCAGGTCATAAATTCTGTCACATGTTTAATGTAAAATAATTGTAACAAGTTTATTAATTATGTAACCATTCATATACCAAAATGAACTTAACAAAACATAGATTCTTATGACATTAAAGTTTATTCAAAATGACCTCCGTGATTTTGAATACAAGCCTTCAATCTGCGCGGCCAGTCGTCTATCGCAGCACGAACGAGGTCCATGTCAATATCGGCGGCTGCCTTAATCAAGGATGTCTTGAGTGACTCCAAATTGGGATGAGGCTTTGAGCACGCCTTTTCCTCCAAGTGTTGCCATATCTTGTAATCTAACGGATTCAAATCTGGACTGGAGGAGGGCCAGTCTTCGTGCCGGATGAAGTCGATTTCACGCGCCGCTAGCCAGTCTTGTGTGCTCTTCGCTCTATGAGCTGGCGCCGAATCTTGTTGGAATACCCAGTGCCTGTTATTGAACATGGTATGAGAAACAGGTTCCACAAGGTTCGTCAGGACTGTATTTTGATACACAACAGCATTCGTTTTTACACCTTTCTCACAAAAATGTACCTCTGTTAAGCCCCAATAAGAAACTCCCAACCATACCATGAGCGAGGATGGAAAATGACCTCGTTGGACACGCGGAATACGGTTGCTCGCTTCTTCACTACTGTGTGCGTACACCTTATCATTTTGTTTGTTGTAGCTCTCTTCTACGGTAAACATTTTTTCATCCGAAAAAAGAATTTCCCGATATTTTTTTCCCGCGTACCGCTTCAACAAAGCGCGGCATCTCTTCAGTCTCAGGTCCATTAGACGAGCATTCAAACGATGTCCTGTTTTTCTTCGATATGCCCGAAGCCCTAAGTCTTCATTTAACACCCTTTTCACCGTGGTTCTGCTTAACCACATCTGAAGGGCCAACAGTTTCTGCTTACGTTTGGGATTTCTTTGAATTCGTGCCTTCACAGCTTTTATCACTGCTGGAGTCCTAACAGACCGAGGGCGACCACTTCTTGACCTGTCATCTACACTAGAGTCTTCATTGTATCGTTTGATGGTACGATAAACGAATCTTTTGGTAATATTCAAATTTTTCAGTATGTTAAAAATTTGAATTGGCGCGTAACCGCAACGATGCAACGCAATAACTGCAACACGGTCTTCTTTAAGCGTCCACTCCATATTTAAAAATGAGTAAAATTCTAAAAGTTATACATTTTTATTTTCATGAACAATTCTAAATTCTAATTCAATAAACTTTTTTGTGGCCAGCATTCTAAAAGAAAAGTTTTTACTGTGTGACAATACTTATGACCTGACTAGGTATATATATACGGATCGCATCAGAACATTGGAAAATATTCCGACTGTATTTTTCATGATTGTTCATAGTCAAAAATTGAGAAAGGTATGCTGAGATGGTTTGGCCATGTTGAAAGAATGAATGAAGAACGATTGACGAAAAAAGTGTATAAGGCGAGTGTGAATGGAAGTGTTGGAAGGGGTAGACCTAGGCGGACGTTTCGAGACCAGATCATGGACGTCTTGAAAAAAGGCCAGGTCAAGAGTACCCTAAACCGAAGGGCATGTATGAAAGGAATAATGAAAGTGAACGAAGCGAAACAAGTATGTAAGGATCGTAGCAAGTGGAAAGAAGTGGTCTCTGCTTACCCCTATGGGATAGAGGCGTGATTATAATATATGTATGTATGTATGTATGTTCATAGTTACGTCGCGAATAGTGGCATAGTGGCATCTGTCCTCTAGCGTAACTCAAATGTTTTTTAATCTTTCGCTTTATCCAAAAACATTACTCAACGAAATTCTAAATAAAGTCCTTACCTATATTTTAAAACAGATATAATAAATATAATTGATTAATTAAAACACATATTAGAATTACCGGAAAGACCCACACAGGATATGAGCTTGTGATTATTTGATTAGGAAACGACGGTTGCCATTTTTGGATTGTAAGCCTTTGACACATTGGTTACTACATATTGGATATGTTTTAATCGTAGCTTTGTTTAGGCGAAGAAAATATAGATTGCGCAGAATATGATATGTTTAAAAAAAGTGTTAATTAAATTAAGACCGCGTTTACAGACGACTATAAAATCATCATCATCTTTGCGTTGCATCCCGGTTGCAGCCCAAACTCTCGCTTCGGCGCCCGGGGTCCGCTTTCCGACTTTTTCTTCTCCGTTTCGCACGGTCTTCTGCATCCCTGGTAGTGAGCCCATTGGCACGCATATCACCCTTTACAACGTCAAGTCAGCATTTTTTGGGTCTACCCCTTCTGCCGGGGCCGGGCGGAGGCGGTATGGCCAGACATTTGTTACCCACGTAAGCATCCGGTTGCCGTAAAACGTGGCCGTACTAACGGAGCCGACACTCTTGTAATTTATCCGCAATGTCACGGACATGAAGACTGCCGCGAATGCGGGAGTTCCTAACGCGTTACTCCACACATCCACCGCAGCATATTCATCTCCGTGACACGCAGCTCTTGCTTGTGTCGCTCTAACACCGGCCACGCTTCACAGCTGTATAAAAGGACAGGCCTAATGATGGTCTTATAGACCTGTCCCTTCAACTTTACCGGCATCTTGGGGTCACAAATGACACCAGTTACCTCACGCCATTTGGCCCACGCGGCAGCAATGCGTGCCTTGACGTCGCCATCGATGTCACCAGACGCATGGAACACAGATCCCAGGTATTTCACTTGGTCCGTGCGCTCGACCGTGTTGCTGTCTATGCGTACGGGTGTGGGATCTGTGGAGTTACAGGCCAAGTATAAAAAACAGACGACTATAAAATAAATCATGATATTTTGTTTGCATTCAGGACTGCCGAAAAAATATTGAATTTAGATCATTTATCAATTTTGGAAAATACATCCATAATCTATAAATTAGTCATATTTCGGAATCTAATTATTTTTCGCCAAGTAGCAATGAACCGACGGCGAATAAAAATATTTGAGAATAGCTGCACACCTAAACCACCGATATGGGTAACCCGCCAATCCGCCATGGACAAGCGTGTCGGTTATACAGTCCCCCCCGCTAAGGCGATAGCCGAGCCCATAACGTCTCACTGCTGACGTTATGTGTTACAAGCAGAATCCTACAAGTTAAAACAATGATGTAGATGAAATAGTATGTGGAATTCTGATTCAGTATTATTTGTACTAGAAGTATTTGTAGTTTAACCACTGGTAGATCCCCCAAGCTTGGGCCTTATCTAATCCTAACAATAGATAATAGATCCGACGGACATAACTATATGTATGTATTTATACACGTGTTCGCGTCTGCTAAATCTATATACAGTGAAATCCGTTTATAATGACATCGAAGGGAAATGACAAACACGTCATACTAAGCGTACGTCATACAAAGCATTTTGTAGAAAATAAACAACCTCTGATTTTTGTTAGGTATATATTTATTTTAATATAGAGAAACACAGCATATTAAATGAAAATATGTAAAAATTCTATGTAATAAGTTCATTATATATTTTTAATTTTATTTTATACAAATCGATAATGTTTGTCTGCTTTTGATTATTCCTTGTTGTATTGTAATAACAGTCTATTATTGTTATGTGAAGTAATATGATTACTATGTGAACGTCGCGGGACGTCTCGTGACCCTCTCAAACACTGCCGAAGGTGTTAGGAATCATGTCAGTCACTATAACCGGACATAATTTATTACAAATCGGTTGTAATAAGCGACACATCACTATAAGTGAAGTCATTATTGTTATTATATCCGACTTTGTTATAAAGAATTATATATAAAAACCAAACTTCGCTGTATAATTACTTCATATTAAGTACTTCATATTAAAGTTGGTCAATATAAGCGGAGTCATAATAAATGAACTTTACTGTTTAAGCTTTATGTAAGACATCTTTAAACACCGTAAACTCGGTCATATATTAAAAGTAACATACATAGCCAGTAAGCACCATAAAAGTAATGAATATGACCCAAAATTCGACCGTGTAAATGGTTCTAAGCTGTTGAAATTCCGAATAGTTAAACCATCAAACACTGCATAAGGCCATAAAACAAAAGGTTGACATCTTTGTACATTGTATAATATTATATAGAGCATTATAACAATGGAGGAGTTGCGATTAGTTTCTATAAAAACTATTCCTATTAAAATTTGAATCACAAATACGTTATGTACAATTTGGCAAAATGATTTTTACGTTTTCAATTAATATGAATAATAGCGTACAATGATAATACACTAGCAAAAAAAAAAAAAATAAGATAATTATGTATAATATATCGATTAATTATATTAAATCATCTTATAAGAACATTATCATCATCTTCAGTGTTGAATTTTACTCGCTGTTACCGGTTTTTACGATGACTATGAACTACTATTTGGTACCTTATATACATTGGTATACCCCACAAATCCTGCAAATACTTCGTGCACTGTCAGAATGGTTCTAAAGTTGAAATTGATGTGATGTTTACAAGCCGTTTTGGCTCCATGCGGAGAAATGCTCTACTTAAACATTTAAGGAGGATGCGCCTAATTCCAAAGTTCATTGACCTATCTTATAATCTCATCCGTGCGGTGAACAATAGGTTTCGTAACGTAAGAAAAACTAACGGCCACACGCAGAGTTTACTGGATTTAATTCAAGTTTTTCTAAAATTCTATATTTAATATTTAAGTAAATTCGTATTATGCTGTATAAAGTTATTGAATAATAACTTTTTAGTTATTGTAACATTTAAATAGTCCGACTCATTTAAATAGACCAATCCGAATCTCATAAATATCCATCCATACTAATATTATAATTATGTAAAAGTAACGAAGTTGGAGAAGAATGTAGGTGACTTTTTTAATAATTTTTATGATAGAACAACGTTTGCTGTGTCAGCTAGTAAGAAATAAATTGTAAAATGAAATTCATTTTACTTATGGTATGGTATATTATATATGTATGTAATAATAGTACATAAATCATATTATTGCCCACATATGTGTATAAATATTAATTTTAAATTAAAGTGTTTAAATTTAAATTATTAACATACTCGTATATATAAATAAAATGATAAAGGTCTGCAGTTGTGGGCGCATCACGGCAAAACTACTGTATATATTTCAATTAAATTTTCTATGTTTTATTTCTCAGACATCTTGGCCCTTATTTAAAAAAATAATGGAATATCTTCATTGAATATAAAGTTTTAAGAAACAACGATTTTTATAGAAGTGAGGCAAGCCTTCAAGCTTCTGGACTGGAATGGACTGGGCATCAACATCAACGGCGAGTACATCACTCACCTTCGATTCGCAGATGATATCGTAATCATGGCTGAGACCATGGAAGACTTAAGCCATATGCTCGATGGCCTCAATACAGCTTCCCAAGGAGTAGGTCTCAAAAGGAACATGGACAAGACGAAGATCATGTCTAATGTCCATCTCGCACCTACCCTCGTAACAGTTGGGAACTGTAGTTCCCAACTGTTTCGAGAGTACACTCTCGAAACTGTTGACGAGTACGTCTACTTGGGTCAAACGATCCAGTTAGGCAGGTCCAATTTCGCGAAAGAGGTCACTCGTCGAATCCAACTCGGATGGGCAGCGTTCGGGAAGCTAAGTAAAATATTTTCGTCCCAAATACCGCAGTGTCTCAAGACGAAGGTTTTTAACCAATGTGTGTTGCCAGTGATGACTTATGGAACACAGACGTGGTCGCTAACTATGGGCCTTATGAGAAAGCTCAAGGTCGCTCAGAGGGCAATAGAGAGGGCTATGCTCGGAGTTTCCCTGCGAGATCGAATCAGAAATGAGGAGATTCGCAGGAGAACCAAAATCACCGACATAGCCCGGATGATTGCAAAACTAAATTGGAAGTGGGCTGGGCACATAGAACACGTTGAAATTGAAATCTTTAAAATTTGTATACCCCTCTTAGGACCGAATTTTTTGCAGTCTACCCTATATCATCGTGTTCAGAATAAAACAGCGCTTATGCTGACATAAATTTTTTTCTATTATCAAATCTAGTGAAAGTAACTGTATTGACATACCTGTTTATACCTGTCTACCCAGTAGTTCGTCCAGGTAAATATTAGTCTACCCTACGTCTGCACATTCTATATGTTATATACTTTAAGTCCAGTATAAAATTTTATTATTATCTTCATCATGCAACATTTTATGATAAATTATTTTTTAAAAAATAATTAAAAATATTCTGTCCAGGATTTTTGTTGTCTACCCATTTTCAATATATTTTCTAATATACGAAATTTATTATAAAATAAGTTTGATTCTATTATCAACCCGATGGGTGTCGATATAGGGTCGGATCTTAGACTATGAAATTCATATGACTGCTAGGAATGTTGATGCACTTCCCATAAACAAGCGACGGCAGCAGTTGTTAATATTATAGACTACATTACAATAGCGTTGTACTTATAACGAACGGATGGTGGATGTTTGTTTATGGGGATTTTTCCTCGATATTTTTTTTTATGATTTGCCTGTTAGGCAGTGGTCGGCAACCTTGTTGTAATCCTAAAGAGCCGAATATAGATAATAAACGCTTGAAATTTGTTCAAAGAGCCAATTTTAACATATGCTTTACTGTGGGACATTATTACGGAAATTATTTTTATTTTTTATTGCTGGACAGCAGACAGGCTGACGGCCCACTTAGAATTTAACAGTTACCGTCGCCTATGGGTGTCTGCAACGCCAGTGGCATCGCGAACACGCTGTTGTCCCATAAGGGTACAGGAACTTAGTCACTAATGCCAAAACAACACAAAATTATTATGCCGACATATTTAAGACCAATGGTGGTCGCCATTCAGATGTCGCCTTTTACGATAGGCCGACCCGGCCGCAAAGATCAGTATTCTTTCTCCGCCCCTGCCCGGATAAAAAACTGTCCTTATTACAGTAACATAACAGGGTGTGTGGTCCTGACCAAATAATATAGAGCACAAATGAATTAACGAAGGATCTAAATTTTGCTTTTAAAACCTATATGAATCGAATTAGTCCTATATTTTTTCTATACATTTTTTCGGTTCCATCCAGAATGGATCGTTAAGAAAACGATTACAGTCAACTATGTACAGTCGTAATTTGACGCTTTATGAACAATAGAGAGATATATAAATAACCAGTAGCAGTTAAAACCTGGTGTGTTTTGTTTGCGAGTTTTCACAAGATGTTGCCGCTATAAAAATAGAAGAGAAATTTTAAAATGTTAAATATTACTGGTATTGTTTTTTTTCGTGGATTAACTGTACTCGATGAATTCCGGGAGGATCAGGAGGTGTGTAGGACTTCGGGAAAGATGGCCGACATCCGAGCATTACAAAATCCCACTGTCCTTCAATAGAAGGCAATAGTTTGGGCCCACTGATAAACACGGCTCGCTTATCGCGTAGCCCAGGTCGGATTCCTACTGAATGCTTTGTTTCCCTTATTGTTTATTTTTGAAAGTACGCTAACTTTTTTTTTACTTTTTTTAATAGATAGAAAAGATTTTTTGAGATCAATGTTCTTTATTAATTATATGTATTTAAATATGTTAAATATAAATATTTAATGTTAAAACTGTATATTGCGACAATTGACATAGCCAACTAGGCCCAAAGTAAGCAAATCGCTGTATTATGGGTGCCAAATAATTGATCTACTATTTATTTATATGATTTTTCTTTGTAAAAATACACGTAATTCATCCAGACTCGGAACGAAGATCCAAACCTAACGCAGGCGTTTCGACGAACAAAAGCCGTTGTGCCACGAAGGCCGTCAGTATGTTAATTTGAACAAAACTGATGTTTTTTTTATAGGCTCTCCTATAGGCACTTGGTGACCCGAATGTCAATCAATACGTGCTTTATTCCAGTTATGAGAAATGGAAAAGACGCCTGAAACAAAACCATTCTTATAAGTTTGCTTAATAAATCACCCGTAAAACGAAACAGCCAGCGTTAAATAAATACGCAAATAAGCAGCCATTGTTTTGGGGTCTTTGTACTTCGCATTTGAATCATGTGTCGAGAATTTCCTGAGAAATATGTGTGGGAAGTATAATTTTGATACTTTCCACCTAATTTCGATTATGGTGATTTTTATCCGTGCAGTTGAATACTAACCTCCTGTGGCCGGGGTCGGCCTGTCGTAAAAGGCGACAATGTTTTTGACAACCCATCCTAGCTACGTGGTAGGGCCTCAAGCCCGTCTGGATGGCGACCACCTTTGGTCTTAACCTTTGGTATGCCGCCATAATAACCTTGTGTTGTGTTCCGGCATTAGTGACCCAAGTTCCTGTACCCTTATGGGACAGCAGCGTGTTCGCGATGCCACTGGCGTTGCATACACATATAGGCAATGGTAACTGCTAAATCCTAAGCGGGCCGTCAGCCTGTCTGCTGTTCTATAGCAATAAAAAAAAATGATGAATAAATATATTTCTACGGTGAAGCCATATTTTTATACTCGGAGTAAATTCAAAATAGTTTGTGTTGGTTCTTTCTTTTGTTTGTATACCTACTTTTGCTTTTTTGCCGTCAACCGTGATCATGACGAGCCTGGCTGAAGTCACACCACCACTGGCATAATCTCGTCCGCTTTACCTCGGAGTTGGTAAAAAAAGGAATAAAATATAAATAATATAAAACCAAATTACCATTTCTGCACTCAAACTTATTATTATTCAACGTCATAAATAACAGAATATAACGACGCTTGAAAAGCAACCTTTACTAATGATTTTTTGCAGTAACGAGAGCGATATTGAGTGAACTTTCCAGGAAAGTGATTGTTGAATTGGACTGATTCAACAGAAAATAAATAATCATTTCATGCAACAAATATTTATTTTTATGTAATAATATTGTGTTTTTTTTCCTAAATATTTGTACTTCAAATCACTTTTATGGAAAATTCACTCAATGTCGCTTGGTAAAGGTTGCCTTTCAAACGTCTATAAACAAACTCTGTATACACCAAAATGTTATTGAATAATTAGTACACTGAAAATAATTGATAACATGTAAATTAACCTCTCGCACCCCTTTGTTTCCCCAGATACGCCTCGTCCCATCTCCACCCCTATCCATTACGTCATCACTTAGCCTAGTTACGCCATTCTGAAATAGTATGCCGCCGAGTATTGATCTAACTTTGTCTCACGTCGTACAGCTCACGTGGCATCTAGCTCCGTTATAAAGTATAAACCGATCGCACAATTATACAGCACGACTTTTTCTGTAATATTATAGTTAGCCAGGCCAAACACGAAAGAAAATATTAAAATGTCCTGCAAATTTTTTAGGTAGCCTTGTTTTCATTTTTAGACCTAGATTTACGCTATCACAAAGCGACTGGTACCAAATGAAAGAAAATGGTACTGGAGGAAGTTTTGTGAATTTAACTATTATACGATGCAGGTACTCAATCGGAAGTTATAAAAAAATTATATAAAATAAAAAAGTTGACACCGACGATTTCACGCACACTATCTTTAAATGTAAAGAATGAGAAACGATCAGGCTCAGACACTGAGCGAAGTGCCTCTGATCTCCTGAAAACATGCTGAGATCATGATACTTTATTTAAACGAAAATAACTGGAACGCCGCGGAGTGAATGTTGACCACAATAATATGAAAAGCAAAAACCGAGACGAAAGGTCAAGGAGACAGAAAATATATTGATGTAGCGAAGAAATGTCAATAGGCGTATGTAGGATGTGGTATAGAAAAATCACACTATCAACAAATTTGTGCGTGGTCTAATTTTTTTTATTGCTGTAGGACAGCAGACAGGCTGACGGCCCGCTTAGAATTTAGCAGTTACCGTCGCCTATGGGTGTTTGCAACGCCAGTGGCATCGCGAACACGCTGCTGTCCCATAAGGGTATAGGAACTTGGGTCACTAATGCCGGAACACAACACAAGGTTATTGCATACTTTAAGACCGAAGGTGGTCGCCATCCAAACGGGCTTGAGGCCCTACCATGTAGCTAGGGTGGGTTGTTTTGTCGGCTTTTACGACAGGCCGACCCCGGCCGCAGAGGATAAAAACTAACGAACGAATTTCAAATTAACAATCCATTCTTATTACTGCGGAACAGTAGATAAGCTGACGGCCCACTTGATAGTAAGCGGTTACCGTGGATATAATACCGTCTATGGATATAGGTAACGCTGAACACCGAACACGCTGCTGACCCGTAGGGGTACAGCAACCTGTGTCTCTAATACCGGAACACAACACAAGGTTATTATGGTAGCATACTTTTTTTTTTTTTTTTTTTTTTTTTTTATTGCTTGAGTTCAGCAGACAGGCAAACGGCCCACCCTGGCAGGTGGTCACCGTCGCCTATGGACGTTTGCAGCACCAGAGGCACCACCAACGTGCTGCCGGTCTCGAAGAAATTTTATAACGCCTTTTTTGAAGAACCCCATATCATACCGCGCTGAGAAAACCTCAGCCGGAAGCTCATTCCAGATCCTGAGAGTACGCAACATGAACGTTCTGGAGAACCGTTTCGTACAGGAAGGAAGAGGCTCCAAGAAATGGGGATGAACACCCAGCCGATGGCGGGCAGTGCGGTGGTAGAAAGACGACGAGGGCATCATCCTAAATAGTTCTTCAGAACACTCCCCGTTGTACAGACGGTAGAATACGCAAAGAGATGCAAAGTCTCTCCGAAGTCCAAGCGTGTCTAAACCGTCTGTGAGCATGGGATCGCCGACAACACGAACTGCGCGCCGTTGGATCGAGTCTAGGGGATTGAGCTGACAGGCCGGTGCTCCAGCCCATAAATATGAGCAGTACTCCATATGCGGTCTGACCTGTGCTTTATATAGCACAAGCCGTTGCCTTGGACTGAAGTACTGCTTGGACCGGTTTAGCACACCTAGCTTTTTGGAGGCAAGCTTAGCTTTACCCTCCAATTGTCCCCTAAACTGCACATCATTCGTGATGTCGACACCAAGGATCCCAATACTACTTGCGATGGAAAGAGAGGTTCCTTGAAACTGTGGCGCAGGTGCGAACGGGGTTTTCTTGGCAGAGAATACGCAGACCTGCGTCTTCGAGGGGTTGAACTGGACAAGGTTTTGTCGTCCCCATTCAGAGACCCTCTCTAGAGAGTTCTCTACTTCAGACACAAGTCTGACCCGACTTTCTTCCAAAAACGCAGGAGAGAGACTTACACGACCAGTGTACCGTGCATCGCCGGTGCCATCATCCGCATAGCAATGAATGCCATCTATAGATAACATGTCATTGATATGCAGGATAAATAGCGTCGGCGACAGCACACAACCCTGGGGCACACCAGCATTGATAGGTTTCACACTGGAGCAGCAACCGTCAACAACGACCTTAATACTGCGCCCAGCGAGAAAGCTGGATAGCCAGGTGCAAAGACTCCCAGGTATCCCGTAAGATGGAAGCTTCGCAAGAAGAGCCCTATGCCAGACCCGATCGAAGGCCTTAGCGATGTCTAGGCTAACAGCCAGAGCTTCTCCCTTGCTCTCAACGGCTTCAGCCCAACGGTGGGTTAGGTAAACCAGGAGATCCCCAGCGGACCGACCATGTCGAAAACCATATTGGCGATCATTAAGCAGCTGGGAATCCTCCAGGTAACCCAGGAGTTGTGCGTTGATGATCCGCTCCATCACCTTTGAGAGCAAAGAAGTTATCGCTATAGGCCTGTAGTTGGACGGGTCCGTTCGGTCACCCTTTTTGGGAATAGGGTGAACATGGGCCACCTTCCACGAAGCCGGGACACAACCATTGCGGTAGGATAATGTAAAAAGTCGGGAAAGGACTGGAGACAGCTCAGCTGAGCACATTCGCAGCACAATAGCGGGGATACCGTCTGGCCCGGTGGACTTCTTGACGTCGAGGGTTCGGAGGAAACGTCTCACGGCTTTTTGGGAAAACCGTACCTCCGACATTGTGGAGTCTCCACATCTTCTAATAGAAGGTGGAGACTGTCCCCCGTCATCAAGAGTCGAATTGGCTGCAAAGATTTCACCCAGGAGATCGGCTTTATCCTTAGCAGCATGAGCCAGACGGTCGTCAGCTGCACGTAGTGGAGGAATGGACGCCCGACAAAAGTTTCCTTCGACGGCTTTAGCAAGCGACCAGAAAGCCCTAGTCCCAGAGGGATAGCCGGCGAGACGCTCGCCAATCCTGCCGATGTGCTCAAATTTTGCTCTCGCAATCCGTTTTTTGAGGGTCCTGGAGGCAACATTGTATTTTTTCTTCAAGTCGGAAGTGTTAGGATCCTGACAAGCCCTTGCTGTAGTCCAGGCTCGATAGGCCTTTTGCTTCAGCTTAACAGCCTCAGCACTAGGCCTATCGAACCATGGCTTTCCCGAACCACCAATGGGCACCACAGAGTTAGGAATGAAACATTCCATTCCCTGCAGCACCACATCGGCAATCGAGTTCGCACAATCGTCAGGATCGTCCGAAGAAAAACACAGCGGCCCCCATGGGTAGGACGCATAGAATTCACGCAATCCATCCCAATCTGCTGACCGATAGCGCCACACTCTCCGCTTCACGGTGGGGCGAGCCCATTCGGGAATTGGAGGGCGCATCACGGAAGATATCAAGCAATGATCAGAGGTTCCTAATGGAGTCCCGATCGAGACCTGATAATCTTCCGGATGTGTGGTCAACAGAAGGTCCAACAAAGACGGCGCATGGTCCACTCTATCCGGTATGCGGGTAAACCCTTGAACCACCTGAGTAAAACCATGGGCAAGAGCAAAATTAAAGGCAGCAATCCCCGGTAGATCAGTTTTTGGAGAACCCAGCCACTCAATATGATGAGCATTGAAGTCTCCAAGAACGATCACCTCCGCGGCGGGATACTGCGTAAAAACTTTGTCGGTAGCGTCTTGAACACGCCCGAAAAAATGAGCTGTTTCAGTCCTTTCGCATTCTCTGCCATGGGACCGATACAGGCAGGAGTACACCCGGGTGGAACCACCGAAATCCACTCGCACCCATATGATGGAAAGGTCCCTGTCTTCGAGACCGTGAAGACGGCGGCAGCATATATCGTCCCGGACGTACAAGCATACCCCAGCTTTTGGGAGGAATAGATGTTCCAAATTGTAGCCGGGGTAGCAAAGGTACGATGAGTCGGCCGGGGCAGATATCTGCGTCTCCGTCAAAAACAGTAGAGCAGGCTTTGCCGTTTCAAGATGGTGGTGAACGGCATTAAGGTTTGAGTGTATACCTCTGATGTTGCAAAAATCCACTCTGAGTGTGGATTTGAGGTCCGCTGGGTTACGCTTACTATTTTTCATTTTCCGATCCATTTTATAGACATAAAGGGCGTTTTTTGGAAGTTCTAGAGTATCCACGAAAAAAATGGAAAAAATTGAGTGTTCTCTTCCCACCCAAACCCACAGGTTGTGTGATGAGTTAGTGCGGGGCACGGAAGGGCCCCCGATCCCTCCCGGAGAACATCGCCGGGTCCACGTCCGGTCTCCGCTCCGGCACGACGATACCCCCCAAAGATTTTGCACCAGTTGGCGGGACAGCCTCCCAGACTGGATAATCTGGGTTCGGGTCCCCTACTGACTGGCGGGCGGCCAGCGGACAGCCGTTTCATCGGGTCTCCCTGACCCCCGCCCCAATCCGTCACGCCTGTAGGGATGTGGTGGGATTTTGCACATCTCGAGTTCCAAATTTCGTGGGCACTCCAGAACTTCGGGTAAGGGAGGCTAGAACCTGGGTCACCCATGCCGGAACACAACACAAGGTTATTATGACGGCATACTTAAGACCAAGGGTGGTTGCCATCTAGACGGGCTTGAGGCCCTACCACGTAGCTAGGGTGGGTTGTTTTGTCGCCTTTTACGACAGGCCGACCCCGGCCACAGGGGTTAGTATTCTTTTTCCGCCCCTGCACGGATAAAAATAATAATAATACTTATAATAAATAAATATTTTGTGACAATTCACACAGCGCCGTCAAGTCCCAAACTAAGTAGCCAAGGTCAAGACCAAGGGTGTATGTATTGTCGCCTTTTACGATAGACGACCCCGGCCGCAGGGGTCGGTATTCTTACTCCGCCCTTGCACGGAGAAAAATCTAGCCGTATTCGCAGTACATTTTGAAATTTCCTCTCTTTGAACCGTTTTACGTGTTGTACTACCTAAACAGTCGATGATTCGCTTAATAAGGTCACTACTTAGAAGCCTGAACAGAACACAACACAACGGTAAATATGTTGGCAGAAACATTAAATCAATAAACAACAACGTCACGTTTTGTGGCGTTGTTGTTTATTGAGTGAATTTTTTTATAATGTAGGGAAAAAGGGAAAACAAAGGGTCTGATTCTTTTTTTTTAAATTGAGTTCTAAGAAGAAAAAAACAGTCGAATGAAGTCTAAAACTGTTTTAACACACCTTTACCATGACTGAAGGAATGCTTTGTTCAATTTTGAAACCGGCAAGATTAAAAGCAAAATTCAAAGGTCAAAGGCACTGACGCAAAAAGACGCACTGGACGTTTTGCTATGGACAATACTGAACAGTGTACACAAGCATCTGATTCCAAACCCGAAACGGTTCTAATAAAAGCCCTGTTGTGTTTTGATCTTCCGACTATTTATTTATTCCTTTTTTATAATCATCTATTTTTGGCTTCGTATCGTATGACAAGGGCTGTGTGCAATGAGCTCCAAGATAGAACACTGTGGCAAGCCTTGGGAGAGGCCTATGTCCAATAGTGGACTTGAATAGGCTGATGATGATAATGGTGCCTTATTTCACCAATGTATAAGGTAGAATATTGAAACTTTGTATCCGTGCAGGGGCGGAGAAAGAATAATGACCTCTGCGGCCGAGGCCAGCCTGTCATAAAACGAGACAAAACAACCCAGGCTAGCTAGGTGGTAGGGCCCCAAGCCCATCTGGATGGCGACCACCTTTGTTCTGTATGCCGCTATAGTGACTTTGTGTCGTGTTCCGGCATTAGTGACCCAAGTTCCTGTACCCTTATGGGACAGCAGCATGTTCGCGATGCTACTGGCGTTGCAAACATCCATAGGCGAAGGTAACTGCTAAATTCTAAGCGGGCCGTCAGCCTGTCTGCTGTGCTACAGCAATAAAAAAATGTTATAACATATTTTCTACATAGCGATGGTGACGGAAACCTACATACCGCGGTCACCCGTATAAATAAATATAATGGGACATAGCACTTATGTTATGCGTACTAGAAAACCAATATACAACATATATACTTTTATTTTGTAAATAATACATACTATATATAAAATCCAGAAGCGAGATGTGAATCAAATCCGGAACCTCCGCAAGCCTACCGATGTGCTTTAAGCTGTTATGTCACTGAGGTCGTCAAATGTCGTGGGTACTCAAACTCGTCAGTCCACTATGATCGAGTGCGGTGGATATGCTGTCCGTTCCCCGTATGGGGAGGCTCAGCGGTGGCGCGTTATGAGGTGTTGCAAAATTTAACAATAAGTATATGAAGCCGCATTTTAAACAGCGTTGCAGGTTACACACGTACACGTTACGTGTTAGCCTTGAACCCAGGATATGTGAATTGTTTATTTGTGCCTCTGTTACGTAGACACGTGCGTTAGTACTGTAATATATCTGTTGGCGGTACAATAAAGCAGTTCAAGGAAGGAAACTTGTAAAAGAATATTGTCTTATATCTTTAATTGGTGACGTAATCATTGAAGTTCTGATTTTAGGATGTTGATTCGTTTTAAATGCAACTAATTTTGTTTCGCGTACCATGTGGTTAATACGGCTGGCTACATTCGTCGAATTCAGGACTACACTAGCGGATAATCTTATTCTTAATTCAGATCGAGACATATTGATGATAGGATCTTATAGAATATAAATAAATATTCTATGGTAATTCACACAGTGCCATCTAGTCCCAAAGTAAGCAACTAGAGCGCTTGTTTTATGAATAATTGTCAAGTAAATATGCACATATTATTATACACAAACATCCAGATTCAGAACTTATTATATTTAAAACTAGCCGTCCCCGCCCGCGTCGCCGCTCGAATATAGTAGAAAAAAGTAAATCTAAAAGTTGTTGTGCTTCTATTTAATGGTATAGGTATAGTACAATTTCTCCTATAAATCGGCACAGCTATCCTGCCTAGATTCAATGCATCTCTATCTGCTGCACTTTTTAACCTTATTTTTTTCCAAGTTTATCTTCAACGAATTCTAACCAAACTATTCATTTCATTATTTTCATCGTTTTCAATGTATACTAATTTATCCATAGAACCGTTCGATTAACAGTCGTTAACGTCTATGTTTGTTGTAATCATGTAATACTTATTAACGACGAAAACAATTTCATAAGGTGAAGACCACGCACAATGAGGAGGCGAGGCAGCTGCCGCGCGCGCGTCTCAGCTCGTTAGACAATTTTGCGTAACGGTAAAATCTGACGCTTAGAACGGATAGACTGGCCGCGCGGCGAGCGCTTATATGCGAGCGGCCCGAACGTCCGTACCTTATAAAAGTTTCACCTCAAAAATATGAGATTTTGTACGCATGCGCGCTACATCGCTTGCCCCACTTCTCCGCGGCAAGAAAAATCATTATTTCTTAAAACTTTAATAACTTTATATCAAATGAAGATATCGCAATATTTTTTTTTAGATAAGGACCAAGTGTCTAGGAAATAAATTTAATTGAAATCTATCCATTAGTTTTCCCGTGATGCGCCCACAACTGCAGACCTTTGTTATTTTATTTATATAGATTACAAGTAGTATATCCGTAATTAAATGTTGTGCAAGTAAATATAAGAGAAAATAATACCTATATGATAGATAGGAGGTTATAAAACGTAAAGTCAGTTCGCATTGCGCTGGTCATGAATTTTAGTTTAAGTTAGCAAACGTGCTCTATATCTGCAGAGATGGCGACCAGACGGCTGGCGCCCATCGACCCCTCTCATAGGTCAGCTTGCTGTATTATTTAGTTTAGGTATTTTAAAGTCTACGTGGCCAGTAGTTGTATTTGCGGTTTTTTCGCGTATTATATATACTCGTATCTATACATATATACTTCACAAAGACAAATGAACCAAAAAGTGCTGGCTCGACGTCGATAAGGATGATATGCAGGCCAATAGACTCAGTACTAAGGATGCTGAAGACCGTGCGAATTGAAAAAGAAAAAGCCGGAAAGCGTGCCCGCTTTCCGACTGGTACGATGGAAGTTTGGTTTAATACCGGGTTTTAACGCTAGGATGATAATGAGATATGAGTATATGATGATGATGATATATAATATACTTCACCAAGAGATTACCAAAATTCGATTTTAATGAATATTTTACCCCAAGTTTGGGGCAAATAATGGCTAAAGATGAAGTTACATCAGATTTAATAATTAACATACATACATATAATTAACATGATGAACATTGTCAGTTCTCGATTTCAGAACAGAAATAGAAGAAAACACATCACAAAGAAACCTACACAATTAGATCTCGTTGCGTATCCGACTTAGAACAGCGCGGTGACTATGCTTTTCGTTACCTTCTCTAGACCTCAGCTTAGCTGTGGGATGTTATGACCTATTAATATAACTTTCCTATACGAATTAAACATAGTAACCTAGACAATTTAAGAAACAAAATTATATATATATTTTATAGCTGGAGTCAGGCATTCTCGTGCTGCATTCTCAAATCTTGGTTTATTCTCTCCAATAAATAGATTTTCCAAATTATATAATTCACTTGGAACTTACAATATTGACATTGACATTTTAAATGGAACAATTTTTAAATTCAAATCAACATGTATTGACATATTTACGATTTGAATTTTAGTTTTTATTTTGTCTAGTATAAGGCATTAGCTATTCATGGAGAACTTGTATTTTATTTGGAATCATTCTGTATTTGTATATTTTATATTTCTGTTTTCGCAATTAACTTCTTGAGCATGCAGTCGTCACCTATAATTGTGACAACTGTCACTCAAAAAGTAATACTATGCCTGCTTAATTTATGATTGTGTAATGTATATCATGTTGGTGATCTATTTGAATAAATAAATAAATCAAAATAAATAAATACCAAAGGCCTCTATAAATTCTATAACGCCTTTTAAAAAAATCATGTCGCACTGCGATGGTAATACCAGAATGTTCATTTAACTTTACCAGTATATATACAAACGCATTATATTTGAACACGTTTACTATGCAAATAGTTTTTTATTTGTTTCCCTAAAACAACTATTGCATACCCTAGCTATTATTAGTATTGTATACAATATTCATTTAGCTACTGATTGTAAATAGTTGACACTAATAAGCTCATACTAAGAGAATACACTTCAACAGATATTGTAAAAACCTGAAACCTGAATGCCGTGACCTTCGAGTATTCAATTGGGTATCACGTGATCTATTGTATTTTGCACGTTTCTGTAGTTGTAAGAGGATTATTTTCGAAAATTTTCCGTCTATGAACGACGTTGATACCTACTTCGATCTTTGAAATAATATAAGTAATGAATAACTATGGAATATTGTTTATTGTTCAAAACAAATACATAGTCATGCCGAGGACAGTCTCAAAATCAAATCCAAATATATATATATATATATATATATATATATATATATATATATATATATATATATACTTATATAATTGGAATCTCGGAATCGGCTCCAACAATTTTCATGAAATTTAGTATACGGGGGGTTTCGGGGGCGATAAATCGATCTAGCTAGGAATCATTTCTAGAAAATGTAATTTTATTCGCTTTTTTTTTATTGGAAGAAAAATAACAAAAAGGTGACTCTTCCTGACATCTATCGGCGAATAATAATACTATTTTTTTTAAATTGCTTTAACGACACAACACTAAAGCTATTCCAGCAGATGGCGTTGTTAAGTAACACGAAGTCAATGAGTGTTTGCTTTAAGGTTAGACTAAGAAAATCAATTGTTTATTTATATTTATTTGTGTCTTCTTAATGCACGTGTTCACTTAAAAATGCCTAAACGATCTTGGAAAAAAACGCTTATAAACAATCTAACTTAGCTGAAAAATACCGAGCAAAGCTTGGTCATCCAGGTACTGGGAATCTTATAGATCGCTTATTGAATGTCAAAAACCTACTACGGTTTCCAATATCAAACGCCAGAGTAGAAATGGCGAAACAAACTCCCCAACGAATATTTTTTCAATCTTATATTTGTATTTCTTTTCAGTACAACTTTCATTTCAAAAATAAAATTAAGTTCTTTTTCTTCCTACCCTTATCAACGCTATGTGGGGTTGGCAAAACATGTCAACTCTTATTACGAAGATTAAATTAAATTGGAGGAAAAAATAGGAGTCGACATAATCGCAATATTATTTTTATTCCTTGTCAGTGCGGTCGTCATTCCTCCAGACAATGTTTGATGAACAGAATACGAGTGTATAATTATGTAATACTAAAAATGGGGATAGAATAGAAATAAATGGTACGTCGTTGTTAAACTTTTGACTACCTCATCCGCGGCAGTCTTCACGACCATGATATACTTTTGTTTATTGCCGTAGGACAGCGGACAGGCTGACGCCGACGATCCGCTTAGAATTGAGCAGTTCCGTTACCTGTGGGTGTTTGCAAGGTCAGTGGCATTGCGAACACGCTGCTGTCCCATAAGGGTACAGGAACTTGAGTCACTAATGCCGGAACACAACACAAAGTTATTATGGCGACATATTTAAGACCAAAGGTGGTCGGCATCCAGACGGGCTTTGAGCCTTACCGCGTAGCTAGGGTGGGTTGTTTTGTGGCCTTTTCCGGCAGGCCGACCCCGGCCGAAGAGGTCAGTATTATTTCTCCGCCCCTGCACGGATAATATGATGTATTGACGTTATTCGGCAACCGGCTGGCAACGTGAGAAAGATGTATAGTAATGCCACCTCCGCTGGATTTCGTAATAAGTGATATGTGTGATAATTGACTCACTGACACCAGAGACCAAAAGAGACTCCAAAGACCTGGTGAAGTGGAATCCTAGGTTATTGATTTTTGCATTAGAGTGTACCATAATGTATTTAATAATATAAAAACTGTTTATATGGAAGTTAAAATTTAGCGTTCATTGTTGATTAAAAGAAATAAATTGAAAAGAGACGAACGCTAAATAAAGCTTTATCGCTTTTAAAAACCTGTGTGAAATGCGGGAGAATTCCCATACCCTATAAATATTCCCGCTTGAAAGCCGTCATGACACATCGATTCGATACGCACGCTGTATCGATTAAAAAGTAAAAACACGACGTGTCGTATAAAATTCATAAAAGGAACGCGCAATGTCGAGACCGTGACCGGACACGGTCAAAGTCGCATAGAGCCAAGCACGGAGTGTGAGGTGTACCGGTCACATATAAGAATGGGGCTATCTTATTACTTAGGTCAGTGGACAGCAACCTTGTCATCAAAAAGAGCCAAATATAGATAATACACAATTTATTCAAAAAGCAATTTTTTTAAACGTATGGCTTATTTTAGTAGGAGACATTATTACGGAAATAATTATAGATAATGAGTAATATTCTGGGCCTGAACTAAACATTTCGCGGAAGAGCCGTAGCCGAGGAGTCAAAGAGCCGCGGGTTGCCGTTAGGTAATCCTTTAGAATTACCTAACGGCAACCCACTATTATTATTATTCCACTTGGGTATTAGTTCTGTGACTATCCAAGGATGGACATCTTTATGTTTTCGTTTAGGTGCAGGTGTCCTTGAAGCAAGCACACAACACAGCCCACCCGTTAGTAGGTGGTCACCGTCGCCTATAGACGTTTGTAACACCAGAGGCATTGCCAACGCGCTGCCGGCCTCGAGAAGGAACTGGAACCCGGTTTACTAGTGCCAGGACACAAGGTTATCGCGGCATGTTTTAAAAACGGGTGATGCTATCCAGTTGGGTTTTTGGAGCCCACCACTTAGCTTGTTTTTATCGTTGCCGAGGAACAGCAGATAAGCTGACGGCCCACTTAATAATAATCAGTCACCATCGCCTATGGATGTTTGCGACGCTAGGGGCACCGCGAACACGCTCCTGTCTCATAGGGACCATGGCCCAGGACCAGGGTAAAGGAACCTGGGTCACTAATGCCGGAACACAACACAAAGTTATTAAGGCGACATACTTTACACCGAGGGTGGTTGCCATCCCAAATGCCTTAGGGCACTATAGCTTGTTGTTTTGTCGCCTTTTGCATAATTAGCCGCCATCGGCCGCAGGGGACTGGTGTCCACTTTATAACAATCGACATATCGAATGGTCCGGCCCATAGCTTTCCTTCGTTCCACTGTGTAGTTAATAAGGTTACATTTTACAATGGTGTACCCGAATAGGTAGGGTCCGATTAAAAGCGATAGAATCAAATAATTATAAATTCTAGTTAAACCTGAGGATCTTCTTTACATTTTTCAATCTTATTTGATTTTAGTCTAGAAGGCCAGGTCTCTGGGGAGTAAATACTAAACTCTGTAAGTTATTTATACAAAGTTTGGATAGCAAACTATTTGAATTTGCTGTTTCTTTATATTACAGCAAAGAAATATTTTCTTAGTCATGTTCTTGTATTGTTTAAAATGTTTTTACTCATAGTACAAGTTTTTTGGACCTAAGTCAAATTTGTCTACTTGAATATTCGACGAGATGCTGGCGTAAATATTTTTAATTCCTATTATTTAGAATTTTTCTCTTAAGACAAAATCTTTATGACTTATTATTATTTTGTTAGCAATTGAGGAGAACTTCGGTGCAAAATTAGGATGCTTAAAGCAGAAATATCTCTTAATCATACTATTTCAAGTATCTTGCCTACCTTTTTATTTGTTGATTTGATGTTTTATATACTTTTATAATTACGTAATAAATAAAAATGCAAATCGATTTCACAATATACATATTTATTATTTTAACGAACAAGAATACGAACCCCTGCAGCTGGGGTCGGCTTGACAAAACAACCCTAGTAGCTATTATGGCGGCATACTTTAGTTCAGCTATTTGATAGGGCCACAAGCCTGTCTGAATGTGGTTACACTGAATCTATAAGTATACCGCCATAATAACCTTGTGTTGTATTCTGGCATTAGTGAACCAGGTTCCTTGTAACCCTCTGGGATAGCAGCGTCCCTGACGTCCCCAGCGGTGTCCCTGACGTCGCAAAACTCCATAGGCGACGGTAACTGCTTACTATTAAGTGGGCCGTCTGCCCGTCTGCTGTTCCTCAGCAATAAAAAATGACCCTTGATTCGAACCAAGATAGATAACACAATACCACAAGGGCCCAATAGTTGGTACCGCTTAGGCAGTTTTTTCTCGCTTTTTGTGCATATTATGATATAATTTCCACGTACTGAAGGCGAAGAAAACGTAATGAGGAAACTAATAACCGAGAAGGCATGGCGACTATACTGTCCGTTCAAGGGAAGGCGTGAGCCCGGCAGTGGGATGGTTTTGACTATTTTTATAATAAAGCAGCTTATAAATTTATTATTACAAAATCAATGTCAAAGTACTCGTCAGTTGATACTGTCTGACATAAGTGGAAATATCCGCTATTTCTGTAATCCCACAGTTTCGTAGTGTACAATAACAATAATATAGTGATCTCACCGGGCGTGGCTTACCTGTTCACCTGTTATAATTGATTATGTTAATTTTAAACTATATCATTTGTATGAAGGCTATAACATGACTTCGTTCAATTATTTTCAGGGTACAACACTAATAATATCATAATAAAAGGTACTAGGGCTATACCTGTGTGTTATCTTTCGTCATTCCAATCCCATCAGACAATTTCTTCAACATCAAAACGTTTATCAATAAATCAACCATTTATTTACGAGTATTTTTTTTATATATTATAGAAGCACTTGAACTTGCATTTCAAAATCATCAGTGTATTTAAAACGCCAATCCAACTAGGGAAGGCGTGATAGGTATTCTATCCTATCACTAGAAGGGATACCGGAGGCCAGCTGTCGGAAGTTCTAATGTTCCGTTATTAAGGTGCATCTTTACACATTTTGTCTTCGCATATAATAATAACTCATACTTTAAGAATATTATAACAATATCCACCAATTTGTTATCGTAGTTTATCTTTACATCTCTTGGAATTGTGGAATTCGACCAACACCTGTTGGCGGCGACAGTCACCGTAAGTGAATGTGTTTTTATTCGTGGGAATTCTTTCAATTAACATGTTATCTGTCGTAACTAAATATTAATAACTGTGACAAATTTCGTACACTGTTGACTAGTACCAGTGAAATCTACATTATCTGATATTTTAATTAAAATTTTTAATTTATCAACAGGCTAGTTCTGTTTGTACAATTCCGTTTTACTGTCAACCATGGATGTTGGCAATACATGACAAAGTTTTGTAATATTTTTTTAAAATATTATCTAATCGCTAATGAAAAACAGTTTAAAGCTTCGAATTTACAATTTGAGCAATATCAAATTTGTTTGCAGGACTAGAACAATGAGCTTTTTAGTTAAACTCGCTAAAACAATGTGTAGTTCTATGCGTCAGCACTATGGGAGACTTCGCATTCGAACAGCCATTGCACACATTATGTTTTTCATTTCATGTTTTCACGACTCACTTATTGTATATATTCTGTCTAACAACATAGAAAAAAGTTGGTAGCTAATGAATTATACATAAATATATATACATCGGTCCCTTAGTTATATGGGCACAACTAGACATTTTGAGGTTTTAACTTTCTGCGTTATATGGGCTCAATATCAACTGTTCTACCACTTGGCTTTCACAAAAACAGAAAAAAGCTAATTTTTTAATGAATACTGTAATTTTGTCGCTTTCACACCACCCTCTCGCGCGCCCGTCTCTTCCTCCTAGAGAGGTTCAACTAGTAAGGCGCCAGTACGTATTTGAATCAATTTTTTTTGTAATGTTTCAGCTGTTAATACTGTAGTACGTTTATCATAGGCTACATAAAAAAAAAATCAGGGCTATAGCACTTTAAATTACGATATTATTATGAATGATAGAGTAAAAATTTCGAGAATCCCGAATCTTTAAACGCGTTTTCCCAAAAGTTTGAGTTTTTGAAATAGGCCTTTACATTAAGGGAGCGACATATACATCAGCAATTTTAATTAAGTGATACCAAAATTGCGGCGTAATAATTTGCTTCAAAAAGATACAATTCTCAAACTGTTTACAGTTTGCCGATTGCGGTCTATAAAAATAAAAGCGACGCTTCAAAAAGCCAATTTCTTTTATTTATAATATAATATTATTAGTTATATTTTCCATCGACTTTCTCACGTTCCATTTCACTAAGCCGAAAGATATCTTGTTTCACTTTGTATTATATTACAAATATGATTAATATACGCCCTATGAACACAACAATCTTTTCTATTAAAACTATAAAAGCTTTAGTACCTCCTCCTGGTTTAGTATAAATTGACTGCTACCATAGGCCCAGCAAAAAAAGAAATGCCCAACAAACGCACTCATATTGAAATATTTAATAAAATGGTTAAATAAAACAAAAATACTATAAGTAATTTATTTTTGATGAAGTTCTTCGTTATTATCGTTTTATTCAACAAAACTTTAACACTATATTATTTATTCAAATACGTATTTGAATAGTAAAATAAAACATTCGTTATTTGCATGTAGAACGATTGCCTGCGACGGCGTACCCAGACGGCGACCGTCTGATATTGAGATTTGGTTTTCAAATTTATTTGCGACAAATATGTTTACTGATGAAATTTCAATAAAACTGTTTATATTAAAAAAACAATAGAGTAGCAAAAGATAATAGAGGGTGATAATATTGAAGAAACCCAAGAACAAGATAATATAACGTAGGTGGAGGGGCAGAGAAGTCGACAAGAGTAACTGAATATATGATATATGACAAAACGTGCGATTGTTCTAGAAACAAGGGTTACAAATTGCTATTAAAGTGAAAAATCCGATAAATATTTAACTCTAAGATATTTGGCAGACCACTCTTACGAAGATTGGAGTATACGAGTATATGAAAGAAAGAAAGAAAGAAAGAAAAGCATTTATTTAGGAACAAAATATACATATGATACATGTTATACATTTAAAAAAGTTCACTATAATAATAATTTTGTCCTAAATTGGACCCAATTCAGCATTAATGCTGGTTTGTAAAACCAGCGCTGGTCTTCCATTAGGCCCTTGGAGTGACGTCACGAACACTCCAGAACCTTCATCAAACCCCCACAAAATAAACAATACTAACAACAAAAAAACATTCATAGCGTTACACAAAAAATATGAAATTATTATTGTAGATCTATAAAATTATTTAGTTTGAATTAAGTCAATAGTAAGTAATATATTATATTACTATAATAAATATATAAATAGTAATATATTTATATATTATTTAGCCTTTTTATACTAACTAAACTGTTAAGCGGACTCTTGTATGATCAGCTTAGAATTTTAATGCTATAATTATTTACGATTGAGGGCTATATTAATGCTTACCGGTCTTTCTTCTTCTTCTTCTTTTATTCAAATATAGCTTCAACGCTTGAAAGCGCTCTTTTCGCATATATCGGGGTAACGATAAAAAATGACAGGTGTGAAAGTTAAAAAGCCTTTTAGGAGAAACAAAAATTTGTCGGTCCCCAAGAGAAAATTCTGTGGGTCCGAAGGCAATATAAAATAAGTAAATAAAAAATAAAAAGCATTTACTAGAAAAAAAGAAACAAATAAGACATTTAGAGATGAATACATCTATTTAGAGACACAAGTATTTAATGTTGGAATTAACTGAAAATGATCTATGTATACACATATTTCCCTTATGCTGTCATTTCTATTATCACTGGAACTGTTTATTGAAGGTAATAATAATAATAATAATATTTTGTGACAATTCACACAGCGCCATCTAGTCCCAAACTAAGTAGCATAGCACTTGTGTTATGGGAACCAGACAACTGATATACTACTTATATACTTTTTTTTTGTAAATAAATACATATTATACATAAACACCCAGACGCGAGACGGGAATCGAACCCGTGACCTCCGCAAACGTACCGAAGTGCGTTATCCGTTACGCCACCGAGGTCGTCAGTATTATTAAAATTTTATGAATATCCTGATTCATTTAAGGCCGATTATGTTGGTAATCTGTTGATATAAAATCTGATTCTACGAAATAATAAACATTTATTACTTTTTTATAATTTGACGATTAGCTATCTGTATCGGAACGGAAAGACATATGTGACATATTAAAATAAGTTTCATAATTTTCAATATGAGAAAAAGTTGTACAAGCGATTTTTTTTTTTTTTTTTTTTTTTTATTGCTGTAGGACAGCAGACAGGCTGACGGCCCGCTTAGAATTTAGCAGTTACCATCGCCTATGGATGTTTGCAACACCAGTGGCATCGCGAACACGCTGCTGTCCCATAAAGGTACTGGAACTTAGGTCACCAGTGCCGGAACACAACACAAGGTTATTATGGCGGCATACTTAAGACTAAAGGTGGTCGCCATCCAGACGGGCTTGAAGCCCTACCACGTAGCTAGGGTGGGTTGTTTAGTCGCCTTTTACGACAGGCCGACCCCGGCCGCAGAGGTTAGTATTCTTTCTCCGCCCCTGCACGGATAAAAGACTTTGTTTTGTACTTGACTTGATTTTGTTTTGTATTCCAATACAGCTAACTTACAGCGAACGTAAGTCTTACTTTTATAAAGTTAAAAATGTTTTATCCAGATACCCTCACGTACTTTCCTTCCAGTAGTAACTAAACCTGCCTCGATACACTTTACCTCTCTCAGGTGGCGAACGTTTGTTTCTCTCTTTTCATGCGTGGCCAATGTCGCTTCATATCGCTGATTTTCTACAATAATGTCATTGTACTCACGATGAAAGTTTAATAACGTATTATAAACTCTTTGTTCAGAATCGTGACAGTATTTGCATGTGAAAACCTGTAATTAGTCCGAGGTTAGCGTTCGATGTTTTACATTCATCTACTTATAGACAAGGTTTCGTATAATTACCTCTGTGCGATAGCGTAGTGAGAATAATGACCACTGCGGCCGGGAGCAGTCTGTTGTAAAAGGCGACAAAACAGCTAGGTGGTAGCTACCCTTTGTCTATAATTTTTATCCGTGCAGGGGCGGAGAAAGAATACTAACCTCTGTGGCCGGGGTCGGCCTGTCGTAAAAGGCGACAAAACAACCCACCCTAGCTACGTGGTAGGGCCTCAAGCCCGTCTGGATGGCGACCACCTTTGGTCTTAAGTATGCCGCCATAATAACCTTGTGTTGTGTTCCGGCATTAGTGACCCAAGTTCCTGTAGTACCCTTATGGGACAGCAGCGTGTTCGCGATGCCACTGGCGTTGCAAACACCTATAGGCGACGGTAACTGCTAAATCCTAAGCGGGCCGTCAGCCTGTCTGCTGTCCTACGCAATAAAAAAAAAAAAAAAAAAAAAAAAAATTATGCCGGGTCACTAATGAGTAATCCAGGTTTCAGTAACACTATATGGACAGCAGTGTGTTCGCGGTGCTTATTATTAAGTGGGCCGTCATCATATTCTTTTCTTTAGCAATAAAAAAATTTACGACACGGCTATGACAAATGAACTGGTTTGGTAGTTTGTTCTAGTGATGGCGTCTGATAATTTAAAAAAAGCCATGAGATACAGGTTTTACCCTATCGCAGGGAGATGTCTTTAAAAAAACTTAGAATAGTCTGTAATCGCGTTGGTGAATACTATGTTCCATTAAACTAAATTGGGTTCAACATATTTTTGGCCAACGATGTTGATACAGCGGGGTCATAAATTTAAGATGCTACCGGGTTTACCGCTGTAGGATTATATTTTGACTGTGAACTTTAAGATTCACTTTATTTTTTTATCCGTTTAGGGACCGAGAAAGAATACTGACCTCTGCGGCCAGGTTCGGCCTTTGTATGATAAATCCAGATTGGGTTTCAATTCTTTCTCTGTGATAGTTCGATTTATGTGATATAGGAAGCTAGTTAAAGCTGCTCGCACTTAAGCTACGGCTTTGTCTAGTTTTAATTAAAAACAGTTTTCTTTTAACGTTATCACAATATAATAAAGTTATTTAGATCCACAAAACAAATCAGAACAAAGATTAAAATGATGAAATTGATCTTTTGACATGCAATTCATAAACTACTTTCCGAGATTTGTAGACACAAATCTACAAAAAAAAACCAATTTACTTAAAATAAAGATTACGAAGAAATACGTATATTTCGCAAAAGAGAATTCTCTCACAAACAAATCGTAAATAGTTGAGAGCGTTTAGCCAACTATGTATGCAACTCGTCACTTATGGTCCGGTGGTTAGCGGTCGGGCGCGTGTCCTGCATACTTAACTCGACGTGGCATTTATTGATCTGCTTTTTGCTTTCAGGTACAACTGCATATTGAGATGTTTATGGTGATAAAGTGAGTGTTTAGTGTAAGGTCAATGACTTCTCCGTCATCCGTACAGTTTTGGACGGGACTGTCCCTCCCAGTTTTCCTAAGAAAAGCTCGGAGACGCAAGAATGTCTTATTTGTTGAACGACAGTTAAATGTGAAAATTTAACGTAAACATGACTGCAAGACATCATATTTTCTTGATTACATTTTCTGGCTATTTTATCTTCAAACACAAATTTTGTAGATTTTTTATTTAACTTGTATAGAGTAAAGTTTTCCATGACGATTATCGTATTTTGTCAGTTTTTGTGAAACAGCTGCTGAAAATTATTATAGATTTAACGCCAACTATGGCTTACAACAAATAAGCGCTTAAAATTCTTAAAACAGAATAGTGAAGTTACTGTCAAATTACGACTGCCTTTTTTTGTTGATGAGGTGGAAATGTTTGATACACATCCCGCTGCAGCACACTTGGCATTAGTATTGGACTCCCGTGCAATGCGCCCCCGTGGTTTACTAGGAGATGCACGTCCATGGTATATCCACTGGTAAATCCATCCTAGTATTCCTCCTTTACCCTCCCCTTTCCTTATACCCGGAAGGAGGGATATGCTTTGGCGTACGCCTCCAGTCCAAAATTCAATAAATGACGTGAAACTCATTTCTAACACAACCCTTCAGATGGAGTTAGACCATCTAAAATAAAGGTATATTAACGAGATTTCTAAAGTAGTGTATTCAAGTAAGCCGAATAAATACTTCTGCAAAGTTCACCAATGAATAGAATGGACATCCGTGTTTATATTTGTCTATCGACCTTTGACAATGTAGCCATAGAATACGTTAGTCGCAGATTAGACAATGTATTTACTGATTGCACTCAAGTCTCATCAAATACAAAATCATATCGAAATATCGTAAGGCTCGAAATGGATGACTCAACCGAGGCCAAATTTTGCTTTTTTTATAGCTTTGAAACAGCAGACAGGCTGACGGCCCATTTAATACATACATATAATCACGCCTCTTTCCCGTAGGGGTAGGCAGAGACCACTGCTTTCCACTTGCTACGATCCTTACATATTTGTTTCGCTTCGTCCACTTTCATTATTCCCTTCATACATGCGCTTCGGTTTAGGGTACTCTTGACCTGGCCTTTTTTCAAGACGTCCATTTAATATGTAGTAAGAAATTACCGTGGTCTATGGATTTTGGTGATGATCAATGACCATCCGCATAGGGGAAGTAGAACCTGGGTAACTTATGCCAGAACACAATAGAATGTTGTTACAGCCATATATTAACAGACCAGGGGTAGTCGCCACTCAGTCGTGTTTGGGTTGTTTTATCGACTTTTACGACAAACCGCTCCTGGTCGCAGAGGTCAGGATTCTTACTCCGGTCCTGCAAGAACAGAAAATTGCTATCGATAAATTTTCCATCGGTATAGCATCCATACTATTATTTATTAATGTGAAGGTAACTCTGTCTGTCTGTTACGTTGTCATGCTTAAACGCTGAACTAATTGTGATGAATTTTGGTATAGAGATATATTGAACCTTTGAGAAGGTCATGAGTAGGAGCACTATGTGTCGCTAAAATGAAACTCGAAGGAGGTGAAATGGATGGGAACGAACGAACGAAAAAATTTTATGGTAGAACAACGTTTGCCGGGTCAGCTAGTTTTTCATAAATGCTTTTATAGGCCTCACAACAAAAACAGACCGCCTAACTGCATTGCGAGAATAAAAGCGTGAATTGCTTAGATACTTTAAATTTTTACTTTGCATTTATCTGCCGTTTATTTATGTACCTATTATGATCCTTCTGATCAAGCAAACATCCTATTGTCGTAGGTCGTGGAACTGTGACGTTAAGCGGCATACACTTTTTGCGGCGGTCATTTAATTTATTCAATAAACAACGGTTGATTTAAATATGTTAATCGATAACAAGACCCTATTATTATATTGTAATAATATACATTATAATTATCTTAACTGGGAGGTCAGGGTCGTTTTATAATAAGCGTAAAATCAGGTCGGTTGTTTATTATTATCTATTATTTTGATGAATTATTCGTGACATAATTTGTTATTAATAAATCGATTTCATTCGCTAAGTTAGTTCTGTTTCATATGTCTGGCGCAATGTTCTTATAAGACATATGAGATCTTTGTATTTCAGTTGGTATATAGCTTTATTTAACCAAACAAATTTACAGTTTTTATATGTAACAGCTAAACACGCGGAGTGGTGGTGTGAAAATTGTGAATTATTTTTAGCTATTCTATTTCGTAACCAATGTGTATCTTTTGAGTAAAAATAAAGCTATGTTGACTTGGTGAGGATTTGAAATAACTATTTACCCATTTAACATTTTTCTATCTAATGTCCTGTAATAACTATGTAGTTTTATTTTTTTACTGAGTTTACATGAAATTTAAAGCGATTATGTAAATGTGATAAAGGATGCGATTGGAGGCTTGTTCAAAATAACTTAATAACCAGTTTCATAATTAATACTCTACTTAAATGTGGGGCTTAGATTTTATGTTATTCTTTTTTTGTGTAACTTGAAACTTGATTAAGTTATTTAAAATTATAATAACGATTTTTTATTTAGTTACTTATTATCAAATTCTGATATAGACAAAAAATTACAACACAAAAAATTTGAAGGGAAATTATGTTAGGTCTTCTCGTCTCTTACACCACAATACAAAAGTCAAGACAAAAGTCTTTTATCAATGCGTCCTACCGGTAATGACGTACGGAGCCGAAACGTGTACACTCACGGTAGGGCTAGTCAACCAATTTAAAGGAAATAGGAGCAAGATCTTCACTTAAAAGTATAGGTTATAATATTATACTATCATTTTGGTATTGAGACTACATATTTTTCATTTCCATCCATTTTTAACGAACTTAAAACACTGTGAGCATGTGCATGAATTAATACTGATTTTTCTTAACATTTTACCGAAAAATAATAGAAGATACCTAAAAAGCGCAAATGCGTTACTTCACCAAATCAACCCTAAGGCTTCGTAGCATAAATATAAAAAAAGTGGTAAACGGTGATTATGCGTACCAATTGACTTATATCAGGGATAAAAGTTTGGGTTGCAACCGGGATTTATCGCTAAGTTGATGATTATCAAATCAATACTGTGCATCATAAGACATGAGGGAGATATGATGAAGTCTTCGAACTTTAAAATAGTTTGTAATTTACTATCACGTTAGAAAACTCAATAAGCTAATTAAAAAACAACAACTTAATAAAATCACTTATACCTAGTCAGGTCATAAATTCTGTCACATGTTTAATGTAAAATAATTGTAACAAGTTTATTAATTATGTAACCATTCATATACCAAAATGAACTTAGCAAAACATAGATTCTTATGACATTAAAGTTTATTCAAAATGACCTCCGTGATTTTGAATACAAGCCTTCAATCTGCGCGGCCAGTTGTCTAACGCAGCACGAACGAGGTCCATGTCAATATCGGCGGCTGCCTTAATCAAGGATGTCTTGAGTGACTCCAAATTGGGATGAGGCTTTGAGCACGCCTTTTCCTCCAAGTGTTGCCATATCTTGTAATCTAACGGATTCAAATCTGGACTGGAGGAGGGCCAGTCTTCGTGCCGGATGAAGTCGATTTCACGCGCCGCCAGCCAGTCTTGTGTGCTCTTCGCTCTATGAGCTGGCGCCGAATCTTGTTGGAATACCCAGTGCCTGTTATTGAACATGGTATGAGAAACAGGTTCCACAAGGTTCGTCAGGACTGTATTTTGATACACAACAGCATTCGTTTTTACACCTTTCTCACAAAAATGTACCTCTGTTAAGCCCCAATAAGAAACTCCCGACCATACCATGAGCGAGGATGGAAAATGACCTCGTTGGACACGCGGAATACGGTTGCTCGCTTCTTCACTACTGTGCGCGTACACCTTATCATTTTGTTTGTTGTAGCTCTCTTCTACGGTAAACATTTTTTCATCCGAAAAAAGAATTTCCCGATATTTTTTTCCCGCGTACCGCTTCAACAAAGCGCGGCATCTCTTCAGTCTCAGGTCCATTAGACGAGCATTCAAACGATGTCCTGTTTTTCTTCGATATGCCCGAAGCCCTAAGTCTTCATTTAACACCCTTTTCACCGTGGTTCTGCTTAACCCCATCTGAAAGGGCCAACAGTTTCTGCTTACGTTTGGGATTTCTTTGAATTCGTGCCTTCACAGCTTTTATCACTGCTGGAGTCCTAACAGACCGAGGGCGACCACTTCTTGACCTGTCATCTACACTAGAGTCTTCATTGTATCGTTTGATGGTACGATAAACGAATCTTTTGGTAATATTCAAATTTTTCAGTATGTTAAAAATTTGAATTGGCGCGTAACCGCAACGATGCAACGCAATAACTGCAACACGGTCTTCTTTAAGCGTCCACTCCATATTTAAAAATGAGTAAAATTCTAAAAGTTATACATTTTTATTTTCATGAACAATTCGAAATTCGAATTCAATAAACTTTTTTATGACCAGCATTCTAAAAGAAAAGTTTTTACTGTGTGACAATACTTATGACCTGACTAGGTATAATCAAGGTCGAAATTTACAAGGTAAATATACCAAGGTGACATAATATTTACAGGTATTAGGTTTCTTAATTGATGGGACCTTGGAGGCTGATAAGTATAAAGGGCATCAAAACAGGTGATGCAATGCCGTGTCGCTTGGCGTTGGTGTCCATTAATAACATTTTAGATGGTATAGAATCGTGTAATAAGAAGAATTTTCTATTGATAATTTTAAAACAAAGTTTTTTTAAAGAGTTAATTATAGATAAAGACTTTGGTTGTTGATGAAGTGGAAATGGTTTTTTTTTGGCTGCTTTGTTTTAAATAGCTTGGTTAATAATTTTTCTACCAGTATTTTTTCCGCATTTACTTTTTCCCGGCTTTACGTTTCCTTTGCTTTTCTTTATTCTCTATAATTTTTTTTATTATACCTGCCGTTCCCGCCTGCTTCGCGGGTCGAATAACAGTAAAAAGTAAATCGAAAAATATAAGAAGTTTTCGTACGCAGCGACGCTACACCGCTTGTCCCACTTCTCCTATAAAAATCGTTATTTCTTAAAACTTTATATTAAACTAGCTGTGCCCGTGACTCCGTCCGCGTGGAATAGTGACTTTGGACAGAATTTTTTGGATATATCTTATGGTTTATTTTGGATTACAAACCCTATAAACCCTAAAATATAAATGAAATATGCAAACAGTCAGTATTATCGAATACAACTGTTACGCCATGAGCCTCCGGAATACGTACGTTCGAACCTACTAAGTCCAGCCTAAGCTAAACCCTATTTCATATGATTGATGACATAAATCTGGGTTAACTTAAATTCGAAATTCAACCTGCAAATTACAGCCTAAGCTGAATCCTATTTCGTATGATTGATGATATAAATTTGAGGTCAACTTAAATTGGACAATAAAATTTCCCAAACTTATCATTTTCAACAAAAACTATTATTTTTTTCTAAAATACAAATAGCCTAAGTTACTCCTTGATACATCAGATATCTAACAGTGAAAGTACCGTCAAAATCGGTGCAGCCATTTCAGAGATTAGCCGGAACAGACAGACAGACAAAAATTGTAAAAAAATATTGTTTTGGTATATATACTGTGTATACATCCATATGCATTTAGTAAAAAGCGGTTATTTCAATATTACAAAGAGACCCTCCAATTTTATTTATTTGTATAGATTTGTTGATGATTGGTTACAATTGATGGACCCACATCGAGACCAAATACAATTTGTAGAATGCGTCGATATCAGTCCACAGACGATCAAACCTCTTACATAGCTACTAAGCCAACCGTGTCGTTAAAAAGAGATTATTTGATAAACAAAAAAATATAAGTATATTAATCTAAGTGTAGTCACAGAATCATATTTTATATCCCTGTTTATACGTCTACAATGCTGGTTCTTGCATAACCAGATTCAATTAAGAAAACATTTAAACTGATTTTTATGGCTGATTAGATATGCGGTTTATTTCACATTAAATTTAACTTCTGTTCGAGATACGGTTATGGCGCTTGGCCTGGTATCTGAGTGTGCACCCAGTTTTGCTCGGCTGAATGTCTAAATTATTCTAAAGTAGGCAAGCGATGACGTCATATCGCCTTCGAATTCTACTGGCATTTAATTTTCTATTATACATAAGAAAGAGTTCCTACGAAGGAATAATCATTATTTGTAAACTATAGATAAAAAATATAGTTAAAAAATCTAAAAACATGCTTTTATAGTTGATAAAACTAAACAATAATCCATACTAATATTATAAATGCGAAAGTAACTCTGTCTGTCTGTCTGTCTGTCTGTCTGTTCCTCTTTCACGCCTAAACGGCTGAACGGATTTTGATGAAATTTGGTATGGTGATAGATGATAACCTAGAAATGGTCATAGGCTATAAATAATCACGCCATCGTTCTTAGGGGGTAGGCAGTAGGCAGATAACTAAATTGAGTTAGTGATTTTTTGTGCTTATCCGGTATCTATGAGAATCGGCCAACATCTATTTTTCATCCCCCTAAATGTTAGGGGTGACCCACCCCCAAAAAATTTTTTTTAATTTTTTGACATTTTATTATTTATATGGCAGAACAACGTTTGCCGGGTCAGCTAGTTCTTAATATAGTAAAATTACTGACGAGAAAATTAATGTCACTGTTAAAACTGCTAAAAGCGTGTTTTTTAGCTTAACGTCCATAGGCGACGGTGACCACCTGCCAGGGTGGGCCTGTCTGCTGAACTCAAGCAATAAAAAAAAACTACAATAATTACTATAATAATTAATTTGTTGTCAATTCCCAATCGGTAAATGTTTTTATTAATTGAACGCCATCTTCCGGCAGAAGGAAAAGACATTAATCCTGATGATCCTGATAAGGACTATGGAACAAAATTACTAAATTTATAGATTGTCATCAGGTCTTGTCGGAAGTGAGCAAAATTTGAAATTTTTTGATCGTTCAAAGTAGGTAAAAATCGAGTTCGAAAATTCAAAAAACAAAAAGGTACAAAAATCTATACTTAAAATCAACTCTAAAAGGTTTCCAACTCAGCATAAACTGGTTAAAAAAAAACATTAGTTAGAATTGGAATTAGCATGAACCCCTTTGCATTCATAATCATGATGGCAAGACTATATAGTTGTGTCTAGCGCCTTTAATTGAGTTCATCTCACTCCTGAAAAGCTACATTTAGCACCACTATGTGTGTTGCGATGCGTCCGACATTCACCAAAAAGATGACCGTGATAACGAAAAATATATTAATTCCAGCTTCCTTATCTTGCGCACAATGGGTCTTCTTTCCCACACCATTTCCTCGGGGAGGTTTGTGGCGTAAACTCAGGGAGCAACGACCCGCCGGTGACACGGCTCGTGCTGCAGGAGCGCACTTCCACAAGATTGGCTTCACCGTAGCTATGTTGCCTACGCAGTACGTTGGCCCATCTTAGCTATTTTTGACCATCAGTAGCTTCTGTTGGCCTTTTTGTGGCTTGGTGAATCTGCGACCTCAGTCGCTCATCTCCCAGGTCCGACGAGTGGACTTGCAGAGGGGCGATGCCATGGAAGCGTGTGTAGGGGCCTTAGTCTGCGCGGTCGAACATCCGACGCGCCGACATCACCTCCCTCTCGTCACTCTTTCACATCATTCCTTATCTTGCTATCGTTCTAGTTTTTACGATGATCGTCAAAATATCCCATCTATTTGCTCTGTGACATGCCACTTAGACCAGACTGGTTTAATCACCTAAATATCTAATTATAAGCGTTAATTGACTATTTGGTTTAAACGGGTTCAATAACAACAAACTGGTTGTCACAATTGATAATAACTAGCCTCCCACGTACATATTTATGAAACTATCAAAGTAACTTGTTCATTGTGGTACAAGTTGTAAGTTGCGATTTAAAATAGTGTCTCGGCGCACTAATTTTTAATTATTATATTGCAAATTGTATCCTTGCATAAAATTACATGTTTTTCATCGCCTTTTTACGACTGCAGGGCTCTCTAGTTCGATTAGTCAGTTTGGGTGTTTATATATATTTATTTTATATGTATTTATTTACAAAAGAAAATTATATAAGTAATATATCAGTAATATAGTATACTATCTACAACAAAAGCTCTATATTGCTGACTTAAGGACTAAATAGCGCAGAGTATTTTCATTTGTATTTTTAACTCGGATGCATCCGAAAATAAAACTGGAGCCTGATGTACCCTACTCAGTGTTGTCACAGGGTTTGAAATTATCTAAAAAAACACATTTATGTCATAAGATATTAAATAAAATAGGTTGTGCAATGTATCAAATTTGTTAATATTACGTTCTCTTTGATACAGAGATAATCATAAACAGATATCGCTTATAAATTGTACCACATCAAATGGCTCAATCCCACTCCGGCCGGGTCAATTGATTCCTCCTGATCATTTGCATTTAAATAAAGAGTTTATTGACTCGTGATGCGTTTATTTTACAAATATTGCCATCGATGATATTATTATCTGGTTAAAGGGTTCTAAATTATACACACATCAAAAAAGTCTAAGCAACATGTACTAATTTAAATTTTAGTATGGTGGATGAGCTGCTGTATGGATGAACTTCCTGAATGCACCGGAGCCTTTCAGTATTTCCAGGCCTACAGTACACTCGCACCCTTCTTGTATCAGGCCTAAACCTGAATCGCGACTCATCGGAAAACATAATTTTATCCCATTGTTCCTGGGTCCATGTTCTGCGTTCTCTACAACATTCATTTCGACGAGCGCAATTCCCGTGACGTATCGATGGGCACCTAATTGGGCGTCGATCTCGTAGGCCGTTCTCATGCAGTCGATTTCGCACAGTTTGAGGACTTACATCAAGACCACTTGAATTTTGTAGCCTGAAACTTCTCTCGAGCGGTTAACATCGGCTGGCGTCTTGCAGTCAATTGTATGTACCGGTCTTGCCGAGTGGTTGTACTCCTTTTACGGCCTGGATGCTGTTCAGACAGACAAATAACACTTCTATGAATGCCAAAATGCCGAGATACCTGAGATTGATTACTTCCCGCTTGCAACATCCCTACAGTTCTTTGCATTTCATTTGCCGTCAAATGACGTCGCTCCATGACGTAAAGAATATCTAAACAATTCAATTTTGTCGCTAACTTTATTTAAATGGTTGGTAAAATTATAAAATCAAGACTAAACGTAGCAATAAAAACGCACTTAAATTCAAACAAATTCCCTTTCATTTAATTTTATGAAAAAAAAAAAAAACAAAACATAATCGAAATTTTTTTTTACAACCAGCCAGTATGTCATCAATAACAAAAAAGTTTACATACCTACGCACTTTGAGTGAGTAAAGACTTAGAAATTAATTAGTATAAATGGTAAATTTGTAATATCATGTATGTTGCTTAGATTTTTTTGATGTGTATATTTTAAAACTATTCTTAAGGAAAACTACTTAAAATTATACTTAAAGAAACTTAAAGAAGTAAGTAGTTTATATTAATATATTAATAATTAAAACCACTTACTTCTTTGTAAGATAGACAACGCCACCTATGGTTTCTTTGTTTTATATACTGCGTGATGCTAGAATTCTTATTAAAATTCAGAAAATATATCTACTAACTAAATATGTAATTTTGTAGAAGGTTGAGAGTCACCAAAGCTAATATCTAGCTAATATCTGAGATATAAGGATAACACGATGACATAAGATAGATCGGACTGAATATTTGCCGGTAAATATATGATGTAGGTGGAAATTACCCCAAAAGGCCACGTTCTCACATTTGTATAAACTAATTTGTATAAAATACTGGTTTACGCTTTCCTGTTATGAACCACCCATCACGTGCAATTTGTTACAGAATTACAAAAATATAACAATATGCCGTGATTAGGTCATACAAACATATAGTAGATAACGGTTATCATAAAACATTTTTTTGTATGACATGAGAAATTATATGGAATTTTAATCTTGTCCCAATCTTATCTCAGACGTACTAAATACATTGATGTACATTTGAATATTATTATAAACGTTTATTTATTGCTTTTAACTCTGAAATTGTTCTTGAAAGGCTTTAAAAATGAATATTGTGTTAATTAACTTTATTGGTACTAAAAGCTTTGAAATTTGTTGTTTTGACAATAAAATCTGTACAAAATTAAACGATTTGGAATATGATCGTTGAAGAGTTATTGAAAAGGAGGAGAATTCGTTTGTGAACGAGCGATTGGCTAAAAGGTGTTTGCTTGACTTGTCTTAACGAGATTGCTATAAGATAAAATGCATGATGTTAACCATCGGTTCGAAAAGCAAGCAAACTATACGATGGTCACGCCATTACTGTTTCAATCCCATTTACAAGTATATTTAGGTTAGGAACCCGATGGATAGATAACTTACGTAAAGTTGCCGTTCGGGGTTGGGAGGAGATCCATCTCCCAGCCCTGTAGCCCTGGCAACATCTCAGTAACTTTCCAAATTTACTGAGATATTGCCATAACGTAGCGAGCTCTCCTGGACTAGACCTGCAATTTAGTGAAGTACAGTAGATAATTATCTAATAAATAACGGAAAACACATTGCATACAATATAGCGTATATTAAATTTTAAATGTTTTTGTCTCAAGCTTCTCTCTGTGTTTAGTTGCCTAAAACCGACTGTGGCGGTTAAGATATGGAATAGAGATCAAGTGACCCTGATCAGCATGTGTAAAGTATTGTAGCCTTTTAGCAAGCGGCCTAGTAATCAAATTGTTCAACACCACCAAATATCTGATCTATAAAATTTTCTGTCAAGATTATTATTTCATTTTTTATGTCACGTAGAACAAACTTCGCATCTTTGCGAGACGATGTTCTTCCTTTTCTTTTTTGGCAATTTCTTAACCAAAAATGCAAAAAAAAATATTTGTGTGGAGTTGCCTAAATGATTTTTTTTTCTCATGAAAAACAGGTGTATCATCCCAAGAAAGGAAAATTGTAATGATGCCGTATTGTAATGCTTTACTGTGTATTAGTTTAGCAGGAGCACTTGACATAATATTAAGACGTCATAAAAATTCTCGTTGGAAGAAGCCGCTTGGCTGTAGTTGATATATTCATATTCTTAGATTTTTATAATAGTTTTAGAATTATTTTATTTATAGAGCTTATTTGGATTTTTGCTCATTTACACTAGAATGACTGAACGGAATAATATGAAATTTAGCACAGAGATACATAGGTTATTGAGTAGTGGCTACTACTAATCCCGAAAATTCAGGCGAAGAACACATATATACTACATCGCGAAGTCAACTTTCCCCTGTGTAGGGGCGGAGTAAGAATACTGATCCCTGCGGCCGGGGGCGGCCTGTCGTAAAAGGCGACAAAACAACCCTAGCTAGGTGGACGGATAACTGGATAATAACTTTATGGTGTGTTGCGGCCTGCATAAGTCAGTAGATTGGTGACGGTGATAGCTCACTATGTCTGCTGTTCCACAACAATAAGGAGATAAGAATATAAGGAGTTATAAAACGCATCGAACTTGAACAGTCCTTGATTGATGGTCGACAGTTATCGACGTTATCGTAGAACCCTCTTCCTGTTTTACATGATAAGCTAATACATTATATGGCTAATTATTTATTATTAGGTACTTATGTTTATACTAATTATTATAGTTCCTATATATTGGATCTCTTAGGTATTTCTTTCTTTCATTGTGAAACTAATCATTTGCTTGCTCAAGGCGAAAACCAACCTTTACCACAAACTTGCACATCATACAAATATTATTTGATTGGAGAAGGAACCTGCAGATACAACAGTATATTGCCACCAATGTAATCATTACAGTACTTAATAAATTTGTTGTAACTTTTTTTTTTTTTTTTTTTTTTTGGTCTCGGGGAAAAACCTCTCTTGACGGGTTCCCCCGGCCCGGGGGGACCGAGGGATATGTGGGACTCCGGGATTTTTCCGACTACCCACTAAAAAACCCCGCTGTTCTCCTATCGCCTACGCCCGGGCCCACGGATATATGGCCTGCCGATCTCGTGGCCCGGGCCGGCGCCGGCCCGCCCTTTGTCTTGAGGCGGGCCCCTTCTAAAGTGTTGGCGCCAGGGGGTCAGGGTTTCGTCCCCCCGGCGCTCTCCTAACAACTCTAGGAGTTGAGGGGGCCGCGGAACAGCACGCAGCCCTCACCCTCGCGGCAATAGTGCGGGCGGCGGGTCCTCCCCCGAGGGGCCGCCCGCGGCCGCTTTTTACGGCGGCCGGAGGTCGTTACTGGCCCTCCGGCGCCGCCGGCGTGGCCTGCGTTGGCGGGAGGGGAGTGTGGTGGTCGACTCCCGCTCCCGCTCCGCCGCCTCCTTTGCGGACATGACTGCCTCGCAGAAGGAGGCGACGGCCGTCCATCCAAGATCGCCCCCGACCATGGACAGAACCAGGGCCGGGAGCGACAGGTCCACGCCGATTTGGGCGACGAGGGCGCGGCGCTCCTCGCGCCACGCAGGGCACACGGCGACAGTGTGGTTCACCGTGTCCTCCTCGTCGCCCGCGCCACAGTGGTGGCACCCTGACGTCATCTCCCGCCCTATGCGACACAGGTACCTCCCGAAGCAACCGTGCCCCGAGAGGACCTGCGTCAGGCGGAAAATTTGTTGTAACTTACCTAAAGATAATATGATTTTATCTAAAGTAGTCAATACTTTATATTTTAGGTTAAAAATTTCTTTTTTTTTTTTTTTTTTTTATTGCGTAGGACAGCAGACAGGCTGACAGCCCGCTTAGAATTTAGCAGTTACCGTCGCCTATAGGTGTTTGCAACGCCAGTGGCATCGCGAACACGCTGCTGTCCCATAAGGGTACAGGAACTTGGGTCACTAATGCCGGAACACAACACAAGGTTATTATGGCGGCATACTTAAGACCAAAGGTGGTCGCCATCCAGACGGGCTTGAGGCCCTACCACGTAGCTAGGGTGGGTTGTTTTGTCGCCTTTTACGACAGGCCGACCCCGGCCACAGAGGTTAGTATTCTTTCTCCGCCCCTGCACGGATAAAAATTTTTCTTTCTATTTGATATTTATTAAGAGGCTTATATTAGCACGGTTATATTAGTTTGGTATGTACTAGGAGGGGTCAAAAAGTAGTGAGAATGAGATAGAATGTGATGACTATTGATAACTTAAGAATTTATTTTTCTACATAGTCTCCGAGTCTCTCTACACACCGAGTCCAGCGTTTTTCCAAGGCTTCATCAATCCCTTTAAAAAAAAAGTTTTGTCTTGGTCCTGCAAAAAGCTCTCCACGGCATCCATCACCTAGTTATCGTCTTCGTACCTGTTTCCCCTTAAGTATTCTTTCAATTTGGGGAACAGATCGCTAGGCGCCAGATCTGGTGAATAAGGGGGGTGGTCAACCAATTCGAAGCCATCTTGCTGAATGGCAGCCATCGCAACTGCCGACCTGTGCGCGGGTGCGTTGTCGTGATGAAACAGCACGCCCCTTCGAAGTTTCCCTCTCCTTTCCTCTTTGATGGCATTCCTCAACTTGGGAATTAAAGCTGCATAATACTGTAATAGTAGTTCCACGCTCCAGGTAATCAATCAACAATATCTCTTCTGAGTCCTAAAATATTGAGGCCATAACCTTGCCAGCCGATGCCACGGCACGAAACTTCTTCGGGGTCGGTGATGATGGCCGTTTCCATTGCAAAGATTGCTGTTTTGTCTCGGGATCAAAATGATGGACCCATGTTTCGTCCATTGTTACGAAACGAGACAAAAAGTTTTCACAATCTTCTTGAAACTTGTCCAACAATATCTTCGAAATGTGAAGTCGATGTTATCGGTTAACATTCTCGGCACCCATCTTGCGGAGACTTTTCTCATATTCAAAGATTGTTTCAATATGGATTGAATACTTCCATATGAAATGCCCATTTCTTGAATTAAGTATCGCATGGTAACTCTTCGATCGCTCAATACAATTTTCTCGACTTTCACAAAAGTTTCTTGGGTGACTGACGTCGATGAACGGCCGCAACGATGTTCGTCTTCCGTGCTCGTACTCCCTACTCGAAATTGAGAAGCCCACCTTGCGACAGTGGAATACAGCGGAGCGACTCTCCTAATGTTGCCTCCAAATGACGCAATGAATCTCTTGCGTCGTTAACTTTTTTAAACAGAGGTATTTAATAACGGCTCGCACTTGGTTTTTCTCCATTTTCGAGAACACGTTCCGACACGAAGCAAACAAATGACTACATTCAGAAAAAAAAAAACAATAGAAAATCGAAGATTTTTTTCTTTATTAATATTACAAATATGTATCTGAGCTATGCCTGCCAGTATTTTTTTTTCTTACCAAGGAGTATGTCGTTCTCACTACTTTTTGATCCTCCCTCGTATGTAACAGAATCTTTGAACGTGATTTTCTCCGCTTTCAAAACGACGGATTGATTTTAAACTTTGCACACTTATCAAGGACCGATGGCAATGCAATAATCTGTATAGTTTGTGTCATTATCCTTACCAGGATCCTCAGGATTAATTAATTTTCGGACCGGTTCTCGTCCGATCACCGAAGTTAGCATCGACGTGCGCGGTCAGTACTTGGATGGGTTACCGCCTGGGAACGGAATTTTTCGATTTTTCGCATTTCGACTCGATTTTTACCCACTTTGAACAATCAAAAAATTCAAAATTCTGCCGAAACGCCATTTGGAGTTTAATTAACTGACAGAAGATGGCGTTAAATTAATAATAAAACTGCCGGAAGATGGCGTTAAATTAATGAAAACATTTGCCGATTGGGAATTGACAACAAATAAATTATATTACACGCTTTTATTTTAAAGTTAATAAAACTAAAAAGTTAAAAATAAATTATAGTAAAAAAAACTAAAAAAACACGCTCTTATAGAAAATCAAACTAAAAGGTACAAAATAATTTTCAATAAATTTAAATTAAGGATAGTGTGATTAACAAAAAAATAATTTAATTGTGAATAAGCGTGGGGGTGCTTTTTAAGATATTTTCAAAATGACTACTTCTACCAATATCTGTCAGTAAAATATTTATAACAATTGACAACAAGCACCCCACACTTTTTTACAATAAAATAATTTTTTTTTTGGAACACTAGATAAAGTTAATATGGCGGCATACTTAAAAAAAAAACAATATAAAATATATATTATATATGTAGTTATCCTAAATAAATATAAAATGCAAACAATGTCCACGACGATGGTTATTTGTAAACATTATGGTGTTTTTTAAATTACTGGATATTTCGAGAAAATAAAAATGTTAATAAACAGAAGAATATAAATAAAGCCTTAATAATTCAATGATAAATAAATATAAATAACAATTAAGTTTGATAAAATATGTGTTAGAAATTTTCATTGAGTGTGAGAGATACGCATTAAGAGCGGCGCTCAAATAAAAAGCGAGCCCTCTCGGCGTATAACTACAATGCTAAATATATTGTGGGTTACCAGTGATGTTTTTGAGTTGTACGACAAACAATATATTTAAAAAAACCACTGCTTCAAACGTCAATGTTTTCTGCTGTTGTCGAACATTTTTGTTCTTGACCTAAGTGTATAAATTAAAGTAACTTTAAATAAAGCGCTTTATTAAAATTTTATTTACTCATCAAGATCGATCAGAAGTTGAATTATGCTAAAATGCATTTATTTTCTTATAAAAATAGTCATTATCTTAAATTTTCACAACTGATATAGGTAAATATGTGTTGGCTTAGATTTACTATTACATTTTTCTCCCTCGCTTTTGTTCCATATCTTCACTCAAATAATTCACTATTAAAGAAATGAAACACATTGGAAAACGTCTATTTGTGATAATAAAATAAAATCCCTTTAACTAAACTCAATATACTTGTAATATTGATTACATTCAAGAAAAATTTCTGGACCCAATTCTAGGCCACCTAGAAAAGAGTAAAAACCAAGAAAGTCGCTATTCGTATTCGCCCTCCTGGGAATCGAACCGGAATTTTATTATTTTGAACGGATTACATATACTCTGCGATACATTTACCGTCAATATTTGTTTCATACAACGTCCTACAATCCATGAAAAATATCGGCAATTATACATATAAACTGGAGAAGCTGGCAACACGGAATGCAAGACGTTAATGTATGGCGGTACAAAAATAGTTCGCTTCCCGGTTTGATGAACTTGACACGAGACACGTTTTACGAGACAAACATACTGCATTATTATGGCTGTTATGAGATGTAAGTCTGACTAATAGAAGGAATCCCTGCTAAAAAGTTTCCTCTGTGCAAGGGCGGGGTAAGAATACTAACAACCCCTGCGACCGGAGTCGGCCTGTCTTAACAGACGACTAAACAACCCTAGTTACGTCGTAGGGCCACAAGCCCGTCTGGATGCCAACAAACATTGGTATATAAGTATGCCAACCACACTAATCTGTTATGTTCCGGCATTAGTGACCCAGGTTCATGTACCCTTAGCGTCGCATACATCCATAGACGACGGTTACTGCTTACTTTATTTATTTACTAGCGGCCCGTCCCAGCTTCGCATGGGTATTTAACAAAAAATTAAACCCTTCTATTTTTTTTCGGTCTCGGGGAAAAACCTCTCTTGACGGGTTTCCCCGGCCCGGGGGGGCCCAAGAGGTATATAAGGGACTCCGGAAAAGATGTTCGACCATCCGACTACCCACTAAAAACTCCGCTTTTCTCCTATCGCCTACGCCCGGGCCCACGGATATATGGCCTGCCGATCTCGTGGCCCGGGCCGGCGCCGGCCCACGCTTTGTCTTAAAGCGGGCCCCTTCTAAAGTGCTGGCACCAGGGGGTCAGGGTTTCGTCCCCCCGGCGCTCTCTTGTAACAACTCTAGGAGTTTAGGGGGGCTGCGGAACAGCACGCGGCCTTTTCCCTCGCAGCAATAGTGCGGGCGGCGGATCCTCTCCCGAGGGGCCGCCCGCGGCCGCTTATTTCGGCGGCCGGAGATCGTTGCCCGCCCTCCGGCGCCGACGACGCGGCCTACGTTGGCGGGAGGGGAGTGCGGTGGCGGACTCCCGCTCCCGTTCCGCAGCCTCCCTTGCAGACACTACTGCCTCGCAAAAGGAGGCGACGGCCGTCCATCCAGGATCGCCCCCGACCATGGACAGAACCAGGGCCGGGAGCGACAGGTCCGCGGCTAATTCCGGACGGGACTCGCATCCCCGTCGCGTGCTAGTCAGGCGTGGGTACGACTACCAGACGACACTCCAGAAAAAGCAGAGTCGCCTGACGTCGTAGCCGGCCCAGCAAGACCAACCGACAGCGAGGATGCAATTCCCGCCCCGGGAACACTCTCTGTGCAGGCGCAGTCGAAATAGGCATGGTTTCGACTACCAAATCAGGTCCCAGGGTAGAACCCGGGACCCCAATCAGTATTCGCAACCATCCCACCGGGGACCACGCCACGAACAGAGAGCTAAGTTGGAAAGGATGTAAGAGGTAGACGGAAAGAAAGGTAGGACTCTGTCGCCTCGAACGGAGAGGGGAGTGAAGCGACGGATGCTCGGGCACCTTGGGTATGCACACCCGTGCACTCCTCGGACAAAGGAGCGCCCCTGAGGGCAAACCCTTCTATTTGCGTCAGGTTACTAAAAAAATAAAATTATAAAGAAAGTTTGTATATTATTATTTCTATGAGCTTTTATTTTAATGATTTTTTTTGTTATTACTTTTTATTTATTTTTCGTTATTTTTTAATAAGTATTCTAATTTTTGTAAAAACCCCAGTGACGCACGCCTACATTGCATAAGGTGCTGCCTAGCTAGCCGAACAGGGTGAGCGGCTACCACGCAACATTTTTCTAATACTTACATTTTTAAACTCGTGATATCTTTCGAATGGAATATCCGAATTGAATAATTCAAAAAGTTATATAAAGGTATTGAAACAGTTTTGAATATGAAGTAATTTATTTTGATAAGGATTAATACCAAGATCCAAATAAAGAGCCTATTCTAGGGGCGGCATTTCAATTAAATTTTTAAAATAAAAGAACACTTACTGTGGCATAACTATAATAGTTAGACATATGCTGTCGCGACACTTTTTGTAAATAATGATGTGTTCTGCAAAGTTGTAGTACATTATTTTATTCTATCATCAATAGTTTTCGCAACGCACGCGATTTAAATAATATTTTAGGTAATTTTTTTACACTTTGGGTTACATTATTGGAGTTTTAGTAAGGATCCCTAATTTTTTTGAAAATATAATATAGCCTATGTCACCCGGGGATAGTGTAGCTTCCCAACAATGAAAGAATTTTTTAAATCGGGTCAGTAGTTTCGGAGCCTATTCAAAGCAAACAAACAAACAAACAAACAATCAATCAAATCTTTCCTCTTTATAATAGTAGTATAGATACGTTATTTGAGTTTCGAACCACTGATCGAAATTCAAATTAGAACGAATTTCTATCCGTGCAGGGGCGGAGAAAAAATACTAACCTCTGCGGCCGGGGTCGGCCTGTCGTAAAAGCCGACAAAACAACCCACCCTAGCTACGTGGTAGGGCCTCGAGCCCGTCATGATGGCGACCACCTTTGGTCTTAAGTGTGCCGCCATAATAACCTTGTGTTGTGTTCCGGCATTAGTGACCCAAGTTCCTGTACCCTTATGGGACAGCAGCGTGTTCGCGATGCCACTGGCGTTGCAAACACCCATAGGCGACGGTAACTGCTAAATTCTGAGCGGGCCGTCAGCCTGCCTGCTGTCCTACAGCAATAAAAAAATATTAGGTGACAAAAAAGAGATGGTCGTCATGGTCTGGTGCTACTAATTTAGCAGCAGCATTTGTGAATAAAAATAATGTAGGAAATGACAGAGAAAATGAAAAGAAGAGAGGAAAAGCTGGAATGTGACTGAATTTTTTTATTAGTAAATTAAGCGTAGTGATTTAAGTGTTTAAGCGTCACGCCGCCAAGTCAGAATATTTTTTTAGCACGTCGAATGTTATTTCGCGTCCAAGACGTTGTTAAGTATTTACACAGGGCTGAATTTCTGTTTTTTTATATATATGCGTCAGTACCGCTTCATGTCACTCCCTTCTTAAGAACTGAAACAAAATATATAAAATAGAAAATAACTATGGCTTTTATAGGGGAGACAGCCGTCGAATACCCCAGCTCCGCAAGAACCGAACGATGCCTTGTTGTCTGGGAATTAGAAGAAGCTATTCATTGATCGCCTTTTCCGACTCAGTTAGTAGTGAATTTGTTTTATTTTTCTTTTTTGCCAGGACTGCATAACGTCCAAATCATATGCTAAATTCACATAAAATATAAATCCGAGTTGCAAGTGAAACTTCCGGCGGTATTCAGCATATCTGGTAGTGGGTCCATTGGCACGCATATCGCCTAACGATGTCACGTTAGCACTTTTTAGGTTGCTCCTTTCAAGTCCCTCTTGTCGGGTCCCGGTGGATTCGGTACAGCTAAACATACCCCACGTATGTAGTAGGTTGCCGTAAAAATTGGCCATACGATTGCAGGCGACACTCCTGCAATTTATTCGCCAAATCACGAATTACAGGCTGTGGCGGATGAAACAGTTTTAACTCGGTCCGTCATTCCACACATCCACCGCTGCATATTCATCTCCATGACATGTTCGCGCTTCTGTCGTCCCAGCACCGGCTATGTTTCATAGCAGACTAAAGCACAGATTATCTTGCCTTAAAGAATTTTGAGTATATAAATACAATACTGCATTGTTCTTGTGTCAGATCACTAGCAGTTAACCAATATAGTAGTAATTAACCACTTAAAAAAGTGACAAAGCGGTAGTTGATTCCGCCATAGTCAAATTTTCTAATCAACTACCCTACCTATAAATCAAGTACAATGGTTTAGGAAGCAAATACTTAGCGAGCAATTTTCATTCACCTGACAGTCGTAGTAACTAAATTGACTTCTTCCTTCCATCGGAATTGGTAAATGGGATTAATGGGTCAAGTTCTTGTTCATTTGTATACTGATAACTTATAACTTCCTCTAATGTCTGTAGTTTGAATCCTGCAATGTGAAGAGCTAGCCATATTACAATTGTTCAAAGTAACATGATGATAGCCGCCTTTTAAGATTACGGCTTACCTATTCAAAATAAAGTAAAGCACAAATTTTAGTTTGTAAACAGTGTGTTACTTACTGTTTTAAAATTGGGCCGGGGTAATGTAATCGCAGCCAAACTTCGTCTAAGCATTTAACCAAAATTTCATCCAATACGACGACCTTCGTGATGTAACGTCTACCGCACTTCATTACGCTTGCGAAGGTCACGGGTACGATTCCCTTCTCGCGTGTGGATGTTTATGTATACTGTGTAGTAAAATAATTATCTAGTACCCATAATGCAAGTGCTAAGGTACTGACTTTAGGACTAGATGGCGCTATGTGAATTGTCCCAGTTTATTTAATTTCGTGTCGGCTTTGGGGGTTCTTTGTTATAAATTTCCAGAGTTAACTGTGGCAATTTCTTTTTTGTCCAAATTGAGTTAGGAAAATAGATGGAATACTTATGACTATTCTGGCATTAATGGACACTCAGGACTCTGAACTTCTTTTGCCTGTTCTGATTTAGTACGAATTATCCATTTCTTGTATTTTAATTACTCTAGAAGTAATTGAAGTAGCCTTTTTAAAAACTAAATTGAAGACGCGGTCCTACGGCTTTCACACGTCGAAATGCAATGAGGATTACGGGCTCAATTCCCGTTTTCAAGTTAGTAGTTTATGTACGAGGGTGGTCCGATAAGTTCTTAGCCTACAAATGAAAAACAAGAATTTTGGATAAGTGACGATTTATTTCTCAACATAACCTCGTTTGAGTTCGATACACTTCACCCAGCGATGCTCCAACTTTTTTAACCCGACTGAAAAATACGTTTTCTGAAGGTCTGCAAAGTAGGCATCCGTGGCGGCGATAACCTCCTCATTCGACTCAAATTTCTGCCCGGCGAGTGACTTTTTCAAATTCGGAAACAAAAAGAAGTCGCACGGGGCCAAATCCGGAGAATACGGTGAATGGGGCAGCAGTTCGTAGCCTAATTCTACTAATTTGGCCGTGGCGACGGCGGAGGTGTGAGCCGGTGCGTCGTCATGATGGAAGAGCACTTTTTTCTTCACTTAGGGAGACTGGAACTGAGTCACCTATGCCTGAACAGAACACAAGGTTATTATGGTGGCATATTTAAAGACCAGGGTTGGTTGCCATCCAGACAGGCTTAGGGGCCCTACCACCTAACTAGTGTTAGATTCAAGTTTAATGTAAATAGTATCATTCTGGTATTGACATTTATTCAAATTATAATGTCATTTTTAAAAAAACTAAAAGTAGGTTTTTTTGGAAGGTGGAAATGAAGGTGGAATTGCCGCACACCCCGCCGCGTGGGATCTGGTGGCGGGGTAGTGTGGGACTACTGTTGACCCACTTTCAAGGGCCTCTTCAAAGCCGGGGTATGCTGAACCCAGGTATCTACTTTCTCACGCAGGCGTGAGCTGGGCGAACGGAAAAACCGCGCGCGCCCATCTCTTGGCCATGTGTGCGGGCTGCAGCCTTTTTCCAGGGGGCCGTGCCCGCGACCTTACACTACGGCGGCCGGAGGTCTGTCGCCAACCCCCGGCGACGAGTGTCCCTCGGTGAGCGAGAGGGGAGCCTGGCGCGCTTTCCTTAATGTAAACTAACCGGAAGTTTGTTTGAAAACACAATAACCAAAATTGATACAAAATACTTATCATCATCATCATTTCAGCCGGAAGACGCCCACTGCTGGACAAAGGCCTCCCCCAAATATCTCCACGATGATCGGTCCTGCGCTGCCCTCATCCAACCTATTCCGGCGATCTTGACCAGATCATCGGTCCATCTTGTGGGGGGCCTACCAACATTGCGTCTTCCGGTACGCGGTCGCCATTCGAGGACTTTTCTGCCCCAACGGCCATCAGTCCTTCGAGCTATGTGCTGAGCCCACTGCCACTTCAGTTTTGCAATCATCCGGGCTATGTCGGTTACTTTGGTTCTCCTGCGAATCTCCTCATTTCTGATTCGATCTCGCAGGGAAACTTCGAGCATAGCCCTCTCCATTGCCCTCTGAGCGACCATGAGCTTTCTCATAAGGCCCATAGTTAGCGACCACGTCAAAATACTTATAGAAATAATATAATAATTAATAACCAAATAATTTTATGTTTGTATTTTTAATTTTGCTATAGATATTAACCAGCGGAATTGTTTCCGTTTTTGTTATAAAAATTTGGTAGATAATTAATTTTGGTAATTGTCAAGTAATGGCAGGAAGGGAGTCAGTCACCTGTCCACGGGATAGGGAAACTAGCAACAGAATAATATAAAAGACGGTGGAATACTAAATAATCGACACGTTAAAAAAATAATTGATAAGTGAAAGTAAAATATATTTGTGGTGAATAACCTTCACGTTGGTTTTATTATCTAACTTTTATACTAGGGTTGTTTTGTCGCTTTTATGAAAGACCACGGTCTCAGGGGTCAGTATTCTTAATCCACCCCTGCATGGAGAAAGTATTATGTAAATATAATGCGAAAGATGTCGCATGACAAGGAAAATGCTAATACTAAAAGTAAGGAACACAGAAAGAGAGGCAGCCTAAAACAATGATGAATAGATTTGGGAAAAGATGATATGAGGAAAAGAGGTGTGAATGTGGAGCGCAGAGGAGAGTGAATGGAGAGGATATCTGCTCACTCCACTTAGTGTGGGATAATGGTAGGAAGAAGAATGAATAAATCACATTTTACAAAGATACCTTCTGCATTTCTCTGTGTTTTTTTATTGATCTAATGATACTTTATAAATAAATTTATGTATTATAGACGGTACATGAGATAAGAGAAATAATAAATCAATGAAACATTGCCATAACCAACAATACCGTCATTGTAATAATTTATCACCATCACGATACTGCAGTCAATTATGCCAATTGGCATCAATCATGGTCATTATTGTGTGCAGATCACCAATCGAGAGATTATTTAACCATATATACTTTTGTTTTTTTTTAAATAACTGCATTATATTATTTCTGTGAAAGTTGATGGATTTCGTAGCAATCATTACCTAACGCAAGAGCCCCAGTAGCCGACCATTTAAGAATACAGAATTTCCTTATTTATCAAAAGTTGGCCATTGCGGTCAATTACTAGAAAATCATGATACGAGTACGTTTGAATCAGTAATGAACCACCATTTAACTAAAAAAAATTCATATATACATATAATCACGCCTCTTTACCGTAGGGGTAGGCAGAGACCACTTCTTTCCACTTACTACGATCCTTACATACTTGTTTCGCTTCGTCCACTTTCATTATTCCCTTCATACATGCCCTTCGGTTTAGGGTACTCTTGACCTGGCCTTTTTTCAAGACGTCCCTGATCTGGTCTCGAAACGTCCGCCTAGGTCTACCCCTTCCAACACTTCTATTCATACTCGCCTTATACCTACACTTTTTTCGTCAATCGTTCTTCATTCATTCTCTCGACATGGCCAAAAAAATTCAATCCTTAAAAAAAATGATTATAAAAATACCAATTATACTTTTATAGGGTGTCAATCGTCAAACAATTTGGAATATCAAAAAATAGATGGCCATGGACTATTTAATTTAAAATAATTTTAAAAAACATGCCATTAATTCTTATTTTATCGGTTTTTGTGCGTTAGTGGTGAACTACAAGTGCGTGGTCAATTACTAGTGTCTTTACCTTATTTAATTATCATCTAGTCTATCTAGTACCCATAACACAAGCACACTGTTGCGTACGTTGGGACTACATATTTTATTTTATTTATTTATTTAAATAAATATTTAATCTCCTAAGAATACAAAACAACATAGCTGCAATAGTCCCACCAAACTGTACATTAGTTTGTCGGCGGGAAAAACGCTCATCTAACATCATTTTTGATTCCAAAAGTCAAAAATTTCATTATTATATGTCATTATTGTCATTTTATAATTATCTTTCATTTTCATTCCATTATTATCTAATATATAAAATTCTCGTGTCACAGTTTTCGTTGCCATACTCCTCCGAAACGGCTTGACCGATTTTGATGAAATTTTTTGTGCTTATCCGGTATCTATGAGAATCGGCCAACATCTATTTTTCATCCCCCTAAATGTTAGGGGTAGTCCACCCCTAAATTTTATTTTTATTTTTTGACATTTTATTATTTTTATGGCAGAACAACGTTTGCCGGGTCAGCTAGTACTTTTATAAAATTATTATTTAATCTCCTAAGAATATATTTCTATAATTATCTTTATTTTCATGCCATTATTATACTATTATAAAATTATATACCTATATCTCTATAATGTTTGAAAACCCTCTCTAAAATGTTTGATTTAAATCACCTGACATCATATTTTTTATTTATGTTTCATAGTACATTTGGTCATTTTAAATAATTTTTTTCTTAACAGTGGGATTTTATTAAAAGTCTTGGGGATCAGATACCGACCAGCCCGTTTTCCATAATAATTATTAATTTTCTATATAATTATGTATGACGCTGTGTTAATTATCCCAGTATGTTTACTCTTATTTATCATTACTTCTTCGCCCCTCACCTCCAATTCCGAAAGGAATACCTTGCGCCAGAGCCATGTTCATTGTTAATGCCCTTATGAGCAGGTAAGGTTGACTTGTATGTAAATATCGCTTATATCTATGGAACCATAAATCTTTCTTCCTACTCTATGAAGTAGGGTTAGCAGATGTTCTATTCTTCCACTGTCCTCTGTTAGCCTTCATCTCAACACTTGTAACTTTTATCGCCGTATTATTTTAACTTTCATTTTCGTTGCTCTATTCCTCCTTCTGTATTCTTATTACACTCTTCTACATCATCTTTTACTCCATCGATCTTAGTGTACCAAACGACTATAAACTACGGTGACTCTAGCTATAAAATTATATAACCAGAAATAATTATCACAAAAAAGCTTCTTTAAAACTTCACAACATAAATTACAAAAACACTAAACATTTAACAAATCACATACTAATCATAGCATTTGTCTAAAGAAATTAATTTCGAAATTAGTTTCACCTTCGCTTTAGATGAGTAAAAATGAAAGGAGCATTGTGGAATTCACACAAAAAATATCGTAAAAACTGAATGCAATATTCATGTTTCATGCGCCTGTGAGCACATGAGTACAAGATGTGTAAATTACATAAATGTATTTCTGAGGGGCCGTAAAAATGGCGACGAATCTCTCATCGCTACAAATATGTTAATGGTGCACCCTTGTTTTTTTTATTGCTGTGGAACACCAGACAGGCTGACGGCCCACTTAAAATGTAATAATTACCGTCGCCTACAGACGTTTGCGACGCCAGCGGCACAGCGAGCACGCTGATGTCTCATAGGGGTACAAGAACCTGGTTCACTTATGCTGGAACACAACACAAGGTTATTATGGCGGCATAGTTGTAGACGTAGCTAGGGTTGTTTTGTCGCCTTTTACGACAGGCTGACACTGGCCGCAGGGTTTTTTTACTCCGTCCCTACACCAAAAACCGAGAGATGATAAGTCTTGAAATGCCATCTTGAAGGAATTTAAACCGTTGTTTAAGGTAAAAAGGAGTTTTAGGATTGAAAAGTACATTATAAAGCAAAGACAGAATATGAGCATTGCGACGAAGGCGAATAGGGAGCTATTTGAGCTGGTTTCGAAATTCGGAAATGTGATCATATTTACGCAAACCAAATATGAATCGTATAGAGAAGTTTTGGAGGCGCACTATTTTACTAGGGCATTACCTCAGATTCATCCCATTAATCTTATGCTATATTAGAGCTAAAGAGGCCTTTTGCAGATCCACCACTAGTTTTATTTTATTATCCCTTAACTAATGACATGGAGTGTCTCGGGCGTTGCGCGTGTTGAGAGATCTTAGAATTGTCCACTCCACCCAGTGTTACCAGATAGAAATTGTAAACCAACGTGTCAGCACACTAAAATTGTCGTTATTTAAGTTCAATTACCTTAGATTTATTTTCAAATTACAATGTATATTGCCGTATAAATGTAAATCAAAATGCAACGTTTTTTAAATAGTAAAATCCTTTTTCAAGAAATTTAGTGACATTCTTTCTATTCCTTCAATACTATACAATACATTTTAATATAACATATGTACCTATATAATAGAAAAACCCACTAGCAGATAAAGTTTTTCATTTTTTGTCGAATTATGATACCAATGACTGACCTGGCACAAGAAATTTATTGAAACATTTGGGGATTTCCTTAACAGCGACAGCCGATGTCGCTGATTAAGTCTACCTATTTGGAATTAATGTTTTGTTTTACGCATTTTAATAATTTTGGATTAGACTTCGACTATTATTTACACGGTAACACGGATTACCGTGTATTACCGGTATTTTAGACCAAAACACAGTTTACGGTAATGATCTTAATAGACCGTATACTGTGTTTTGGTCTAAAATACCGAGCATCTACGGTAATCACCGTGTATCAGACGTTTTTCTTACTTACTGAAAGTTGAGTGGCTTTAAATTTTCCTCCCAATTGATTTTAAATATATTTAAATTGTTTTAGTCAGTGTAAATCGTCCATTTATTAATTATAACTATTAGTATAATCTGGTTTCTGTAATAATATAGCTGGATTACGTATCCGTGTTTTGAATGTGTAAAGTGATATGGAGCTTTAACCGGTACGTAGTTTATAATTTCAAAATTCGTCTTTTGGGATTATTACTATTTTGTTTCCTAATTAGTTCAATTTGAGTATATATGTAGTATTGTTTATTTAATTAAATATGTTTAATAATTATATTTTAATGTAATTCACTTTGTAACCAACATAGGTTACAAATGTGTTGTTTACCAAGAATTAATGTTCTTGAACTATCACTTTGTTAAGTTTATTTTTCTTATATTAAATTGAAATCAATCACAGTAAAATGAATAAGCGAAGTACTAGAGTACGTGCAATTCAAACATTAGCTAAGTATGAATGTAGTTGCATACGCTATATGAAGGACGCTGAATGAAGGTTGAGCTGTCGCAGCAGCAGTGTCGGTAACGGACCTACTATTGAAACAATGAAAATAGTCTCTCCAGTGGATAGCAATATGAATAACCATTCTGATGAGAGATCTAGGGATTTAGAAACTACTGCTGGTGTCTGCCCCATAATAAATCCAAATAAGATAGGGAAATGAAAACCGTTTTCTCATGTGAATAATAATTTAGTTATTTACAGTGATGAGATTGGTAAAGGTATGGGTGCACTGTTGAGCAATCTGTGCCCAGGGCAGGCCATTATTAACCATATCCAAGGTTATCTATCATATATGGAAATATCCAAAATAGTCTTAAACAGAGCCCACAGTCCGGAAGCCACTTTAATTATCTTAAATGGCAGAAGAGGTTATATGAATAAAAATCTATTTATTAAAATCTATTCTCAATTTTTAGAGTTAAATGTCAGAAAATTAGTATTATTTACCTACATAAATGAATTGCCACAGGAAAATAATAAGAGATATAATATAATTAATAATGCTTTAAGCTCTTTCTGCTTGTTTTGAGCAGTGTGCTCAAAAGAAGCAGAGAAGCAAAGAAGAAGCATTAACTAGTACGACTTCCTCTCCTTTGGAGGGAGTGAACACACCTTTGGAATCTATTCCAAGAATTTTAAATTAAGTATTCAGAAAACAGAGGTAAAAACTCTTGCTCACATAATAGTTACTGTGTTAACAGAAGCGCATCTACCACAAATAATTTAAAAAATAAAAATGTCAAATGTACATCAAAATATACAAAGTACGGTGGGTAAAGAATTGAAAATAAACTTGTTTTAGTAAATAATAATATTGACATATTATGTATAACTGAACATTGGTTAAAAAATTAAGAGTTATTATTTAAATTTAATAACCATCAGCTGGCTAGTTCGTTCTGTAGAGTTAACGCCATTCGTGGCGGCTCATTGATTTTAATTAGTAAACTTAAATTTAAAAAACGAAGGGATATTGTAGGTCTTTCTGTTGAGAGAACAGTTGAAATAGCTTGTGTAGAATTTAATGGCTTAATAATTTTAAGTATATACAGAACTATGCCTCATATGATTTATTTGAGATGATAATTGACGAATCTCTGGGTCTAATAAAAAATTATAGTATGTGGTGATTTTAATAATTTACTAGAAAACACTCCACCACAATTAAATCATTAGCTCTTTTTAAATTATTTAACTTAGTAAATCTATTTTTGGAGCCTACAAGAATTACTAATTCTACTGCTACATGCTTCGATGATATATTTACCAATATGGACCCTTCAAATAAATCGGTAATTAGTCATTTGAATTCTGACCACTTTGGTCAGTTGACTTCACTCTTATGCAGGTTTAAAAATTTACCCTTGTTCCTGTTACTAGTAGGCGCCTAAAAAGTTTTAGGACAAACTTATTTAATAAAATCTCGAACTTTAATGTTGTTGATGATCCCAATAATTCGTTTGAGTTATTTTTTTAAATATTCCATAGGGAATCAACTACTATTTTTACCTCTAGAACTGTCTCCCTGAATAGGCTTGGGCCGCGGGACACCTTATGAGATAAATTTAAATAAATTAATATTTTGACTGTTGCTTCTTAACACATATTGGAAAATTTAATATATGTTAAGAAAAATATCATAGATTTTCCTAAATTCAGTGATAATTATAACAAACACATAAGGAACAAAGATAAATTGATTACTCCGGAAAGTATACAATAGTTTTATTGGGCAAAGTATACTTTTTTTTTACAATAAAATCCCACAAAATTCAAAGACTCAACAAATAAGTTTAAAAAGCTATTAAGCAACGTCTGTGTGGGAAAGGATATTACACCATTAAAGATTATATTGACCGCACACACTGAGAATAAAAACAATTATATTGTCATTATATTAACTAATTTTTTCCTCTAATTTCATTTTGTAATTAAAGTTGTATACAATAAAAGACAAATATAAAATAAGAGTAAAAAAACATTCGCTGGGGAGTTTGTTTCGCCGTTTCTTCTCTAGCCAGCGTTTTGTATTGGAAACGGTAGTAGATCTTTGACATTCAATAAGTGATCTGTAAGATCTTATATTGAAATAAATGATTTTTATTTGATTTGATCTGCTAATGCTGATTCATTTCACTTGCCGCGGCTTCACATCTGATTATTTATTAAATTTTTAGTAAAAAGTGTCTACTTTATCTTTATTGCATAAAGTCAACTGAAATGTAAAATGATATAAATGGTTCGTCAGTGGTATTATATTTAAATTCAATAAATGTTATTTATAAACTTTCTTCTGTTCATTACATACCAATGGTTAAATATTAAGATGGTTTTGAAACAACACCCAAGTTGAGTTTCATGTCAAAAATGAATTTAAAAGAATAGCCTGTGAGTTGTCATGTTCTTTATGGTGTTTTAAATTTGTCATGTTAGTTAAAGGTTATGACGGAATATTGTGAATAATAAATTGTTTTTATTAGCAGTGACTGATCTTAAAATCATCATCAATTAATTACTTATATTAGAGCATTTTACCATATTTCGGTTTTATATTTTAAAATATGTAAATTACATTTACCTTAATGTATTATGTTATTCAAAAAAGTGTATGGTAATAATAATTGATTAGGATGCTGTTTGGCACTGAAAAATGAGAAGAAGAGGGTAATACCATCCTGTCCCGGTCGAACTGGAGGCGTACGCGAAATCATATATCTCGAGCGTTTAAAGTAGAGGAACACTGAGATGTTTATGTAGGTATACCATTCACGGGAGTCCTACACTACCGCGCCGCATCTCTAAGTCATCAAAAAAAATCTTATCACGTGTCAAGGGCTCCCAGTTTTCCTTTTGGATTCGGAAAATCAGACGACAACAAAATACATGGAACACGTGTGGCCTATAATGTGATTATCCAGCAACGATTGATTTTAAAATATTTACCATCAAATATCAGTAAAATTAATGACTTCGTATCGTCATTTACATTTGTCTTTTAAAAAACTTTATAGTTCATTTCACACGGTTCATATCTGAAGTGTTTAGTTGTTTTGAATACAAATTACCTCATTTGCTTTGTAGGTCACGGATTAAATGTGCGGTTTTTGCCAACTGTGCGGCAAATGTTACGTGTGCAACGGCGCATAAATGCCGCATCATGTATTCGTGTCGAGTGTTTAAATCTCAAGTAAAAAGCTTCGAGAAAAGCTGTGCTAAACGGGAAAAATGGTTTTATAACAATCAACTATGAACGCTAAACGTCCGCAATATCTTAGAAATTAAAAAACACGGGTGTCTTTATATTTATGTAATCTATGAATGTGTTTTTTTGTTGGAGTTCATCTGTCTTCTTTTTTCGCATTTCTAGTCGCCTACTTCACTTAATGAAGGTCGTCTCGTCTCTAGTCTGTAGGTGCTGCCATCATTCGCCGACTTTGCTAGGTACTTTTAATTTCTGCCGATCTCATGGCCTTTGCAACTGGCACACCGTTAAGGGATCTTATTTGGTCTGTCCATCGCAACGGAGATCGCCCGCGTGGCCTCTTTCCGTCTATGTGAAGTTTATACCCACTAAAAACCTCCCCAGGTTCCTCTGTCTTTGTAATACGAGGTGCCGGGAAATAGCGCGAACCGACTACCGCCACTCCGAACAGTGTTGCCACAGTGGATGTGGGTCTTTCCTATACCCCAGACGGAAGCTGTTATCGGTCTTGTTGTTTTCAATCCATGTAGGGTGGGCAGGTCCGCGGAGCTCCGACAAACCTCGCCACCGAATCTGTGAATATCCTAAAATTAATTATCAACAACCTATAATGTCCCGATGCTCTGAGCAATCCGTAAAGCGAACGGATGGCCCAGCCCACCCACTGTGCTTGTTCAAACGGTTTGGCAGGTTACCTCTGATCTCGATTTGCTGCTTTCCTCGCGAAGGTACAAATCGAGGAGGGAAGGTAGGACAGTACGTGGGATTTATTACAAGTTTATAATTCCTAAAATTTATTAACCAAAATAATAAGATACCTGAAAGAATTGAAGAAAAACTTCTTTAGCATCGTTGTGATTTGAAAATCCGATGAAACGAAAAAGCGACACTAAAAGGAGACAAATCTATTCATAAATAAATTTATAGCCTGCGAGAAAATGAGATAGAATGTAAACAGTGTTTCCTATAATCTTTGTCTCCTCTTTGTTCGGGCTTTCGTAGCTTTTATACTCGTAAATGTGAAATGTACCCTTTTTTTTCTAAAGTTTCACTTCTGTCGTAGGTGAATTTCACACACATACTTTTTTTTCAAGTATATAATGATGGTGATATGATAATGGTAGGTATATAAATAAAATAAAAATGCAAAATTTTCAAAACTCACTCACTCTCTCTCTCTCTCTCTCTCTCTCTCTCTCTCTCTCTCTCTCTCTCTCTCTCATTCACTCACTCAATTCTTTGCAATTGAATGTACGATGTAAAAAACTGAATTTAACTGCTCCCTTAATTCATGACATTCGTTAAATACTTTTTTCTTTGGTATGAACAATTATTATAAATGAAAAGAATAGGTACTGAAAAAAAATTATTGCGGGATGAAAATGTTAAAGTATTGCGATTGTTCAAGCCACGCGAAGTGCATTCGATAAGAAATTTCGGTTTTTCCACATATAAGAGGATATTAGAGTAAACGGTGTGACATTTAATATTTAAAAAAAGAAATTACAACCATTATCTCTTAAAATCAATTAAATTTCTTGAGTTGAATAATAAGGGATTTTAACATTTACTTTTTTAGCAAAATAAAACTATGTATATAATAAATACTATATAAACAAGATAAAAAAGGTAACCTCAGGAATTCCTTTAGTAGCAATGCTTTATTTGTATATGGTAACACAAACATTGTTTACAGTCTAAATTTAATGTACCATGTACAACAACACGACGTGTCTTATTTACAAGTAGCGCCATCTAGGAATTATCGTGTTCAACTAAATGAAAGAAAATCCATATTGTTCGTTCACGCGTGATAGCTGCAAACATACGTAGTTTAGAATGGGAATAATAGATGGCGCTGTTTTTAACATTATTTATTTTGTTTCAGGTAAAAACACTTTTAACGAGCGGATGGAGCAGAGAATATTTTTAAGTAATCAAGTGAATTTCTCAAAAATTCCATCACATTAACATCTTGGAAAATTACCCTAAAGGCCAAAATAATAATGACATCATAGTTTATTACTCTCATATCCCAAATTAATAATTTTTAAGTGCACTTCTTATCCGATAGTATTATGAATGCAAATAAATTATCATATCTTTATTGCAAATGCAATTGCATAAACTGTTATGAAGTTACTAAATCATGATTTGTTTTATCAATTTTTCATTAAGTATTAAGATTTATTCATTATCGAATTTCACGATTATCATAATCTTTTCGATGTCATTTCCAGTAATTGTTTAAATTTGTTGGTTTTTGTCACGTAGGCTTTTCAGTGAGGTTCATTAAAATAATTTTTGTAGAGTTTCAAGCGTTTAGAACACAGTCAGTAACTATATTAACTAACTACCAATCAGTTGACAAACAAAATAAGAATTGGACAATCCTATTTACTTTTTAGGAAGTAAAAGACCCTCCTGTAAATTTATATAGTACCCAAGTGATCATTTTTTACTTATAGGCTACAATTTGTTGCGCGAAGTACAGAATATTAATAGCGTTACCATGTAGACGAGGGATACCCCGTAAAATATAAATGAAAAGGGTTGCCAACTTAGGATATCTTAATTCCCTAAATTTTTATTTGAATAAATAATCATACGTAAAATGTTATTTGAACCCTCCTCTCAGCCCCGTAACGTTTCTAAAGACAACTCCCCTCGAATTGCGTTACGTAATACGTACTCTTTAGTAAGAGGTATCCTAGCGTAGAGTAGCCGATTCAATTCCTGTTCAGAGTCTGGGTATTTATTTGTAATATGTATTTATTTACAAAACTCATGAATGAATGAATTGTCGTAGAATATAGTTATTTATTTTATAAACTTTTTTTTTATAATACAAAAGTATATTCAAAATTATAGAAATATGATCTAACAAAATTAATATATTTCTGTAGCAAAATTAGATGGCTCAACCATTGTTTGCTTCATTTATTACTTCTTTGATTTTAGATTCATTTAAAAAGTGCAAACGTTGATTTGGTTTTAACACGGCTATCTGGAAAACAAACGTTAAAAATGATATAGACATATTTCTTTCATAAATTTGAAGCAAATTAATTAGCGTTCTATAACGGGTAAAATTCAGGACGCCTGTTTCCGTTGGTGCCCTTTGGTATTTGTATTTTTTTTTATTGCTGTAGGACAGCAGACAGGCTGACGGACCGCTTAGAATTTAGCAGTTACCGTCGCATATAGGTGTTTGCAACGCCATTGGCGTCGCAAACACGCTGCTGTCCCATAAGGGTACAGGAACTTGGGTCACTAATGCGGGAATACAACATAAGGCTATTATGGCGGCATACTTAAGACCAAAGGTGGTCGCCATCCAGACGGGCTTGAGGTCCTATCACGTAGCTAGGTTGGTTTGTTTTGTTAGCTTTTATGACAGCCGACCCCGGCCGCAGAGGTTAGTATTCTTTCCCCGCCCCTGCACGGATTAAAATTTGACGCATTAACCATTATGCCTCCCAGGAAGTGATGGTATAACCGTATTCTTCTAGCCACGAGGCGTAAGCATATATGTAGATATGTAAAAGCCTACTACCTCAAGCTTGCGGCCGAACCACTAGCACTAAATAGGAATCAGCTATGCACCTTAACGAGGGTGCTAACCGGTCACTAATGCCTAAGCAAGCACCTCAACATCGTAAGAATCAGGGATAGCAAAGCTTGCAGATTCTGTAATGAGGCAAATGAATAGCGTCTGCACCTGTTGTGCTGTTACTGTCCTCTGATGTATAAACGTAACCTCATTCTGGGAAAGTACGTGCTGGAACCGGGTGAGATACGAGCAGCTCTTGTCAAAAAACTGCTTCGCTATATAAAGGAGGCAGGCTTAGCCAAAGAGCTATATAGTAAATGTGTGGCGATCACAATAGCTCATTAAATTGAACGCAGCTGAACGCAGTGATACTGGGTTGAATAAACTATCACAGCCACCTTTCGAAATAATAATATAAATGTAGATGGATCTTTTTCGGTATTTTTGTGTTACCCTTGGAAATGTTTTTCTACTATGTACACTCAGCCGTGCTCTTCGGTGGGCGAGGAGGCCGTGTAAATTGAGACACGCGATACATAAGATTCAAACAATTACTATAAGTGGCGGATTTTTATGGTTAAGCTTTAATCGTGTTACGGGAAGATGATGTTTTCGCCCGATATCATGCAGCATTCTAGTTTTATCTACAAACAGTATATAAATGTTAGTCTATTCTAATAAAATCAAAGAAATCACAAATAAAAGATAGTCAATAAGATATGTAAAACTCGTTAAGTTTATGTATAGTAGTTAGAAAAAAAGTTTTAAGAATTTAGACGAGAAACTTTTTATATGACCATATTATTTGTTATATTACTTACTTTAAAACCCCTTTGTCCTTTGTGTTCGACATTCAACAATGACTTGACGGCTAACAAGACCGCTCCCCTTTCCGTGGAAACAATTTGCTCTGTGTAATTCTTCTCCAAACACTCTAAGACTGATTTATTATATTTGCCAATTGATGTCGCCTGTGGATTGTCCATTGTTTCCTAAGACTTTTGATTATATTTTATGACTTCAACGTCACCTTCGACCTATCTTTTTTTTATTTTTGAGAAACATCAGTCGTAGTCCACTTAATAGTAAGCAGTTACCGTCGCTTATAGATCTTTGCGACGCTAGAGGGACAAAACAACCGGTTGGTCTAAGTTTGCAGAGCCCCAAGCCCGTTTGGACAGCAACTACCTCTATAATAACCTTGTGTTGTGGTCTGCAATTAGTGACCCAGGTTCCAGTACCCTTATGCGGACAGCAGCATATTTGCGGAGCTCCTGGCGTCGAAAACATCCATAGGCTTACAGTAACTGCTATCCACAGCTACAGAAAAAAAAAATAAGTAGAGAAATATCAAACCTTCCATTCAGAATACATTCCAGAAGGATCGGTCTGATAAAGATGGGACGTGCCGTCTGGATCGAAACCAGCAATTAAACATGCCAGGCCGAACGGCCTCATGCCGTTGGCTTGGGTGTAACACTGCTTCAATCCAGCTATGTACTTCGCAATGTACTCGGTCGTGGCTAGCTCTTCAATTGTCAGCCAATGCGACTGACATTCTATTTGTGATCTGAAATCAGTTATGAGAATCAATGGATGAATCCAGTTGATGAATCCGCTATCCAGTTTAAATTTCAACGATATATATGTAATAATAGAATATAATAATAAACCGTTTATAAAATACGCTGACGCGGCAAACGTTGTTCTGCATATTAAAAAAAAACAGTACTTAAATACGTTCACCCATATTTCACCCCCTTTTCATTTTTGCGACAAAAAGTAGCCTATGATCTTTTCCAAGTTACAATCTATCTCTATACCGAAATTCATCGAAATTGGTTCAGCGGTTAAGGTGTGAAAACGTAACAGACAGACAGGACTTACTTTCACATTTATAATATTAGTACGGACTTTTATACCTTGAAATGAGAACCCTCGCATCAGCTGTAAGCCCGGAATATGCCAGTACAATGTGGTCATCTAATGACACGATCTTCTGTTCCGTTCGTCCGTCCTTGAGTGTTTCTATTGACTTCTTCTCAACCGCCAAGACAATGAAGCCTTGACCCTTGACTCCGACGACTGTCGAACTCCGCGTTACAGCTTCTTGGGCATACTCGACTTGTAAGAGTTGGCCGTGCTGCGAGAATACCGTTGTTGCTCTGTGATATGCTGACATATATTATGCATTTAATACTGGAAGATAATGAAATCATATTAATTATTTTAAATTGTATACAATTAATAGTTAAATATTGACGAAGAATAATTAGTACTCTGTGCTCTTATAAATTGATCACGTTTGGTATGTAAAATTTACTTTGAATAAATGACAAACCTCTCGCAAAATACGGAATTTTAACCTATGTGCGTGCGCGTATTATGAAAAATTTTTTTTCCAAAAAATACGCAAAATCCTTCTATCATGCAATAAGATAAATATGACACTGACAATTATGACCAAAAATTTATTTTTAGACAAAACTGTGAGAAAATTTGTTTTGTTAAATTTTTCGAAAAAGTTTTTACTAAATAGTACCCGAAAAGTGATTGTTTTAATAAATCATGTGATTTATTCCACTTGTTTGGTTACGTGATACCTTTTCATAGCTAAAATGGATTAACGTATACTAGACTGGGTTATTTTGATTGTCACAGGAATCATAGGCTAGTTTCTTAACCACCGACGAAAAACGACGAGTTTCACAGTTAGTTTTAGCCGTTCTTATAAAAATTAAAATTCAACTATAATTGAACTAGGAATTCGAAGATAGCAGCATTACCCGCTTGCTGAAGATATTTATGGCGTATTAATCATTTGATCGATTCACATGACACATACTCGTATACTACGATGAGTATATAATGATTGCATTAAATTCCTCGGAGCTCTGCCTGCTTTACCTCGATTTAACTAGGTGCAGGGCGAGAACCCCGGGCAACAGCCTCCTGCCGCCACCGATCCGGCCAGCGAGTGCCAAGAGCCGAGTTTCAAGATCCCACGGCATGGATCCGGCGAGGAGGGAGGCCGCTTCAAAGGACACCGTACGGTATCACCGGTGCTCCGTCCAAAAGGGAGCCCCGTAAAGGGCCATTGACCGTACGGTACCTTCGTATAGTTTCGGGCATACTGAATTCGGTTCTCCGATGTTGGGGAGCAGTCGCTCGAGTGCCTCGGCCGTCCCCGTGATTCGAAGGGCCAGGTGTTCAGTGTGCCGAAAAGTCCTTTTGGCGGTCAAGGACAAGGCCCAGGCTCAACTTGAGCGTTTCCCCGACACCGATGCGGACGTCTCCCACCGTTATGTGCAGGTCCCAAGCCGGCCCGTGTCGTCGGCTATATAATACTATAGCCTCGGACCCGGCTGAACCCGGTGTACGACCTGTAAGAAAATTAGTACTATTCCAACTGAATAACTGAACTAATGTAACTTTTTTTAATGGGAAGGTCTTGATATGTTTGTCATCTTTGTACAAATTGGTACATTTCATTTACATAATTGCAGATCTAAAATACACTAGAAAACTACATTAGTTAATTATGTTTCACCCTTCATACTCTTTAAGTAAATATTTTTTTAATGCTGTTGGACTGTGCAGACACACGTTGCCTATCGAGGTTTACAACGCCATGAGCACGTTGCCGTCCGCGTAGGGGCGCTGAAACCTGGTCCTGAGTGGTCATTTATGGCCGGAACACAACACAATCTTATTATGGCGGCATATTTCTTATATAATAATACTTAGTTTGATAGATCTTGAAGTATACTTAGGATAAATTTTGAAATATCCTTCAATATGTATCCGGAAGATCCCCCAATCCTAAAGTAATAAATTATTTTAAAAAATAGCTTTGTATAGTACAAAATGGATGCGTAGGATAATACAGTAATAACTTGAACGTTATAAATCCTATTTTTATTTTTTAATTATTCTCAATTTTATCTCACTGACACACAAACCTAACAAGCATGTTTTTGTTTGCAGTATCTTAGCACATATGCTCTATGTTATCAGTTGCTAACCTTATCGTTGTTTGAGGTACTCGTTTATTCACATTCATTCTTTGGTACTCAAGTGCAACCAGTGTTTTCTGGGGTAACTAGTTTTGATCTGACACTACTGTACTGTATAATCATAGAGTTTACAATAAAATTTATAGTAGCTTGAACTCTTAATAACTTTGAAACTAGTAGACTTAAAAATATCACAGACCTTTTTTGAAGAACGTTAAATTTGTATAGATAATTACAATATTATATAGGTATGTCAGCACCCTAGAAAATTCCAAATATGAAAAAAAAATCTCCTTGTTATATCTATTGAAAACTGACCGTTGTGGGGCCGGGTTATTATGTATTAACATTAAGAGCGGTAACTTGCGTACCACTAACATGGAAGTAAATTCAAAATTACAAAATCTTACAAAATAATATGACAACCACAGAATTTGGCACGTACCAGAGCAATACTACTGGTTTTAGTAGGTACAACAGCAGCGTTCTTAGACTGTGTGGGCAAGGGAATACCGCACTATCTCGTGCAAATTGTGCTCATTCATATATTTTTTAACTATACATACACGGGTCACTTAACCCGCGATAACTCGTGGTAAATACATACATGAAATACCAGTAAGTTTAGTGTTATTTTTTTTTATATCGCGAACACGACAACGCGGCCGCGTGGGTATAATTCGTATCAATAAATACCTGGGTATTTTCGACCCAACCCCCTTGAATCAGACACCGTCATGAAATCCAAATGTCAACGACCCGTAGGTGCGGCCGGGTGCGAACACTGTTGGGATTGCGAACTGACACGACCATGTGGCCTAATTTCCTTTCCGTATTTACTGTGTATGCTCAGTTCACACGCGAATAGATCTAATGTCTCTTAAATTCATTAAACTAAAAACAATATCATAATGCGAGTAGTTTCTGCCGGTTTCATCTAAATCTTTACCTTCGAATTGTATCCACTGTTGTATACTAGAGAGTCGTAGAACCATACCTATCTTTTCCTTGTATAAATTACATGCATTTTCATGAGCTATCTTGCTAAGCTAAAGTTTAGGTTGGTTTTAACAGACCTTCCCATTCCTTAACCCAAAAGGAACCTTGAAAGATTAAAATAAAATATCTATTAATGTTTTTTTATTGCTGTAGGATAACAGACAGGCTGACGGCCCGCTAAGAATTTAGAAGTTACCGTCGTCTATGGGTGTTTGCAACACCAGTGGCACCGTGAACACGCTGCTGTCCCATAAGAGTACAGGAACTTGGGTCACTAATGCCGGAACACAACACAAGATTATTATGGCGGCATACTTAAAACCAAAGCTGGTCGCCATCCAAATGGGCTTGAGGCCCTACCACGTAGCTTAAGGTGGGTTGTCTTGTCGCCTTTTACGACAGGCCGACCCCTGCCGCAGAGGTTAGTAATCTTCCTCCGCCCCTGCACGGATAAAAATGTTTAATAATCTACTTAATTTTTTTTGTCATCTAGTTTGTAACCCGTATTTTGCAAGTAAATTAATTAGAAAATAATGTACGTCAGAGCCTCGTCCGTAGCCGCGAGTGGCTCTATTGAGAGCATGTTTGCTTTTCCGCATTGCACCTGCAATTCTGGATTGACACTGGAGAGCGCCTGGGGGTCAAACGCCTTGGCTCACACCATAGAAGAGACCCACCCGGAGACATAGAGTAGAGCAGGCCGGCGCAGGCCTTTGCTACGGTATTGACCATGCTTATTTGCCCGTTGGCTCAGGCTTTAAGCGATAGGAGAACAGCGGTGTTTTTAGTGGGTAAACGCTTAAGTTTTAAAGATCTGCGGTTTATACTCAAGCTCAAAAGACGGCTAGCTGAACCGCCGGAATCAAATCACACTCATAGGAAGTGACCATAAATGCGGCGGCCACTTATCCTTTATCTTCGTAATGTAGGCTCGGTTGAAACGTACTCTTATACAAATACAAATTTAAATGCGTGTTTAGTGAGCGGTATCAGTTATATTTCTATCTTACGAATATTCGGTAATTCGTAGAGCGAATATTTTTCAGTCTCATTCCGCTCTCATTCATATCATTGCTCGCTCAAGTTATTGTATGAAAAATATTTAGGTTATTTAAGCAGAGATAATATGGCGCCTTACAGTCCTTGATCGAATTCGAGACGTCTAACTCGCTAACCTTGGCTGGACAGGTTCCAAATTGTGTTCACATACAAAATGTACATTTGTGTGTTTGTCCGAATGCGGGTTTTTACGGCGATACATTTATTTATTTTCTAATTCTCTCGATTCTTTTACGACGTACTTAAATAAGTTATTGTGGTTCGAATTTAGATCATTTTTAGCAAGGTTTAATTGTAAATATGGTCGTAGTATTCGGAATGTTTTTAGAATATTCAACGAATGAAAAGCATTTTCTGTTCATAGAGGAAGAGCCCGATATAGCCGGAACTTTATCATTTAATTAAAGCTGAAAGTTTCCCTATCCATGTCCACAACACAGGTAAGAATGATCAGCGATTATAGAGTTTGGAATATGGTTACTCTATTACAAGGAGTAAAAGTGTATACCTCAAATTCGTTAAAGTATAAAGCTCAATTTTTTGTTATTTTCTTCGGAATAACATTAAAAATCACATCATCCATTGCGGACACAGTACAGTTGCAACGCCCTGCCAGGCCCACCTAAATTTTAATAAAATATAATTATACTTACCTTACAGTAGTTTTACTTAGTCAGTTTTTAGTATTAACTTAAGATTAGTTCTAATTAGATTTAATTAAAATTAGCCATAATAAGAATTAGCACTAAGATCTTGGTCGTGCCCCCTATTACAGCTAGCCTCAGCACCTTTTAGGGTGGTCTCCAAACAGAAGCCCTTGTGACAAACACGTAGGCGCAGTGGGGGCGTCGAGCCTATTGCCAAATACGCAAGTTTGATGCCCGACTGATGTCATCAACTTATGAATCCATGACAATATGCGAAATGTCTTGTGTTTGTATATGGGCTTAGGTCATTATGTAGGCATGTGTTTCCGGTTGGGATTCGAAGCTGATCTATTTATTTTTGTGATTTGCATGTTTATTATCGAATACACCGCCCGCGGGTTTGCCTTTTTATTGAAACAATAGGTATTTTACAATTTAACACTAACATTTATTTAAAAATATGTTTGATACCATCCGTTGTTGTTTAGTTGAAAATAAATAATAAATGTTGTGTGAAAACACAGTTTCTTTTTGTAAATAAATAGATATTATATACATATTATATATATTTACCCTTATGGGATAGCAGCGTGTTCGCGATGCCACTGATGTTGCAAACACCCATAAGCGACGGTAACTGCTAAATTCTAAGCGGGCCGTCAGCCAGTCTGCTGTCTACTGGAATCGAACCCGTGACCTCCGCAAGTGTACCGAAGTGCGTAAAGTGGAGTAACACTCCATGGAGGTAGTCGAACAATCATCATTATTGGTACATTAATTATTAGTTTCCAAAGATCTCCGGGAAACAAAATCACAGTAATTATGGACGGGTTAAATAGAAGAACGAAAAAGTTAAGAAGTACAAGTCGTGGCTATGTGGCTTTTTATACTCTGTCTGTGAATTCCTTCTCCACATATTTTATAATTATTCACATTTATTTAATAATTAAATATTTTTAACTGTTGCAATAATAATTCGTAAGAACCACCAAGACCTTGGGGGAGCTAACTAACACAATGCGCCAACGCAGGCCACTTCGACGGCGTCGGAGGACGTCTAACGATCTCAACGAGTTTTTACGCTGTTATATTTTATAACCGTAGACGAAACATGGATCCATCTCAATACTCCAGATACCAAGGAATAATCATGTCAGTGAGTTTCACCGAGTGAACGTACACCAAAGACCACCACCACCACCTCCAAAGGGTCTGACAGCTAACAAAGTCATGGCCACAATTTTTTGGGATGCACGCGGTGTCATTCACATAGATTGCCTAGAGAAGGGTAGAACGATGACCAGCGAATATTATTCAGAGCTTTTAGACAGATTCGATATTGATTTAATGCAAAAACAACCACATTTGGCGAAACAAAGTGCTGTTCCATCAAGACAATGTACGAGTGCACATGTGTGTAGTCAGTATGGCAAATATCTGTATATCCATAAATTGGGCTACGAACTGCTACCCCATCCACCATATTCTCCAGATTTAGTCCCCTGCGACTATTTTCTTGTTCCAAACCTGAAGCAATGAGCTGTGGTAAGAGTAAGAGATTTGGTAAGAGATTTGGGTCGAATGAAGAGGTCATAACCAAAAAAAAATTGTAAAAACGCTGGACTAAATTTATTGATCTAAAAGGACATTATGTTGAAAAATATAATGCTTATTTGCTGGAAAAAATTTTTTTTATTCAAATAGTCACGAAGTTATCAAACAGCCCTCGTATATCAGTGTCTAGTACCCATAAGACAAAATTAAAAAAGAAACTAACAAAAAGAGACATAAAAGAAGCTATATACTACCCAGAAAAAAAAACAATATGGGAAAAAAGAACAATTGCGAAATATTCTGGCAACACCAGGTAGGTACCTAAAGCAGCCCTTTTATATAAAAATAAATACTCTAACTCACTGTCGCTTACTTAGGGACGAGATGGTGATGTGTGAATTGTCACATTATACAACATTGATATTAAATTGCTTAATCAATAATTTAAAAACCTTGTAAGGAAAACCTTAAATACTGCTGACATTGTACCAAAAAAACTCCTATAAAAATATTCAAATTACTATGAAGTAAGAAAGAAATTGTGATGACGATAAAAAGAGTTATAGGCGAGAGATTCTGCACATTCTGCAGTGAATAATCAAATTCGCACTAATCTTGATTTCACCCCAGTTTGATTTTTTGACCGCCATGGTTTTTAGTCTTGATTAACTTTAACCACAGCTAAAAAAGTTGTGGTATAATTTTTATATCGTTCAGATGATATACTTTTTGTTTGCATTAAATTTTTTTATGTTTAAATTTATATCCATGACAACATTCTTTCATAAGGCTAGCGGAAGACCAGCGCTGATTTTAGATATAAAATATGTTAAGCTAGATCCAATTTAGGACTTAATTAACTGGCTCAATTAGGTATTAGTAAGCGTGTAATAAATGTTCAAATTCGAAAGTGAGTTTGTTTGTTTGTTACGCTTTCACGCCTAAACCGCTGAACCAATTTTGATGAATTTCGGTATAGTCATAGATTAGACTTTGGAGAAGGACATATGCTACTTTTTTAAATTGTTATAGCAGAACAACGTTTACCGGATCAACTAGTATACTAATAAAGAAAACAGAAAAACTGTAGGTGTAAATTAAAATATTCTCTTTCTTTCTAAAAACTATGAAAAGAAATATTTTTCCTCATCGCCTACCACGATCTCAGCTTACGATCAGTACAAAAAACATATGAAGACTAATGTGGACTAGGTCATCGATTTTTTTATAAACTCATCAAACTATTGACAGGTGCGCGAGCCTTATCCAGCAAGACTAGTTATTTGATCAGTAAAAAAACGGAACAGTTAATTGGAATGTGAAGATATAACAGTTATCGCGAACATATTAAACGGTTTTTTTTTTCAATAAATAGATGACGTATCCTCAATCCTCTTAACTGGATTCAAAAACTATAAATAATGTTTTTTTATTATTCTCTGTTTGCCGCTCTTCGTGGCGGGTTCGACTCCCAAATGTCAATCTTGTCGTTATGTATTATACTATGACGACCTCTGTAGCGTAACGGATAACGCACTTCGGTACGCTTGCGGAGGTCATGGGTTCGATTCCCGTCTCGCGTCTGGGTGGTTATGTGTAATATTATTTTTTTTTGTAAATAATTATATATAATTATTGACAAAAAAGTATATAAGTAGTATATCAGTTGTCTAGTAACCATAACACAAGTGCTATGCTACTTAGTTTAGGACTAGATGGCGCTGTGTGAATTGTCAAAAAAATGTTATTGTTGTTAATATGTATTTATTTAAAAATAATTAAAAAAGAAAAGTATGCTAAGTTTTGTCTCAGTTGTTTAGTATCCTTAATACAAGCGCTATGTAGCTGACTTAGAGACTAGATGACGCTTAACAGATGGACTGCCATTTAAGGTACTGGTGACCGGAGGCGGTCTTGTATTAAGACGCCGCATAGGACACCAGTGACCTCACGGTAAACCTGTTTTAGGAGTTGATTTACGCGTCGTAGGACGCGTGTTCTAGATTTCCTATTGGTAAGTGACCGGAGTGTCGCTCTGGGGATTACCCCAGAGCGACAAAAGTATTAACTTTCATATGATTTCTACGTAACGTAAGAATATTTTGAATTATTGAAGGTAAACCTTTAATGACGTAAAAATGGCCAGAACATAATATTCAATTTATTAAAATACAAATCAATTCCTAAATTGTTGTAAATGCATTACAATTGTAAGACTAATAAAACTAGTAGATAAATAGACGAGTAATTTAACATTTTCTTTTAACTTAGTACAAAATTGCCTACTTATTTGAAAAAAAAAAATAAAAAAGAGAAAACAAAATATCAGAAATTGAAGTTCACCACATCCTTACAAATAACGATGGCACTTATTAAAACATTGATGGCAATAATGGGGCTGTCCGGGACATTCAGGACAACAGGTTGCCACTTTATAAACCTTGTTTTTGCCAATTCATGAACCAAACGGAGAAACACAGCTTTTGTAGCATTCTACAAAAAAGCACCTGGATTGCCTAACTTAGCCTTCTTTTGTTTTTTATGTTTTAGTCTTTTAGGTCTCTTAGAAATAGATTTACTCTTGGCATCTTCGTATTCGTCTTTCCCAGAGTCTATCAGATATTCCATTAATTGACGTCGGGATTAAAAAAAATCAATTTCACGTAAATTATCGTATGTTTAAAAAATAAGTTCTCAGAGTTTATATATAACTCGGACATTGTCAATAGGTACGACACAAGAAAGTGGTAATTGCAAAATGAGACGAAGTAACGTACGTTCCGTGATAGCGCGTGCAAGCGACTGAGGTGCGCTGTGACCGCTGTGCTGTCTGTTAGTAGCAGAAAATCAGAAATTGACATAATTTCTTCAGCGCGCCACGTAGGGCACTGGTGACCTCGTGAAGATTTTTTTTATATATTCTACGGAACTGCCTCCGATTGACCCCAAAATTTAACAGTATATATATTTTTAGACCCATAACATCAATTGGCGCTGAATTTATTTTTTGTAGTTTCGCCATTGTTACTCTGGCAGTTAACGTGTTAACAGTAAGCATTATCGTCGCCTATGGATGTTTGTGACGCTAGAGATCGCTACACTAGGTTATTATGACGGCATATTTAGAGATCAGAGGGTAACCTAGATTGCTTTGTCGCTTTTTACGATAGGTTGCCCCTGGCCGTAGGGATCATTAGGTACTCTTACTTTGCACCTGCACGGAGAAAAATGACGTCTGCCCCGTCGTCATATTTACAAGATCTGAAGTAGCCTTGTACAATGACTATTGCTTCATTTATATTCACACGATTATCTCATTATGTAAATTCCCAATTAAACATAGATTTGGGTACGTAAAAACATTTTAATTGCACATTAGGCAATAAGTTAAATAATCCATATTATAAATACAAGTGAGTGACGGTAAACATGTAAACGTTTATCTGTTTACGACGATGGTTATATAAATGCACATGTAATTTTAATAATTAAGCAAGTACTGTGAGATAGAAAAGGGATAAACCGAAGTTATCAATCATTTATTGCAACAATTTTGTTCACAAGTAGATGCTGCCGAACAAAATAGTTCGCTACTATAAAAGTTGTTATACATAATCGTACGAGATCGGCAGGCCATATATCCGTGGGCCCGGGCGTAGGCGATAGGAGAACAGCGGGGTTTTTTAGTGGGTAGTCGGATGGCCAATCATCTTTTCCCGGAGTCCCACATATCCCTCGGTTCCCCCGGGCCGGGGGAACCTGTCAAGAGAGGTTTTCCCCGAGACCAAAAAAAAAAGGAAGGTTCGTAATTTAAGAATGAATCACGAAAAGAGAGTATCAGTGAGGCGAAAAGATAGCATCGTTGTTTGACTCTAATTATATGCAACAGGCGAACTCAGAAATCGAAATTATAGCTTCGGGTAGCTAAGATAAAAAATTTAATTCACATAAAATAAATAGAACTTTAAATTTTGACTAGTTTTATTGTTTTTTTTTTTACTTGAAAATTAGCAGTACAATAATATGGAAACTGCAACTAATTTAAAAGATATTAAAAATGGAAATCTTTAACACGAAGAATTTTTTAATAAATAATTATTGAACTTTGTATAGTACAAGCATAACAATTTAGGAATTATAAAAAATATACATTGCTTTTTGTTATATAAATGAATTACTATAGGTTTTGCTGATTAGCAGTTCCTTCAATTTCATATGTATTGTGTTCAAAGTTGATGCTTTCGGATATTGTGGCGACTGGCGAGTTAACGGTGCCACTGGCGCATGGGCGTTGCAAACATGCTTAAACTGCATACATTTAAGTGAGCCGACAGAATGTCTGCTTTTTTAAAGAAATAAAAAAATGCACGTTTAATTTTCTATTCTCAATTAAAAAACAAATGAATAAAATTCGCAGCCGTTTTCGATTGCTTTTTTTAATTTATTATTTTTCGTGGCTTTGTGTAATTGTATTTAGGGCTATGGAGTTAATTTATATGATTAATTGCTTTCTCGTGTCGTGTTTCAATGCTACCTAATAGATATAGTACTTATGTAGCTTTTTAATTTTGGGTAATAAGACAATGTAGTACCTGTACATATTTCTAATTGCACAAGCAGCTCAAAGCAAACGTGTCAATTGCAAAACGCTTTGTCTCATTGTATACATCAAAGACTGATAAACGTGTGGGATGCGTCATTGTTCTGCTTTGGATTATTGATAGCAACACATAGCTCTTCATGTCGGTGATCATGGTTTGTGACAGGTTGTAGTTGATTAATAAATAATGTTAAGTAATGTTTTCGAGGTCGAATCGAGGGTGTTACATACATACATACATTTAAGGCTTTGCGATTACTTCTTTAGTTTTATTATAAGACGCTAGCAGCTAGACCCGGCAAACGTTATTCTGCCATATAAATAAATTAAAAAACAACTGAATTGAGGCGTGTAGTTGCAAAACCCGCTATAGCAACATTTTTTTATAATCTTAAATTGAACTAAACCCATGCTGATTTAGTGGCATTTGATTCGAAACTTAAAATAAATGATTGAATATAATATTGGAATATATAGAATATAGAGACATTTGTGCAATAAAAAGTTGATAGCTATGTAGATAGTTTACAGTGTTTTAAAACGATATATCGTAATTTTTCCCAAAACCGTTTTAGCGGGTTTTGCAACTACACGCCTCAATTACTTTCACCCTCTTCAGTTTCATATCCTTCTCAAGATCTCTATACCGAAATTTATAAAAATTGGTTCAGCGGCATAGACGTGCAAACATAACAGACATACAGTATCCGTGCAGGGGCAGAGAAAGAATACTTACCTCTGCGGTCGTGGTCGGCCTGTCGTAAAAGGCGACAAAACAACCAGCCTAGCTACGTGGTAGGGCCCCCCCGCCCGTCTGGATGGTGATCACCTTTGGTTTTAGTATGCCGCCATAATAACTTTGTGTTTTGTTCCGAAATTACGTGACCCAAGTTCCTGTACCCTTATGGGACAGCAGCGTATTCGCGATGCCACTGGCGTTGCAGACACCCCTAGGCGACGGTAACTGCTAAATTCTAAGCGGACCGTCAGCCTGTCTGCTGTCCAGACTTTCACATTTATAATATTAATATGAATCTTTTTTAAAGTGATCCAATTTAAACATATATGGTTATATTGAGCCCTGCCAATACTCATTTCCTAACAATATGCTAGGCTATGTTTCATAGATTTTCTTTTATACATTGAGCACAACAGACAGTTAATTCCGAAAAACTCTTAGCCACAGGATTGTGAATTCCTGTTTAACAACCAAAAATAGAGTTCCATTCAAGATGTAGATCGATATTGCAGCATTGTCTGCAATATCGATCATTCATTCATATAAGTACTTGCACCAGATTGCCCCATCGCTCATCCGTACGGGTGCCGCGCACTGGTTGATGACACCGTCGTCTAGGTTCCTTGTTCATATTATGGTTAACAGCTAGGGAGAATAGGACATGACATTTTCGCTATCGCATAAGTTCTACCAGCCCATGTGTTAAAAATACTCTGACTGTAAAAGGCGTTGCAGAGGGAGCGGGCGACCTTTACGGACAGCGGTAAATTGAGAGAGCTCGACTCTCTCTGTGAAACTCGCCTACTGTACTGGCTGTTGCTAAGGTTGCTAATGAAATTCTCATCAGCTCTGTAATATTGGTGATAATCGAGCTTTTAGTATGTACCCCTGGGGGATCATTTTAGCCTACCATAGACTAAAAAGGTACCGCACCGCTAAACTGTTTTTTCACCTAATGTACATATTATAGCATAATATAATTGCCATGTACCGACTGTGAAAGAAAGCATCATGAGGAAACCTGCATACAAAGATCACTGGTATTTGTAACCCGTCAATCCTTCTTGGACAAGCTAGACATAGAGATCAGAAGTATGCGAGGGCTTTAGTTAGCGTTTTATTTTTCAACATAATCTCCTTTTAGATCAATACATTTAGTCTAGCGTTTTTCCAAAATTTTTAGTGCTTCCAAATAATAGGTTTTCTCAAGGCTCTCAAAATACGCGTTTGACTCAGTTATGACCTCTTCAACCGACTCAAACCTCTTACCACCCAGCCATTTCTTCAGGTTTGGAAAAAGAAAATATTCGCAGGGGGCTAAATCTTTAAATCAATATCGAATCTGTTTAAAATATCTCAATAATATTCGCCGGTGATCGTTCTACTCTTCTCTAGGTGAATGACACCGCATGCATCCAAAAAAACTGTGGCCATGACCTTGTTGACTGACTGACCCACCTTGGCCTTCTTTGATGCACATTCGCCAGGTGAAACCCACTGTTTTGAGTGTTCCGTAGTCTTTGGCGTATTGTGATGGATCCATGTTTCGTCTTTGGTTATATCACGGCGTAAAAACTTGTCCGAATTGCGGTTGAACATCGCCAAACACAAGGAGTGTTTGGCGATGTTCAATGAAGTGGTTACACGGTTGCGCTTATGGTCGAGCGTGAGCAATCGCGGCATCCATCTCGTGGATAGCTTTTTCTTGTCCAAATATTCATGTAAAATGTTATGTACTCGCTCTGTTGATATGCCTACAGCCTCAGCCACCTCACGTAATTTCATCTAATTCTAACATCTAAAGAATGTCCAATATTATTCCATGAATTTTGTGGAGGATTTCTGGCGTGATGACTTTTTTTGGGCGACCTGAACGTACGATGTCTCTTGTGCTGGTACTACCACAACGGAACTCAGTAAACCACTTCTTAACCATTGAAATTGATGATGCAGAGTTCCCATAGTATTTATCTTGATAAATTTATCTTGATAAATATTATGGGAACCAAGGAAAGACTTGTCTTTCCTTGGTTTCAGTGATGGTTTTTTACGCAAAAAAATAACGCTTAATCAACACAAGAAATTCACTTTATTCCATTTGGCTATCAAATACAAACTAAATGACGCAGCTTGCTCAAAATTTGACAGTAGTCTATTAAAAGATGGTGGTTGACGACAGCAGTGTTGCATTTAAAGTTACTGCCCGGTAAATTGAAAAAGTCACGGAGTTACCAAACAGCCCTCGTATAAGTAGTAAGACAATGTGTCACTTATGTGTTAGTTCATAATGGCAAAGGAATGTAGTCAACCGAGCAGGACTAATACAGTGCGATCGCGTGGGCATGTCGAGTGGGTGGATGGTTACGCCACCAGACCGACACCCCACCTAAAATGGTCGGGTTTTACTCCTTTAGTATATCCGATCAATAACATTATGCTTGTCTTTAAGTAGATTATTTTTACGGTGCTGGTGGTTCAACTTGAATTTAGCCAGGGATATGAATTATTTCGTATGTTATCTTTAGACTTAATAGCCTAACGAGAGTAGTTTCAGGATTGCTGAAACTTTATGGTATCTATATAATTGAACAACGAGTGCGGTGTCAAGATTTCCACGAAGATCTTCAGAGTCCAGTCTCATCCGCAAACCGGTATCAACTGCATCCTGCTGAATAGGAACCGAACCTCTCTCGGCCAAGATTTCCCAGTCGGGGTTGGTAATAACTAATTTAGACACATGTTATTCTCCAGTTTACTGACCCCTCTTAGGTTGTATCGTAGACTTGTCTTTATTGTTCAAAACAATATGTTAAGTAATATCTATACTATACTCTTCATCTTAGCGTTGAGTCCCGGTTGCAACCCAAACTCTCGCTTCAGCGCCCGGGGTCCGCTTACTATCTATACTATACTACTACATACGAAATATACCACGGGTGGCCAAGCTCCTTGATAGACTGATGCAAGCATTTTCAAAATTTAAAATTTTTCGCGAGCCGCAATTAAATACGTATATTAAAAAGGTATGCAAAAAAGGTATTAATTTTTTTACATAATAAATAAAACTATAAAATATGTATTGAATTTAAATATTAAAAATTAAACACTAAATGTGTTTTATTATTTTATTAATTCTTTAAAATTTGGTGAATAATTGGTGACAGCACTTCTCAGTAATACTTTCAGATGCTGATTAGTTAATACTAATATAGATAGGTGTTTGAATTTCACTTTCAATTTCAATTTTCGGACCCCGTAAAAGTCGGCGACCCGGCAAAAATGCCACCCTGCACACCCAACTCGACACGGATGTTGTTTACTCAAGAAGAAACCAATAAAAGTCTCGCTTAATTACTTATTAGATGATTGAATGAAATTTCGTGTCCTACTTTCAAGGTAAAACGAGAAAAATTATTTAAATAAAAAGGATGACAGATTTTCTCCCAAAAAGGGGTTAACGCCAGGCAGGCGGCCGGTTGTCAAACTAAGCCATAACTATACAACATGTAACATGTTGTGCCGACCCCATATAGTGTGGGATAAGGGCAGGAGGAAGAAGAAGAAGTTGTTTGAATTTCACGAATTTTAAAGTGGTGTTCGAAGAGTCATATCATTTTTAACTTGGACGGAAATGAAATTTGTTACAACGTTGCACTTAGTTTTAATATGAAAATATTTAATTTTGTTGTCAGTAATTTAAAAGACATTTTGAAAAACGTACGGAACAATAAAAAAAATTTAAATACACAAAAATGAAAAGGGAAGTCCAGTACATCTAGAGATGTATGTACTCCAGTACATCGAGAGCCACAAATAATCCTTCAAAGAGCCGCATGTGGTTCGCGAGCCCCTGGTTGCTCCCCCCTGTAATATACTATATATTTATGTACATACTATAAATCTATTTATTAGATGTTCGGTCGATCAGCTTGGGTCCGTTTATCCCTTCTACATATATTCTATTGTTTATTTAATATTACCGTTTAAAAGATTTCGTCGTGATTTTGACTTTAGCTTTCAAACGTTTTAATGTTGTATTTAAATAGTTTTTTACAACGTTCTTATTGTCTTTTTTTTTTATTTATCACTTCTATAAGCTGCTAGAAACTTTGTAGTGCGGAAGATAATAAGTCGTTTATATCTAATTTATGTAAAGATCATTAAACATAGTTTGTTAATTAAACCAGTCGCCTCTTTTTTATTAAGCATAAAAATAGCACAAAATACTTATGCCGTCTTTCATCGTTTGAAATTATTTCTGTAGTACCTAGAAAACAAAACAACATGCTTCCTAGGTCGTCAAGCTTTAACTCATTACAGCTATTTATATTCTGCTCTTTATGTTATTTCTATTACTATACAAATAAGGTATGAAATCCTTTAACTTAGCTCTATGTATATATCTTCAAGTTGTAGGGTTTCGTTCAAAGGAATCGTAAAGTAGCGTTTGCAAATAGAAAAGTTCAACGCCCTTTCGTGTTACAGGCGTATATTAAAAAGTAAATATTTGTTTTCAATCGACATATTCTTAATTTTTTTTTACTAAAAATGTGCTACCCGATTTTGCTGTGCATCTCCTTTTGCGACGAACCTTTCATAATACTTCCTTCATTTAATCTAAGAGGTACAAGAGAATATGATTTTTACATAGGCAACTGTCTGATACAAATCTCCGAAAAAAAGCGATGCTGTTTTTGAACTAACTAAAGGAGGAAGCTAGAGTTGGTGATGACCTCTGGCGACCGAACACTACATTCCCTCGAAAAAATGAGACTCGTGTCTACTACGGATACGTATACAAGCATGGGTGTTATTTAGTGGGTAGACGACACTGTCTAACGACGACACTAATCCTGTGAGTCCAACACGCCTCAACCCCGCACGGCAGGTAGTGTTGTGTTGTGTCTTTTTCTCTTTCTTAGGAGAAATCCTTCGATCGCCTTTAACGACTTCCTAAGTAATGGGGTAGCCCTATTCTAATTTGTAGCCTACACAGCCAACGAGAAGCGAATTTATTATATTCTGCCTATCTAATAACATTTACGGGAGCCCGTGCGAATAAATCAGACAAATGTTACTGTATTAATTTCAGTTTTCTCTTAATTTTGCAAAATTGCTAAGGTAAAACACGTCCATAAATCTGGATTTATTACCATACTGGACCAGACACGGACCCGATGGCGGGCTCACTTTCGCCGTCTGATAAGTTGATATTTATTGATATACTATGAAGTGCCTATTACTGCCTACCCAGCTTTAATTGTAGATATTCGCACCGTAAGATCAATTTAGAATTGTGCTTTTTTTCTACCACCGCACTGCTCGGCATCGGCTGGGCATTCGTCCCCACTTTCTAAAGCCTCTCCTTTCCAGTACGAAACGGTTTTCAAGAGCGTTCATGTTACGTGCTCTCCGGATTTGAAATGAGTTTCCGTGTGAAGTTTTCCCAGCGTAGTATGCGATATGGGGTTTTTGAAAAAAGGCGTTTCTTTCTTCGAGACCGGCAGCTACTTAGCAAGCTTCTGGTTATGCAAACGTGTAAAGGCTACGGTAACCACCTGCTAGGTGGGTCGTTTGCCTGTATGATGAGCTCAAGTAAAAAAGAAAGAATTTTGTGCGACTGAAGGAATTTATTTTGTGGAAAGTATGATTAGTACCCTTAACCAACGAAAGCAATACTATTTATTATCTATATATCTATACAAATAAATAAAATTGGAGTGTCTGTTTGTAATATTAAAATAACCGCTTTTTACTAAGTGCATTTGGATGTATACACGGCATGGTACATAAACCAAAACAACTTTTTTTACAATTTTTGTATGTCTGTATGTCTTTTTGTTTCGGTTAATCTCTGTAATGGCTGGACCGATTTTGATGGGAGGAGTAACTTAGGCTACTTTTATTTTAGAAAAAAAAGTTTTAGAATAAAAATGGGATCACGATTTTTTTTCTATTATTCGACCAGCGAAGCGGGCAGGAATGGCTAGTATTACTATTTTGAATGATAACAACCAATTCAATAAATTTTTCAATTGTATAAAACCATTTCCTTGTTACAATATTGTATCAATAAACATAAATGTAGCAAAAAATAAAACTCCTTACATAATCTTAATTAGCGATTTAATTATAGATTTTATAGACCTTATACTTAATCCATTTTGACTCACCGGCGACTAGGGCTATACCGACTATGCTTATGGCTCGCCAAGGCGGATTTGGCGGGTGTGCACACAAGAATTATATTATGATGAAGTGCATATTATTCTAGAAAAACTGTCATCGAAGTGAACACTATTGTAGGTATTGTAGGAACATATTCAGGGCTTGTATGTATTAACTTGAGCGTGTCGTATTGTCTAAGATTGAACATAGTTTTGGATACTAAATTTAATTAACATATTATGTTTACTTAAGTATCTATTGTTATAAATGCGGAACTTTTATTGTCAGAATAATTCAATGAATACGGCAAATAATTAAAAATGTTATAAGGAAATAACTAACGTTTTAAGTTGTCGCAGTTTGATTTACTTGACGAGGTTGTACAGTTGCTCGCCTCGGTGTGCACCCACCCAACTTAAAGTGATACTCGTACCTATCTTATTTGTTTTTAATGAATGAGCTTCAACATTTGACAGTAAGTTAGATTTCATAACAAGAAATTCAATTTACAACGAAATACACGACAAATTATCGCATTAGCGGAACAGTTTCGGCATCAATGACCCAGGTTCCTGTACCCCTTTTTTTTGTCTCGGGCAAAACCTGTCTTGACGGGTTCCCCCGGCCGGGAGGACCGAGGGATATGTGGGACTCCGGGAAAGATGTTCGAGTATCCGACTACCCACTAAAAAACCCCGCTGTTCTCCTATCACCTACGCCCGGGCCCACGGATATATGGCCTGCCGATCTCGTGGCCCGGGCCGGCGTCGGCCTGCCCTTGCTCCCGCTCCTCGCGCCACGCAGGGCATTCGGCGGCAGTGTGATCCATCGTGTCCTCCTCGTTTCCCGCGCCACAGTTGTGGCACCCCGACGTCATCTCCCGCCCTATGCGACACAGGTACCTCCCGAAGCAACCGTGCCTCGAGAGGACCTGCGGAAGGTCAGGGCGCCGTGGCGCCTTTCAACCCAAGGTTCCTGTACCCCTGTAGTATAGCAGCGTAACTCTACATATGCGGACTGCAACGTGTTCGTGGTGCTACACAAACATCCATAGGCGACGGTAACTGCTTACTATTAAGTGGATGTCAGCCTGTCTCGTGTTCCTCAGCAATAAAAAGAATTTTATATTATCGTTTGCAACCAATACACTAGGTGGTCGGCAATTATAGATAATACGCATTTGAAATTTATTCAAAAAGCTATTTTTTTAACATATGCCTTGCTTTAGTAGTAGACAATTATAGAAATATATACAGATAACTAGGTGACTCGGCAAACATTTTTCTGCCATATAAATTGAAAAAAAAAAATAACCTACGTCCTTCTCCAAGGTCGAATCTATCTTTATACCGATATTCATTAAAATTGGTTCAGCGATTTAGGCGTCAAAACGTAATAGACACGCAGAGTTATTTTCACATTTATAATATTGGTATGGCTAAGTAATATTCCTGTTCATTTCGCGAGAGAGCCGTAGCCGAGGAGTCAAAGAGCGGCATGTGGCTCGCGAGCCGCGGGTTGACGACCACTGCATTGGGCAAGTAATTTTAAACAAAAAATTACCCTAAAATAAGACACAAACTCAGCACGTATTGATTTACCCGGGATTTTTTCGAATAATACGTCAGTGATTTTTCTATTAACGTATAATAATTTATGATTTATGTTGATGCTGAGACTGTGAACGGTGTAGATTTTAACTCATACTAAGTTTATTTCCCTAAACATAAATGGCTTGCATAAACGCTTGTTTGAAATTGATGTTTATGATAGTAGGAGATTCAAGTAAGATGATTTGCTTCCAAAATTAACAATAATGAACGTTCAGTTAGGAAGTCAATGGTATTATTTCGGATACAGCAAAACTAAGATCTTACCTTTGGCCAATGTCGTAACAAATGGTTACGCCATTTCACTGACTAAGCAGCCACTCGGGAGTGATTAGCGCATGTGGGTGGACCAGAATCCATTACATACAACCAACAGGTCGTTATTTGCTTAATTAATTAGAATTTTCGCTTATTCATCGCGTTTATAACCTGTGTCATTGAAAGTGTTGGTAAAAATAGTAGCAACTGATTAATTAATATTTTTAAATCGTCTTTCCCTTACAAGTATACATAATTGTTATTGCATGTTAAATGCACACTTAAAAGCTCGAGATATATCCATACTAATATTATAAATGCGAAAGTAACTCTGTCTGTCTGTCTGTCTGTCTGTTCCTCTTTCACGCCTAAACGGCTGAACGGATTTTGATGAAATTTGGTATGGTGATAGATGATAACCTAGAAATGGTCATAGGCTATAAATAATCACGCCATCGTTCTTAGGGGGTAGGCAGTAGGCAGATAACTAAATTGAATTAGTGATTTTTTGTGCTTATCCGGTATCTATGAGAATCGGCCAACATCTATTTTTCATCCCCCTAAATTTTAGGGGTGACCCACCCCCAAAAAATTTTTTTTAATTTTTTGACATTTTATTATTTATATGGCAGAACAACGTTTGCCGGGTCAGCTAGTACTAAAATAAATACATAATAAAGAACTGCGCGGCCTATTTGCAACATTGCTTTTCCATGACAAATAATCTGCATCAAAAATAAGTAGAGTACACGTGACTGAGTTTTTACAGGTGACACCACCATTAAATTGGCTTTAAAAGGTCAATTATATTGTGGTGCCTTATTTTGCTCCCTGTAAACTAACAAAAACTGTCTATTTTAGTACTCTAAATAAGGGATGCGTTAGCCTTTTTGTTATTTTAAGCTTTAACCACAAGATAAATACTTAAGGCTTTACTTTTCAAGCTAACAAGTTCATTGATTCGAACTTTACAATAGCTTCTATCGTGTGACCCCTCAACCCTGAAAGTAATATCCAGAATATTCTGTTTATATGTGTCCTTAATAGGAGGTGGGCAGCGAAGGTTGTCTTATTTTTAGAATATGATATAATATTACTACAATGGATGTATAATGAAAGAGCAGTAGACCAAACAAGGAAGATAGATTGTGTAAAATTATAATTCGTTAGGTGATAGTTTACTCTAAAATATATTATGCCGACCCCATACAATGTAGGATAAGGAAGGAAATAGGAAATAAATTAGCCGTGTAACCGCGTTTCACCATATTCTCCGTGCAGGGGTGGAGTAAGAATACAAACCCCTCCGGCTGGGGTCGGCCTATCGTTAAGGGCGACAAAGCAACCCCAGATACGTAGTAGAGCCCAAGTCCGTCTGGATGGCAACCACTCTTGGTCTCAAGTATGCCGCCATAAAAACCTTGTGTTGTGTTCCGACATAAGTGACCTAAGTTCCTGTACCCCTAGGGATAGCAGCGTGTTCGCGGTGCCTCTGGCTTCGCAAACATTCATAGGCGACGGAAGCTGCTTACAATTAAGGGGGCCGTCAGCCTGTCTGTTGTTTTCAGCAATAAAAAAAACTCTTTAGTGTTCTTGAGAGCACACCCAAAATATATATGTCAAAGCCGTTAACAAGCCCTAGTATATGTAATACATTGATTAGGATTTATAAGTATCTCCATATAAATAGAGTTTTACATTGAATTTGCATTCTGGGTCAGATTCGCCCTTTATGGCATGCGAAGGGAAGCGACAAGGTATGAAAACTTGGTAACTAATAACCGTTAATCACTTTATCGAACTTATTCTTTATTTGAATAAATCGTTGCAATTAAAATTCCTATGCATGTAAGGGGAAATCGAATGATTTTTGTCCGTTCTTTAACTATTCATTATTTATATTTATTTGTCTTATAAAATAAATAAAATCTTATTATTAATTATTTTTATAGCTTTGGAACAGCAGAGAGGCTGGCGATACACCTAATAAATACTAAGCGGTTACTGAACATGCTGTTATTGTAGAAGTTTTATGACACCACAACTCCTAATGTCAGCTAATCAGCTAGTTCATTACACATCTTCGATATACGTATAAAAGGTCTAGAAATCCGTTACTTGCAAGGCCATAGAGTCCCCAAACTTAAGTGTTCTCCTCCAGGTACGGCCTGGCTTTATTATTGGCAATAAGCTCAGCAATAGTGACCTCAATGAGCTGAATGCCGGTAGTGGCTTCCAGCTCATATCTGAGGTGGTCAAGTAAAAGGCAATCTAGCAAGAGATTCTGTACGGACTCCTCGCTAACATCACATGTACACACGGAACTTTTTTTAACTAAAATTTATATAGATAGGCCGCATAATCGCCGTGGACCGTCACAACTTAAGACATGTTAAGGTCATATCTTTAAGTATATTGTGCGTAGCTTGAACACTCTGGAAGAACTGTTTCACCACCAGTTGTTCAATATATAGTAGGAGGAATAGCTAACAGGCAGAGGGCGTCGCAGAATATTGACCAAAAATCGATCCTGCGACCCCCCACAAAGGCTCTTGGTGACGACCGGGGTTTCTAGAAGGTATGCCGCCACGACCACCCTGGCTATCCTTTGCTAGCCAGCTGAGTGACCGCAGTAGCAGGGGGGAAACTTCACATGACTGCGTCGGCTTCCTTCAGAAGTTTCGACACAGCACTTTTAAGATGTGGTTTACTGCGGGTAAATAAGAGGAGATATCAAAAAGAAAAACTAATAAAAATTCCAAAGAAAAAGAAAAAAAACGATTGGCAAACAAATGACCACCTTAACACATTCAATTTCTGCTTTATACCATAATACAGTTGCAGAATAACACGCATCCATTAAATTTAACATTAACATTAAATATTATTGTTATGTTTTGATGGGGGGTATTCTTTTGTTTAGATTTCATTATGCCATCGCACACAGAAAGAGGAATGTAAGAGATCCCACCAAGTACTGAAGAGTTAAACCCTTCTGCCAGCTAGTACAACCGGCTAACTATCTTACGAGACTGACATATGTTTTTCATTTTTGGGTAGGGACGTTGGTCTAGCTTGACCGTACCCTAATCATTTGGTATTGGTACATTGTCTTTTTTTTTCATTTTGTCCTATACTAGCACTTTTCATCGGTCACCTCACAAATCCTCATACATCACACATTCTTTCTATCGTTTTTTATATTTCTATCGCTGGAAGTTCCGAGGAGAAATTAAGCATTCGAACTGAGAATTCCCTCTAGGCCAAATAGGTTTCGTCTGTCAACTGTTTCTGATGTCTTTCAGGACATCACAAAGAATACAAATGATTGAATTTTTACGTCACTCTGCCTCTTGCGAAGGTTCCAGAACATTTAAGTCAAACACCTATTTTTGAATTAAGTGTTTCACAGTTTAGGAATTCAATTATCTACAAAACGGTACATGTCAACAAACAACGGTTACAGCATAAGTTAAACAAGAAACCTTTATTAATAATAAAGGCAGCTTTTAAAACAACAAGCACTTTCATTGATAATGACATACATGTCTCATGCAAGCACAGAATACTGAGATGCAGAAGAATCGCTTAGTATAAATAATTCAAGATATCTAAATATATTCAACACTCGTACATAGGTAAGGACGATCTTGCAGGCGTAAATCGACGACACGTCAGTGGCTGAGGTCTGGGTGTGTTTCATACCAACGCAGAATGAATTATATGCATGATTTTCAAATTATCTGTTCTGGTGTTAATGTTCTTCAATACTATTATAGGTTTCTAAGAAAGCATTTCGATATAGATTCACGCTTTATACAGGAAATTTCTTCTTTCTTCTGCCCTTATCCCACATTATATGGGGTCGATACAACATGTTCTCTTCTTCCACTGTCCTCTGTTAGCCGTCATCCCAACACTGACACCCTTTTTTCTTTTACGCAATCCATCCATCTTTTTTTTGGTCTACCTCTACTCCTGTATCCAACCACTTTCATTTCTATCTTTTATTGCTTTGTTATATGCCATTTTTACCTTATTTTACCCATTTTCATAACTCCACACATCCATCTCAACATTATGTTACACCCTTTCGTCCCTCCTCTTTGTGACCTAGCATTCCGATCCATACAATACGACAGGCCTTATTACGGATTCATAAATTTTACCTTTAAGTGGTACTCTTGGGTCACAAATTGTTCCTGAGACCTATCGACATTTCATCCAAATGAATACTTAATGCTTAATACAGGAAACTATGTTGATAAAATAAGCAAGAAGCCCCGACATCGGCTTAGCGGTCATGCCAATTTGCGTGAGCTTCTTCTTTCCTGTACGAAACTGTTCTAAAGAACGTTCATATTGCGTACTCTCCGAAATTGGAATGAGCTTGCCAATGAGATTTTCGCATCGCATTAGATACAGTATGGGGTTTCTCAAGAAGGCGTTATAAAGTTTCTTCGAGATCTACATTGGGCATCATTGCATGCTGCTGGTGTTGCAAACGTCCATAGGCGACCAATTGCTTGCTGTAGGTACAATACCGAAAGTAGGCTGTTTGCCTATCTTCGGTATTGTGAGGAAATTATAGATTATTGTCACGTACTGATAACGTATCCTTATTAATGGCAATAGCTGTATCAATCGTTTTCTAAGAATAATCTTCATGAGTTTACTATCGCAGCTCCTTATCACGTTTGCCATATAATAACTATTTTAAATCTATTTTAGATTAGAGAAGAAGTTGCTGGCTCATGGTATATAATGCTTGCTATCTTCATTTTCGCTATATATTAAAACCTATTATTGTTGATTTTAAGGACGTTCTATTTTATTCATTATTGACCGTTTTATCACTTTTCGTAGGTGATTTTGTTATTAACAAAAGATGAAAAAAAATATTTTAAAGTTACAATTATTTTAAAATTAACACCAATTCGATCGATTAGGTAATTATAGTAGTCAGAGTATCTTCTACTATCTTATATATTTTGTGGTATAGGTCACGTTTGCTCTGCGCCGGCGCCGCTGTCAGTTGTATATTGGACATTATAATACTTGTTTGTTCTGACTCAGATGACATCTGCTCTTCTGGAAACTTTTACGTCACATTCTTGAAGTAGGCCATACGAATTGATTATTATTCGTAATAGTTCAAGGAACACAGCTAATCTATTAGTATTATTTACAAACGTTTTTCTGCAGTATGCGTTACTAGATATCGAGCCTGCGTAGAAAATAATATACTAAAAATCGAGTTTTATCATCTTTTTCTACAGTTCTTAGATTCTCGGCTGTTTTTACTTTTTGGGTATATAGGGATACAAGAGAACTATCATAGTTTCTTCTTTACTTCCTTTCCTCTTGTTAGAATTTTATCCCTGCTGCATTCGAAACTTTTACTTTTGAGCTTGACTTTTGGAATCGACTCAATGGTCGGTTCCTTCCTATGGCACATTGTGTTGACCAAAAAGTCAAGGAAAAATATTAGATAGAACATCTATTGCTAATGGTGCCACTGCTGTTTATATCAATAAATTTATCACTGTTTAAGACCGCTTAGGAACGATATTTATGTGGCAGATTCTTTCCCATAGATAGGACCACACGGCCATTAGTATTCCTGTTCCTTTTGATATTTTAAAATAAAACATAACAGAAAATGTTATTGTGATGCAAATTAAATGAGGAAAATAGTTTAAAACGGATACTTGTTCCACATTCTATTTAGGTCACAAGAGTTTGTTTCGCGATGGCCTAGAACGTTATGTAAAAGGAAAAATACCTAGTCAGGTCATAAATTCTGTCACATGTTTAATGTAAAATAATTGTAACAAGTTTATTAATTATGTAACCATTCATATACCAAAATGAACTTAACAAAACATAGATTCTTATGACATTAAAGTTTATTCAAAATGACCTCCGTGATTTTGAATACAAGCCTTCAATCTGCGCGGCCAGTTGTCTACCGCAGCACGAACGAGGTCCATGTCAATATCGGCGGCTGCCTTAATCAAGGATGTCTTGAGTGACTCCAAATTGGGATGAGGCTTTGAGCACGCCTTTTCCTCCAAGTGTTGCCATATCTTGTAATCTAACGGATTCAAATCTGGACTGGAGGAGGGCCAGTCTTCGTGCCGGATGAAGTCGATTTCACGCGCCGCCAGCCAGTCTTGTGTGCTCTTCGCTCTATGAGCTGGCGCCGAATCTTGTTGGAATACCCAGTGCCTGTTATTGAACATGGTATGAGAAACAGGTTCCACAAGGTTCGTCAGGACTGTATTTTGATACACAACAGCATTCGTTTTTACACCTTTCTCACAAAAATGTACCTCTGTTAAGCCCCAATAAGAAACTCCCGACCATACCATGAGCGAGGATGGAAAATGACCTCGTTGGACACGCGGAATACGGTTGCTCGCTTCTTCACTACTGTGTGCGTACACCTTATCATTTTGTTTGTTGTAGCTCTCTTCTACGGTAAACATTTTTTCATCCGAAAAAAGAATTTCCCGATATTTTTTTCCCGCGTACCGCTTCAACAAAGCGCGGCATCTCTTCAGTCTCAGGTCCATTAGACGAGCATTCAAACGATGTCCTGTTTTTCTTCGATATGCCCGAAGCCCTAAGTCTTCATTTAACACCCTTTTCACCGTGGTTCTGCTTAACCCCATCTGAAGGGCCAACAGTTTCTGCTTACGTTTGGGATTTCTTTGAATTCGTGCCTTCACAGCTTTTATCACTGCTGGAGTCCTAACAGACCGAGGGCGACCACTTCTTGACCTGTCATCTACACTAGAGTCTTCATTGTTTCGTTTGATGGTACGATAAACGAATCTTTTGGTAATATTCAAATTTTTCAGTATGTTAAAAATTTGAATTGGCGCGTAACCGCAACGATGCAACGCAATAACTGCAACACGGTCTTCTTTAAGCGTCCACTCCATATTTAAAAATGAGTAAAATTCTAAAAGTTATACATTTTTATTTTCATGAACAATTCGAAATTCGAATTCAATAAACTTTTTTGTGGCCAGCATTCTAAAAGAAAAGTTTTTACTGTGTGACAATACTTATGACCTGACTATGTATATACGTCAACACTGGATTTATAATGCTCAAATACAGAAACGTGACACGTTTATAATGTATAATTAAATCGTGCCATGAAATATAATTCCACACATCGGTTACGATATGTACAAAATGACGGACTTATAAAATTTACCTTTGAGTCTATACTCTTATGCAATATTTTCCTATGCAATACATGTGACTAAGTTTAGTTTTTATTGAGGCAAGCTTCCGATCCAACTTCAGAAAGGAAAATTGCTTAGTGTTCTTTCTGAATTGTTAGTGAAAGGAGAAATACATTATGCGTTTACTATTCGCTACGAAAGTGATGGGGGTGGTACTATGTTTCTGATTGGCCAAAATAGCACAATTGGCTGTTGTGGTTATTAAAATTATCCGTGCAGGGGCGGAGAAAGAATACTAACCTTTGCGGCCGGGGTCGGCCTGTCGTAAAAGGCGACAAAACAACCCATCCTAGCTACGTGGTAGGGCCTCAAGCCCGTCTGGATGGCGACCACCTTTGGTCTTAAGTATGCCGCCATAATAACCTTGTGTTATGTTCCGGCATTAGTGACCCAAGTTCCTGTACCCTTACGGGGCAGCAGCGTGTTCGCGATGCCAATGACGTTGCAAACACCCATAGGCGACGGTAACTGCTAAATTCTAAGCGGGCCGTCAGCCTGTCTGCTGTCCTACAGCAATAAAAAAAAAAATAAAAAAATTAAAGCCTAGAAATTAATAGACTTATTTTCTGTTGCAGGTAAACTACAGAGTTAACCATAATTACATAAAAAGTATACCGTAAGTCATCATTTGTTATCATTATCATAATCATCGGAGAACCCTGTCAGTTTTTATATTGGGTGCATCAATCGATGTATGAGATTGTCGCGAAAGTCTTTATGATTCAAAGTAAGTATGATAAATACGGTATTCTTATTCGAATTGAGCGTAGAAAGTGGAATTTTGATAAGTAATATGAGTGCTGTCATACGTGGCATGAATTTATTTGAAGTTTTGCTCTCCTAAAGTGCAAGGTATAAAATAATTCGCACGTACTACGTACTGACTATAAAGGAAAACATGGCGAAGAAATCTGCACACCGAGTTGACAGCATATGTAACCTATCAATCCCCGCCTTGGAAGAAGCATGCCCGTGTTGTAAATATATGCGAAAATATTGGTACTTTAGTGTTAAAAAATATACCCACCCTTCTCAATAACAAAACATAAATAGATACGGACAGTGTTGCCGTTAGCAATAAATTAAAAAGATTAGAACTTTTTACAATAAAATATAACTACGATTATAAACAAGCTCGCAAAAACAAAAGCAATGAGCACCAAAATCGAAGGTGCCTTTCGGTTTCTAAGCATAAATAACTCCAGACATGTTATTAAATTGGTTTCCAGTTAATCATGTTGCACAATACGCTATATCGAATATATTAATGCTCAATGAGAGGAGTAAAGGCATGTTATACCGAGAAGAATGTTAAAGAACGTAACTCAATAAATATTAAACATTTATTTATTTATTGTTAGAACTGTGTACATTACATAACATACTCTGACAATTTACACAACGCCATCTAGTTCCAAAGTAAGCAGCCGAGCGCTTGTGTTATGGGTACTAGATGATTGATATACTACGAGTATACTTTCTTTTAATGGTCTACTTTCAACCGTTACTTATTTTATTACTAGCTGACTCAGCATATGTTGTTCTGCTATATAAATTTAAAAAAAAACATAACTTACGTTCATCCGTACTTCACCCCCTTTAAATTTCATTTTCGCTATAAAAAGTAGCTTATGTCTTTCTCCGAGATCCAATCTACCATATCTCTATACCGAAATTCATCAAGATTGGTTCAGCTATTAAGGCATGAAAACGTAACAGACAGACCGACTGTTACTTTCTATTTATAATACTATAGTATGCATTGCACGTAGCACCTCCAAACTCCCAAGTGTTAGCTTCGGATGCAACTGGGATTAGACGCAATAAAATTCTTCTATCTTACCTTTCTCGAGACGAAATAATCTAAGTACTTTAATAAAAAAAGGTCAACCAATGGAATGTACAACCCGATTCGAGAAACTTATTGTGCAAGGCTTTGAAACACCTTTCTGATGAGTAAGCTTCGAAAAATTTCACCAGGGCTTCGCTTACTCATATATTTTTTATTCGTATGATTTATTTTTATTTTTTACATCTACCCCATCGGATATTCAAATTTGAAGTTTTTCGTGATGACGAAAGGCTGTATGCCTCAACGACGTAACTGCAGATGCGGATGTTTTTTTTTTATAGCTGACAGGCTGACGGTCCACTTAATCGTAAGCAGTTAACGTCGCTGGTGGATGTTTGCGACACTAGGGGCACCGTGAACACGCTGCTGTCCTGTAGGTCAGGGGTACAGAAAACCTGGGTCACTAATGCCGGTACACCAGGGGTGGTTTCCATCCAGATGGGCGTGGCCTTACCACGTAGCTACGGCTGTTTGGTCACCTTATAGGACAGACTGACCTCAGCTGTAGATAAAAGAATTTAGGTTTAACTCAACGGGATAATAACTCATGTGGAAGGATGTACTCCTCGAGGTTCCAATAAAAAACCGCATCTATATATTCTAAACCTTTCTAATATAATTTTAATCTTATAATTTAAAAAAAATGTTCTTACCGTCTTTCCTACTTTAATTATTGACATAGTGGCTTTCTTTGTTGGTCTTTTTAATTTTGTTTTTGTTCGCTTTCTTGCTGCCACTGTTTAATTAACAGAAATAAAAATAATGTTTAATGCCAATTTTTATAGATTGTCATTTTCATCAGTATATAAATTTTCCTGTTTTTTTGTGATTATTGTTATTAATGTTTGACTTATTTGATGTTGCATTTTATAGATATAATATTAAACAACTACTACGACGGCAAATGTTGTGTGCACCTATAATTGGCATATGCCATGCGTATGTATATGTATATACATGAATTTTATTATTGTAAATGTTGTGTAAATTGTATCTTATGTATGCTGTTGGTGTACCGTATTAAATAAATAAAATAAAAAATAAAATCTATCTTTTTTCTTCCTGCTCTTATTCCAGACTATGTTGAGTTGGTACATGTTCTCTCCCTCCACTCTCCTCTTTTAGTCGTCATCTCAGATGTGAACTAGGTCAGTTTTTCCATATTATCTTTTACATGATCCATCCTTTACTTGGTTTACTTCTTATTGTATCCATCCACGCTCATTTCTAACATTTTCCTTGTTATATGACATTCTTCTCTTCGTATTATATGGCCATACCAGACTAGGCTTTGTTGATCAAGAAATATTTTTATTAAATGATGAGATTCTTTCGTTTAATAAAATATTAGATTAAAAAAACTAAAAAGAAGTAAACAAACACTTATCACCACTTTTGTTATTTAAATCCTGATGGATAATTCATTAAAATTTGATAGATGCGAAGAGATGAACAGCTAGTGTAGAAAACCAACGTCGGTAGCCGGCCTTGACTCCATAGTGTTGGTACGTGGTATAAAAATACACAACACACGAGGATGACATGATACAGGGCGCCGAGTATATAATCAGTTTTTTTAACTATAGTAAAAAATATATATCGAAACAGTTATAGTATAAAACTAAGAAATAATCAACTCAACTCAGAGAACGAGTGAAAAAAGAACTGACTCATTTGTGATTTGGAGATCCATTGAAGCCTTCACACACACAAGTAAATCTCCGCACACAGATAATACGAAGCCAGTTTGACAGTTCGCACCGTTCGAATTCGAATTGTATCGTTCAACAATTCAGTTTGCCGATGCACGGCGTCGCGGTAGCGTGTATTTTTGCCGCTGTTATTTTTCGAAGTTTCTGGTCTCCATATTCATAACGTACGTGTCAGAAATATCATTATTTATAGTGCAAGTGCAGTGTTTTACGTTCTTTTGTATATTAATAAAAAAAAATATTGAGTTTGTTCCTATCTTTAACTGTGAAGGAGGATTATATCGACTTGTAAGAGGTTATGAACCGCGCAGTATTTTTTAGTTTTTTTTTCTAATGTGCTTGTACCACTTAAGAAATGTATTCATTTTTTGAATGCTCCAAGTTTTAAACTTTTGTAATACATACCTGTTCATTGTGTCCAACATTTCGATATTAAAGGCTAAAATATTTGTACAAGTCAATGTTATCATTATGTAAATAGCTATATTATATGCCAGTCTGAATTAATAATAATCCGTTTATAATAACTTCTCAAGCTACGGTTGTATATATTTGTTTTGTTTCCTGTTAGCTATATTATTACGAATGTTAAATTCTTTACTTTTTTTATTGCTGTAGGACATCAGACAGGCTGACAGCCCGCTTAGAATTTAGCAGTTACTGTCGCCTATGGGTCAGTGGCATCACGAATACGCTGCTGTCCCATAAGGGCACGGGAACTTGGGTCGCTAATGCCGGAACACAATCCGAGGTTATTATGGCGGCATACTTATGACCAAAGGTGGTCGCCATCCAAACGGGCTTGAGGGCCCTACCACGTAGCTAGGGTGGGTTGTTTTGTCGCCTTTTTCGACAGGCCGACCCCGGCCGCAGAGGTTAGTATTCTTTCGCCGCCCCTGCACGGGTAATTGACACAATTCAGTGATGAATACGTATATTTTTTTATTGCTAAGTAAGAGCAAACAGGCTGACAGCCCGCTTAGAATTTAGCAGTTACCGTTTAAAAACTGATGGACCACTTAATAATAAGCAGTTACCGTCGCCTATGGATGTTTGCGACGCTAGGAGCACCGCGAACATGGTGCTGACATAGTGATATTATTTGTTACTAGTTACGGACATAGTTTTTAGAGATCATATTTCATCTCATATTAATTTCGAATCGAAAATCTACTTTAATACCTTATAACAATTTATAAGTTTACTTGCAATCACATTATTTTTATTATGCTTACTATATTAATTATTTTTAATCATTTATATTTTACTCTTACATAATATCAGGTATTCTAAATATTTTATACTCGAGAAAAATAAAATGCCGGATCTGTTCTTTTTTTGTAACGGATAGATGGTAGTCTTGTGAACGACAATCCTTGAAAACGTTTAGAACGTACCTTGCAAACATCCGATAATTATTTTGTAATTCACATCATTTGTTAACGTATTGATGATGTAAATGTGATGATATAACATGTCTATATCCAATAAAGTGGAAATATGGGAAGAAAAATGCATTTCGTGTGTATTTTTTACAATATGAGAAGCATTTTTTAGTAATTTCAACGTTCTGGGTCCATTATGTGGCAGAGAGGGAAAAGCTATAATTAATATGGTTTTCTGTTTTATATATGTATTCTACATTACTATTTAGTCGTGAAGTTGACCAAATATTCTATTATAGTGCGCCTTATATGTAAGACTTTTTGATTGAGCTAATCTTCATAACTATAGAAAAAATAATCATTGAAAAAATAATTTTAAAAAAATTATTCAAACGCGCATACGATTATAATAAGGTAAAAAAATGAATCTTGTACGCTAAAAATACGGTACTGTATCATCAATTGATTTGAAGTTCCCCCTCCTGTAATCAGACGTCCCCTGAGAGGAAAGTGTCATTACACGTTGTCTGAGACGATTTGTACATACATACATTGTATTTTCGTGTATAAGATCCTCGCGAGATTTTTCTTTAAGAATGAAAAATATTAGTTTTTCCTATATAAAATAGGTTCTTTGACTACTATACTCCACGAATAATTTGACTTAATATTTATTAAAAATTTATAATAATATAATATTTGTAATTAAATATAAAAACAACGCAATTTTCAAATTACTTTACAATAATAAGCAGTAAGTTAATGTATTTTTAAATAAATGCCGTTAATAGCAAAGCTTGAAACGTTCCCTTTTCGTCCCTTTGGAATTTCGTTTTACCCTAAATGAGCCCGTGAAAGACATCAACGCACCGTGCTTATCTTATCTGCACCACCCCTGTGTGGGGGTAAGTTTAGGTCAGACTTGATGATAAGTTATTTTCAAGTTGTGCGGTGTTTTTTTTCTCTTTCTATATTAATCCCACGTAATGAATCGGTAATGTTTTAAGTCTCCTTTTGCTATTTTTCTTGTTTTGATTATTACTTTCAAATAACCTTTGTGTCTTATAGGATCTCGGTTCGAGCTCTAGAGAATTATGGGTCTCGGTGTGTGAGTGTGCAAGTTCGTCATGATATTTTTCTTTGCCGTCAGTTAGTGTCAATTATTGTATAATATATACATTAGACTAGTAAAACTAAGAGGTACATTTCGTTATAGGGAACTTGTGGCCTGTGTATCTGTTAAGAACTATTAAAATAGGGAACTCATAAAGAAGTGAATTCGTATGATTAAAACTTAAAATTTTTTGTACATAATAAATGCCTATCCCATAAAAGTCATATTAGGTATATAGCGCTCAGAAATGGCAGTGCGTATTTATTTATATAAAACATAATTAAACATACGTGTATCTTACGACATGTTGTTAAATAATAAATTAAAAAAGTGTCCATTATTTCGCCGAAAAGCTTTTAAATTATTGCGACATATCTGTTAATTGGCCCAAGCGTTCGCATCGTAAATTGGAGTTAATTGTTTCGTACAAAAAAGGTAGATTTTCGAGCACGACACTGATACCGATAAGGCAATAAGGCAATCAACTTTAAAATTTATACCTATACAATATATATTATATAACGTTGAGTGAACTTTTCAGGCAAGTGATTTGAAGTTCAAATATACAAAAAAATATATATAACTCACCTAATTGTTGGATTGAAATGATTATTTATTTCTTTTGATTGCCTTTCAGCTATCGATATGTTGATAGGTAAGGCGTTATAAAATTTCTTATTGACCGGCAGTGCTTTGGTAATGCCTCTCTGTCGAAACGTCCATAGGCAACGGTGACCACATGCTATGGGGTGGGCAGTTTGGCCGTCTGTTAAACTCCAGCTTTAAAAAAACTAATTTAAATAAAAAAAATATTAAATTGGAATAAGAACATAGATGTTGAATATTATCACAATGCGATACCACTGAGCGCCCTTTGCGATTGCGACCACTCTCTCTGCTTCCTGCCCCCCCCCCCCCCCAAGAAAAACCCTCTGCCAGGTTTCTAACGCATGTTTAGCGGGATGTTGTCCTTATAGATTTTGAATGGACTCCTTTACTCTCTATATTAATACAACTTCAAAAAAAATACGAACGGGCTAATAGAATTGGGTTATATCTTAATTTTTCGAGTAGCTTTTTCTACTTGTGACTGCATTTGAAGTTCAGTTACATACACACGCATAGAAGATATACATATAATATAAAGATTATAAGGGAAAACATTTCTGACTGTTTCTTAAAATAACTAATGTTCCTGTTATAATTTACCAAGAACTTTGAATTTTATGATTATTTGTTGTTTTCCTTTAAATTAATGACATCATTAATGCAACTGTATTCATTAGTTTATTTTGAAATATAGGTCTTGCAATAATTTGTGACAGGAAAATGTTACTTATATATCCTGAAAATATTTTCATGAAGTTATTTTTTTATTAGATATACTACATATATATTTTTACGTAGCTGCATTTTTTTATTGCTGTAGGTTGTAGTAGCAAACTGGCTAACGGCCCACTTAGTAGTTAGCAGTTACGTCGCCTAATATTTGCCTAAAATTTAAAAACCGGGAGTGGTTGCTATCCAGGCGGATTGGAAGTCCTAACTACAAACTAGGGTCGTGTTATCGTGTTTAACGACAATCCGTTCGCGGCTACAAAGGGACAGGGATAATTTTGCCTACTACATATTCTTAAATGCAAGCAACTTTCTTTAAACGTCTTCATTGTAATGATCATTATCCTGCCGTCTCATTGTTACTTGAGAGACTAGAACTAATCGACTTCAAACTGTACGAATGTTTAATACCTATTTCACACCTGACTCACGGATATCGTCACAAATGTCTCATATCTTTATTTACCATATATCATTTAACTTACAAGCAAATCTCTACTCTATAAACCAAGATATAAGGACTACACGAATATTTTTAGGCATGAACTTATGTTTATTGTGATATCTTTAGGTGTTAAAATATATTATACACTATTCTGTCATATTTTGTTAAAAATACTTCTGTGTTATGGTTAATTTTACGGCTTTTGCGTGTTTTAAGCGGTAGTATTATAGAACTGTAGCATGGAAAGGTGACATATATTTAATAGAAATCAATTTAGTATTATCCAGTATTCAAAGGGCTATAAGCCACTTGTGTAGGAAAGGATTAAATATCTATGCCATTAAAATCGGCGACTGCATAGACTGGGAATTGTATTGCCATTTATTTAACTCACTCTTTTTCTCCTATAATCTCCTATCCAGTGTTTTGTGTTGTGATGTTAGCTACTTAACATTCATACGAGTACATTGACAGTATGATACATTTTTTGTAATAGGTACTTATTTAAAATTAAATATATTTTGTTATTCAATTCTGGTAGTGATTTTTATTGAACATTATTGAAGGAGCGACTGCCTCAAAAACTATTGTATTCATGTACCCTTGTGTGTATTTAGAATTCACTGAGGACAATATTTATATGATCTTCTTATAAGTTTTTTAACTGTATGTGTCTGTAAATTTATTATTTGGGAAAAACTTTCAGCGATAGGGTTTTACCTAGTGTATGGAGATGAATCATGGATTTTGCTAAATATTTATTTGATAAAATAATCTTTAATCATTTATTTAATTTTCTTTGTTACGATTTTAAGAACATTGTTGTGACAACATTTATATTAAGTAATGAGATGTATTTAGTATATATATGACTCTTTAATTTCTTAATTTGTTTAATTTTGTCGGCAGTTCATATCTACTTGGCTTATTTTAGTTAGTATATTGCTGTGACGTTTCACATTCGCATAACATTTCCTACTTATTTCGAAATCAATAAATTATCTCTTCACATTGACCCTGGCCATAACCTTCCGCACCTTCATATTATACATACTCTTGACACACATACGGATAAGCTATTATAAATAGCTAATTACATCATATCATTCTCGATAATGGCACGTCAACAAAAATTCGCATCGAGTTTATATCAGTCGCTAATTTTGGCAGAAGAGTGATAATTTCATATTGCAACTGCTAGCTCAGTTTATTTCATAATTTTATTAAAGTCGAGCACAATCACAGACCCCCGCCTGTCTTTTTGCACTGGTTCTCTTTAGTGTAATAGCCTGTTGATTTCTTCAACTGGACCGTGAACTCTCACAATACGGATAGCTCGGTATTTGACTCGTTGCATCCACATCAATTTTTTCGCTTTTTGTTGATTTTTTCCCGGACTTGCCAGCGGTACATTACGTTTGCCGAGATGTGGTTTCCCCTCCAGATTTGTGACATGTTTATTCTAACCAGTCTACTGCTACTTTAGCTTGCTTATTCCACATCGTAACTTAGGTCCACTAACATATCTCTGATTGCGAATGCATTCCCTGAGAAATATTTCAAGAGTCATTGAAGACGTTGTGGACTTGTCTCAAAAATAGACGAGACCTGAGGAATCTGTCGATTGACTCTCCGACCCCGAAAGGATAACAGTCAGATGGTCTCATTTATCTTCCTAAAAAACTAGCAAAAGAAAGTTCAACTGTCGTCATTAAATACGCTCTTGAAGCGAGGTAGGAATATCTCAAGAGTGCACCTTTCTCCTAATAAACATATGAAAAGGTCGTTACCACTATAAAGCTTGACCAAAGGCCCTTCGTTGAACAATTAAAGGAAGTTGTGTTTAACATATCCCATTGTGATTTAATACTGACCCAACACAAGGCATGGCCAATTCAATAAACGAACTTAATTATTATTAATTTATAATAAAAATATTCTAAAATATGCTTAATTACCTGGTAGTTCAGTGGTATCTCTCGGAAAGAATCTAGAGGTCTCGAGTACAAATTCCTCGATAACATGCACCTCTTAAGCAGTTTTTCTCGCCTAATGTGCATATGCAGTATAATCGCCATGTACCGAAAGGAAAACATTGTGAGGAAACATGCATACCTAAATCACTGGTATGTGTAACTCGGCAGTCTACCTTGGACAAGCGTGTCAGGTATACTTTCCGTTACCGTGGGAGGCCTGTAGAACTAGAAGACATTAAATACCCTTTTAACTGGAAAACTAGTATGCTATATAATGCGTTTTAAATAAGAATAGGATCGACTTTGTGCCATGTTGTGACGTCATAGCATAAGTTTTTAATATTTATTCCACTAACTGTGGTTTAAAATAAAATTAGGTATGTTACCTATATTTATTACTTCAATTCCACTCACCATTATTGATACGTAAATAAGGTTTCGTTCCAAACCGTACTTTTCTAGTGACATTTGACAGATCGAGGTCATTGACGTTCCTATTCTTATTTGAATCGCATTGTATGATATTTATATCGGAGTAATTGCTATCGTTGGCTAACCTATGAGCATACGTTATTTATAATAAGATTATAAATTTCGTATTGGAATACAATCTTTAAAATTGTAATTTATTTTAATATACTTTTATTCAGGTTATTTATGATGTAATTTAGGATAAAGAATTTGAAGATATCGCTGGATAGCCACGTTCTGTATCAACCGGTCACTTCGTGGTTTGTCTAGCGATTCAGCCTCCGTTGTAACCGACAGGAGGTGTATATCCAAAAACTGCTCGTAAAGAGTACAGTATAAGTGCCAAAGTACTCACAACTATGGATTACGACCGTGCGAAGTGGGGAAAAAAATCCTGTATCTAACGCTAAGATGATGATGATGAAGTTAAATGTACAACAAGGCCGTGTAGTCCAAGTAACCATTAGTGTGTAGGAACTTGTAAAATGTACTCTTACTGGTAGTTTACACACAGCAAAGGGAGAAGCATCGTTCAGTTTTCCCTTTCGGAGTTGGGCGTATTGGCCGTTGAAGACGTTTTCCTCATGGCTTTTTGGACAAAAGAAGAAAATGATCGAGAAGTATCGACGCGAAAAGATGCATTAAAATTCTGTCCTGTGTCAACATAAACGTTCAAGCTTAGAAAGCAACTGCAATGATAACTACTCGGATGATAGTAATGGTATTATACTAAGAAGTTCGTTCAAGTTCTCATTCAAAGATATTGAGAACATTTTAAGTGAAATTTCCACATACCTTAGCGGTAACGGAAAGTTTTCCCTCAGCAATAAACGTAGACAGCTGTATGTTTATAGCTGCACGAAGTAAACAAACACTAATCATAAGTTCTTTATATGAACTTTATCTCTTAAGCTAATACTTAAAGAGATTTTGCATTTATGCCTATTAGTTATGTTCCTGCAAATATTGCAAGAAACTGGTGTTGATATATATACTTTCTAAATATGGTTATATGTTAAATATCGGCCCTAAACTACATTCTTAAGAATGTGGTAAAATTCTGCAACTGAAACAAGAGAAAAAAAAATTACCGGAATGTATGTACCTACATTATTTTTTTTGAGGTAAGGTAAACAGTAGATTTAACCATCACTGTGCAAAAAAAATATTTTCTGACAAGAAATAATCCATTTGTCTCCTTTACAGCGCTCTAGGAATGAAATGTGATGGCCCTACTTTTATCTTTGGTTAGCGGTAAATGGTCAATGTGGCCCTTTATAAATAGCATGAAATGCTTTAGTAAATTTTTTTTCAAATGAGTCTATCAAGGCTCCGCACTCGTAATACTAGTCGTCCGAAATTAACTTTCTCTGCAACTCATATATGTACGTTTATGGAAATGGAAAACGATACTCTATGGAAAAAGTTCCCACATATGTAGATGGAAAGTACTATAGTAAATAATCGGCGGTTTGTCAGTAAATATGAAATGTTGTTTATTCCGTATTGTTACTGTTTTATAGAGATATGAACATGATTGTTTTCTAATCTGTAGACAGACGTGTCATAAAATATTTGAAAAATGTTAATTCATATTGAAATATTAGTATGTTTAAGTATATCATCGTTGTCAAACCGATATCTGCTATTTGCTTTTTTTTTGAGATTCAAGATTTTGACTATTATAGTTATAATAGTCAAAATCTTGATTAACTTTAATCTTGATTAACTAGTTAGTTTGCCACCCAAATTTTGATATACAAAAACCGCTATGTAATTCAATCATTACATTACTTTAATATAAATTATTTTAAAAGAAATTTTTTCTTATAAAATGTTTTTACTTTATATCTCAAAGTTTAACTTATTGCCCCTAGCAGATATTGGTTTGACAACGACGATATTTGCTGTGCTACCTTGAGCTAATATGTTCGCTGAATTTGATCATTCCGTAATAATATAACTGTCAAAAATATTTATGCGTATTTCGAAGATTCTCTCAAATCTGTATGTTTGAGAACAATCAATCAATATGCAATAGAGATCGGTCATCGTATTTAAGTACCATTCGCTTGTGTCCGAAGATGTGCCGTTACAGACCGGTTTCATCTGCGTGCCGCGCGTTCCACGGATTATTATGTGCTGATTTTAGTTTACTATCAATTGCTTGTTTGCATTTGATATAAAGTCAAAGCCCCAGGCTATCGATATAAAATGGATTTTTATCCGTGCAGGGGCGGAGTAAGAATACAAATCCCTGTGGCTAGGGTCGGCCTGTTGTAAAAGGCGACAAAACAACCCACCCTAGGCTACGTGGTAGGGTCCCAAGCCCGTCTGGATGGCAACCACCCTTGGTATTAAGTATGCCGTCATAATAACCGTGTGCTGTGTTCCGGCATAAATGACCTAGGTTCTTGTACACCTATGGGGCAGCAGCGTGTCTCTGGCTTCGCAAATATTCACGGGCGACGGTAACTGCTTACTTTTAAGTGGGCCATCAGCCTGTCTGCTGTTCCTCAGCAATAAAAAAAAACGTTTAGATTTTAAATTATACTACGTATCCATCGTCAATTTATTGGAGAAATTACATCGAAATCTCTCATCTCCAACCCATACGTACTCCATATTAGTGATTTCACGGCGGTGTCTTCGTTAACGGTGCAGTTCGGTCATTGGTCACGGAAATTGGATCCCATTCATATTCCGTTCCCATTTAAACGTCGCTATAACACGCACAATGCAACAATCGCCTTGGGAAATTTAATTATTCGCACGTTGCTACGGTTTTTGTTGCAGCAATTAAGTTTTGGAATTATTAAGATGTTGGGATTGATGTTCATTTGGCTTACTTGAAATCTTTCACTTTAATCATTTGGTTGTAATTTTACCACTGCGGATGAGATTCTTCCATCACTGCCAATCAGTCTATCTTCGGTCATTAACCGCTTTTTAAAATACTTTGCTGTTTTTAAAGAACTTCTGAATTTTAAAACTTTTTTCAATACAATTTCTTTATTATTACCCCTGTGGGACTGCAGCGAGTTCGCCATGCGTCTAGCGTCACAAGCATCTATAAGCGACAGTAACTGCTTACTTTTAAATGGGCCGTCAGCCTATCTGCTGTTCCTCCACAATAAAAAAAAAAACTAGCTGTGTATGTTTATCATTTACAAAAGTACGAGGGCGGCCCGATAAGTACCTACTTAGCCTCACCGCCCGATAGCACCACTAACGCAAGAGCAATTTTTTATTGCATAGTACATTCTCGTAGACAGCTACTGTAAATTTAACATGACAACGCACCGGCTCACACCTTCGCCGTCGTCACGGCCAAATTAATAGAATTAGGCTACGAACTGCCGCCTCATCCACCGTATTCTCCGGATTTAGCCCCGTGCGATTTCTTTTTGTTTCCAAATTTTAAAAAGTCACTCGCCGGGCAGAAATTTGAGTCGAATGAGGAGGTTATCGCCGCCACGGAGGCCTACTTTGCAGACTTTCAGAAAACGTATTGTTCAGACGGATTAAAAAAATCGGATCTTTGCTGGGTCAAGTGTATCGAACTCAAAGGAGATTACTTTGAGAAATAAATCGCCACTTATCCAAAAGTTTTTTCTTTGTAGGCTAAGTACTTATCGGACTACCCTCGTATATAAGCAGTATATCGATTGTCTAGTACCCATAACGCAAGCTCTTTGCTGCGTACTTTGGGACTAGATGCGCTTAGTAAACTGTCACCGTATAAATATAATTTAACCAGCCATTAAACTAACTGCTACATCAAGTACTAATTAATGCAATAATCCTTCTCTTTCTATAGATGATATTTGGAACAATACAGTAAGACATCTTTTCTTCACATACAAATCTTTTGTTTCAAATATGAAAATTAAATAGCTTATTATAGTCTATATTTATCCAAGGTTGTCGAATGCATTTGAGTGTGACTTCATTTGTAATATTTGTAGTGGAAAATGCATTTGTTTATTTTTTATTTCATTTATTTCAATTGAAGATAACCTCGTTTTATTATCAGAATCCATTCACGTTGTTAGCAGTTGTTTCTTTTCGATTAGTCGCTTCGCTTTGAGGTTTGTGATTTTAATCTTGATAGCTCACAAGTGTTTCTATATTTAGATGCATTAGTAGGTAATGATGTCAAAAATCAAATTAATTACTTACCACACTACCTTCGACTATCATAGTTATTTTAATTAGATGCCCTATACAGCATTATGATAGTTCTATTCTATAACTCCATTGATTGTAAAGTCGGTGAGTCTTAGCTTCCACACGACATTGAGTTAGCGTCTTTCCTTTTAAATATTTCATTGTACCACACAGTGAACATGTAAAATTCTGCCTAAATACGTGTAATAAGCAAAATTCAAGTCAACATTTTAATTAATGATTATAACATAAGAGTATTTCGAGATCTCGTTCGTGCATTCTAAGAATTATCAAACCAGTTTCGCAGCGTTTAAGACCATATAATCATTTATTTGCTCAACCAGCAAGTCGTTCAACTCTAAAGATAAACACAATTTTATTGTTTTTTTTTCTCTATACACAAACTACGTAGTGGGCGTCGTTCCATATGCTGAAATTAGTCTAGAGAACGTTTACTGAATCGAAGGACAATTTTTCAATTGACCCTGTGTTCTTGCTGTCCAATTGCGATTAAGTGATGTCTGGTTTAAAGAGTAAATTTTTAACTTATTAATTTTTGCTATAAGTTTGTCCCTATTTAAACAGTAGAGCGTTTACCCAACTAAGCAACTGATATACTAGTTATGTCTATATATATTTTTTTGCAAATAAATGAATATTGTACTTAAGCGAGACGGTAATTAAACCCTTGACTTTCGAAGGCGTTCCGACGTGCATCAGCTTTTGCGCCACGTAGGTCTTCGTTCTAATATCAAAATTTTGCCATATCAAACACAAATTTACTTGTGTTCTTTTGCCAGATCAAGTATAACGAAGGGCAGCAATGCAAAAATGCATGTAGTCAGTTTTGAACTGTGTCTACACCACGACGTGAAAACTTCTAAGATATTCGATTATTAGACACTTACATGAAGTATATTAAAAATTGATACGTCATATCTATTGATATCTCCTTTATCGATCATGATTATGGTGGTTTATGATTGAAGACAAATTTTAGGTGATTCATAGCCATCGGAATATGAATATCCTTGTAGCTTTAAAACTTCGTAAGAGTTTGTTATTAGTCCGTTAAATTTTTCATATCTGATATATACAAACAACACACAAATCATTGTAATTTTAAGGGAAATGTATAGATAAATATATCTCAACTGAAAATGCTAGATGTATATTTAGATGTATATATAGAAGAGTTCAGGCCGAAGAGTGCCTCCTTAAAGCAAACCTTGCATTAACGCCTTATCTGATATTAAAAAGTAAGGTTGAACCCTGGCAAATGAAGACATTTTGTGTCTGAAAAATGATGGGTGCTTCATCCCTAACTTCTCTACACCATAAAGTTTAAATAAGCAAAAATATTTTTCACGTTATGTAAATGTACGAATGAATTGCGTTAAGTATGTCGACTAATGTCAAGGTTGTTAAGTTGGCAACATTTCATTAATAGCTCGAAGGCCTTATACGGCGGGATTGAATGAATCAAGAGCTACCAGTGCCCTGTAATCACGTTACATTACTGTAATGTCAAGTGCCGAGACATTGAAGCCTCTTTCGCCAGTGAATATATAAGTAACATCACGATGTTTTCCTTTGCCGTCGTCGGTACATGACCATTATTTTATAATATGCACATTAGATAAGAAAAACTCTCTAAGCGGTGCAAGCCACCGTGGTATACGAACCCGGGACATCTAGATCGATCTGAGAATGTAATATCACTAAGCGACCACGTACCTTCGTGAATATTTCCCCTTAATCATGATTAGCACTACACACTTGTGTTTTGATGCTCGGGGTCCGCCTTCCTTCTGTTTGATCTTCATTTCGCAAGATTTTCACCCCCATGAAATCCCTGCACACTCGGATTATTCCGAAAAAATAATTTCCTTACATTGTCCAATCGACTCACCTGGTTGAGAATTAACCGCTGTACAGCTCGAAGTGGACGAAGGTTTGACCAAAGTGGTGGTCAAATTATAATAATAATGACGCAATTTTTTTGTGATCTCATAAAATAAGGTTAACAACTTAACATTCAAAGCGAATATTGTTTACGAAATCTGAAATGATTTTGGTAATTCTGTGAATAAGACTCATTATTATACGCTAATTATTCTCGCAGACAAATTTCGACACAGCTAATCGTGTTTCGTAATGATTTAATTTTAAATTTCTTTGTGAAGTTTGTGTACTCGACGTCCTGTTAGTTGCCAATGATAAATTATATGCAACATTTGGTACCAAAGTTAGCAACAAAGCACTTGTGTCATGGGTACTAGATAATTGATATACTACTACACAAATAGTATATCAGGTGTGTAGGAGTTTATTTTTGCACAGACTCGGGACGGGAATCGGACCCGTGATGCCCGCGGGAGTTCCGAATGCCGTAATTCGTTTCGCCTCGGAGGTCTTGTGCTTGTAGGTCGTCGTTCAAGCATAATATCTAAAATGTTAATAATTTTAAACACAATATTTATTCATCATCATCATCCCAGCGTTATGTCCCGATTGCAACCCAAATTTTCCTTTTGGTGCCCGGGGTCCACTAAATACAATATTGATTGTCATTACTATACCAGCACGCTATGATGGCCGTTTTGACGTTTGTCCACTCATGAAGTTTCGTTTTAATTGGTAATTGCATTTGAAGAAGCTAATTGCTGTTCTTTATTATCAATAGCGACGTGCAGTTATTGACAATAAAGAACAGCAATTTGTTCCTTCAAATGTAATTACTAATTAATACGAAACTTCATGGAGTGGACAAACGTCAAACGGCCCTCATAGCGTGCCGGTAGCATAACAATGTTTATAAGTAGAGATTTCAGCGTTTTAAAACATTTGCATATTTGTCAGCTTTCCTAGTGTTTTTTTTTTTCACTACTTTGTGTGCAGCCTTTTGAATTCTCTATAGTCAATCTATTTGTACCCTTTCAGATGAGATCAAACAGAAGCGCCACGCCTAAATATTTGTTCCCCATGCATTTATTGCCGTGGTTTGTGAATTTGACAACGTATGCGACTATTCACTTAGCTCGCAAAATTACTCTTACAAGTTTCACCTTTTATGCGGCACTATGTAATGTTGCTATGTGCAAAAAGTTAAACTGTTTGAAATATGGCGTAAAAACATTCATGTAAAATTTTATATATTAATTAGACAACGACGATTTGTAAGTTGTACCTAGTAATACAAAGTGATACTAACTACTCTCGCCAATGTAATTGTCGTAATAAAGCGCCTTTTCTTAACACCCTTGACACGGTTTTGTTTTACAATAAATTAATTCGGTTAATGTCTTACAGGTTTGATGAATATTTTTTAAGTAAAACTTCTTTAGCGCCGTTGTGATTTGAAAATTTGATGAAACGAAAAAGCTGCACCTTAAGCGCCCTGTAAACGATCAAATTTGCTTGACAAATTTAAGTGTTTGTCAAATTATTTGATAGTGTGCAGCTGTGTTTGACGTGTTTGTCAAATAGTCTACGTGTTTGATGGAAATTTGATTGTTGTCGTGTTTGACAAACAAGTTTGAACGTGAACGGCGATGTTTGTCAAACAAGATCTCAGTCATTGTGTTGGCAACATGGAGGTCAACGGCAAAAATGCGTCATCTGTATCGAGTGTTCGGGCAAGTAAGCTAATTTGTTTGATCTTTGGTTTGAACGTTTAAGCTAATGTTTGATATAAACGTGAAGTTCGTCCGACAAATTTGTCAAGCAAATTTGATCGTTTACAAGGCACTAAAGAGATGCAAACATATTCATAAACAATATATATTCTGCGAGAGAATGAGATAGAATACAAGTATACAGTGTTCCCTGTAATCTTCGTTTCCTCTTTGTTCGGGGTTTCGTATTAGTTTTTGATTTTGTTATTTTATATTATTTCTGTACTATTTATTACATTTACTGTAGTGTATCTGCGGGTACCTCAGGGTAAAAATTAGTTGAAACCGAAGCTGTATAATTACATTTCTTCAGAGGTGAATGTAATTTCTCATCAATGCACCTTTTTCGTTACAAACGTTTCTCTTTTCATACAATGTAAAAATATATATATAAGTGTTTGAAGTAAATGTATACACACACTTAAAATGTATTTCGAACATTATAAAAGATGTTTCTCACCGGAAATTTTGACTAACAATAGTGAAGTGATATAGAACCCTAAGGTCAGTGTAAGTTTGTTGCGGGGTGCGACTGTAAGCGATGTATGAGTTGAAGTAATTTATTTAACTTTATATTTATTACAAGTCTTTAGAAAATCAGTTATGAATAGTCTTTTTTTTTATTGCTGTAGGACAGCAGACAGGCTGACGGCCTGCTTAGAATTTAGCAGTTACCGTCGCCTATGGGTGTTTGCAATGCCAATGGCGTCGCGAATACGCTGCTGTCTGTGAACCATTAGATTCTTTCTGCGTTTTACTACTTTTTTAAGCTTTACCTTCAACCTTTTATGTTATTTATTTTGATTTTATGTTATTTTTTTTTTTTAAGTTTTTACGTTTTAACCTGTCAAATTTATTATGAACTTCTTTTAATAAACAAAACATACCTTGCAAATGACATCGTGTCTTTGGCAAGACTAGGGGATTAATATTACCTCTAGCAGCTAAGGATCTGAAAGTGCGATGCTATCCAAACTTTTGCCTTATTTACTGAACTACGGTAGGTTATTGCCATGCATGTGAAAAGGGAACGGTTATTATTAACAGACAAGTTTTATTTTTATTTTTTGAAGAAAAGAGAATGTGTATGATGTATCAAATAGTTCGCAATAATAGTTATTCTGCGTTGTTGTGTTGAAACAATTGTTTCGCGTTCCAGATTCGGTTAATATAATGATATGCTAATTTAAACTATAAATTTCAACGTGATATTTATTTTCACACTCGATAATTTTAAATTTATTAAAATTAAATGTATAAATATTTAAAACTTGTTAATGAAAAGAAGACTCATTTTCTTTATACATCTGTTAAAATATTTAATAAGTACCACAGATATGAAAAATGTTTTGTCTCTGTCTATGATAAATACAACAAATAATATATGTATATCGATAATACGATAAGATTAGTTACGATATCTCAAAGATAAATTGAAAAGAATTTGAATGATATGTATACATAAATGTTTTGAGTCGTATTGTCCTCACTTCACGGACTAATATACTTTAATATAAAACTGACTAGAGCGGTCAAATGCTCGCACATTAACTATAAGATTTTACTACTTTTACTAAAAAAAACACTGAATATGGTTCTCATTTCTTTTCCAAATCAAATCATATTTAATAGGTACTCATTCTTTGCTAGGCATATTATATATATAACCAAGACGGCTCTCTTAAGCTGCTGTGGTAATAATAGATTCGCATGAACTATGTATTGGTAGTTTTAGTGTCAAATAATAAATGTAGGAAAAAATTTGTACCCTTTTTTCGACATAACATATAACCGGACGCAGGAGCTCAAAATTTTTCACACAGAAAGATAATATTTTTTTTATAATAATACTAAAAAATATTAAATGCACTATCAAGTGTTTGACACACAAATACAGTATGTAATATTTACTCTTAAATATAATTTAAATCTGTGGACAAACTGAGTAGTAATTAATATTGGTCTAATATGAATTATATATGAATCACGCTCTCTGGACAGTCATAAGTTTCATAAAATTGCCTAATGATGTTAATAGATCGTAACATAAAACATATAAAATTAAAGTCTACTAAAACTGAGTGATCTCCTTTACTACCCGCTGTCATTTAATTACAGAGTTGTATTGGTACGATCTCGGTTATTATACGAAAATAATATTTTAATATTATAATACATTTTTTATTGCTGAAGAACAGCAGACAGGCTGACGGCGCACTAAATAATAAGCTTAGTCGCCTATGCATATTTACGAAAGTAAGGGCACCGCGAACATGCTGCTGCCCTCATAGGGGATGGGATATTGGAACCTGGTTCACTAATGCCGGAACACAACATAAGATTATCATTTCGGCACATTTATGGACCAGGAATGATTGCCATCCATACGGACTTCGCGCTCAACCACCGAGCGTTGTTTTGTTGCCTTTAACGACAGGCTGACTCCGGCCGCAGGGGTCAGAATTCTTACTCCGCCCCTGCACGGATAAAAATCGATTTTTTATCGATAGCTTGGACTGTATATCAAATGCAAACAAGCAATTGATAGGAAACTAAAATCAACACATAATAATCTGTGGAACGCGCAGCACGCAGATGAAACTGGTCTGCACGGAGTCCTCCCCTGCACGGAGAAGACAGTTAATTTAAACATTCTATGTAGAATTTAATAAACTAACAGTTTCGTTTACAAAATAAGCAAGAAACTGCAGCAGACTAATAAAACACTGTTTTAAACCATATTTAAATTGCTCTTTTCACGCATCTTCACATGCATCCATCTGAATAATTTATTCATTTACTTAAAGTTTCGCTTCCCGCTAGAATTGTCTGAAATATTATTTAATAATGTAGACCAGGATTGTTTGTAAATAAATAAATCGATAGTGATTAAAAATACATATTCCCATTGTCAAACCAATATCTGCGATGTGCACTTTTGAGATTTCATAATTTTGACTAAAATTATGACTTGGCTTCTCAAACTTTGATATAAAAAAACCGATAAGTGATTCTAATCATTACATTACTTTAATATTTTATATTTAATCACTTAAAAAAAATTCTTATACAATTTTACATGAGAATGTTTTTACTCCGTATCTCAAAGTTTAACTTTATGCACATAGCAGATATTGGTTTGACAACGACGATATTAATAATGGAAGTGGCCGAAGCGAAACAAGTATGTAAGGATCGTAGCAAGTGGAAAGAAGTTGTCTCCGCCTACCCCTACGGGAAAGAGGCGTGATTATATGTATGTATTACTTGTATATCTACGACGATATTTTACAAATCAATTGAGGTCATTATGGTTTTAATAGACTTCCAGAAAATAATTATCAGTAAAATAATTATCCTTCGCTCTCTCTGTGACCGTACCCTTGCCAAACAGAGCCGTTCTCACGGTAGTTTTATTTTGACCTAAGGTTTTGGCCTTGAGCGTTTGTTCGCTTACACTCGGATGTCATGCAATTTTTAGGGGACAAACACGTTACGCCTAAACCAGTTTCGTGTCGAGTTCGTTATACATTAATGCCTTGTTTGGCGATACGTGAGAATGATTGTGTTGATTTTTTTTTTGTTGAGTCTAGACGTTACTTGAGATTTAAATGTAGACTAAACATTGTAAAAGATTTGCATGTCAAAAGACCTATGTTTCATATGTAATAATTCGAAGTTTATATATTAACTTTATTGTTTAAAATCGTACAAATGACTAGTCTTGGAAAATAATACATTTGTCACCTCTGTTATAATCATGTGACATTGAATACTTTTTTGAACAGCAACATATTTCTCTTTTATCTAAATGTCTCTTTACAATCATTCAATCTTAAGTTTTTTCATAGTAATCATGAACTAAATTTAACGAAATTTTCTGTTTTTAATAAATCAATCATTGAATAAAAAAGTCTTATAATGTGAAACTTCCTTTTATCCATATACATTAATATTAATATCATATTCATAGAAACATATTATGCATTTTTATAACGAATAAATTAAAATCTTACTCATGATCCCATGGGCCCGAAATTAGGGTTACATCAGATCTTTTTAATCTGTGCAGGAGCAGAGAAAGAATACTATCCTATGCGGCCGAGGTCGACCTGTCGTAAAAGGTGACAAAACAACCCACCCTAGCTAGCTACGACGTGGTAGGGCCTCAAGCCCGTTCTGGATGGCGACCACCTTTGATCTTATGTATGCCGCCATAATAACCTTGTGTTGTGTTCCGGCATTAGTGACCCAAGTACCTGTACCCTTATGGGACTGCAGCGTGTTTACGATGCCACTGGCGTTGTAAACACCCATAGGCGACGGTAACTGCTAAATTCTAAGCGGGCCATCAGCCTGTGGGCATAGCGTTCAGACTAATATTACGTTCCGCGACCCTGTCTCTTAATGGCAGTCACAGACACACCGGAGTGGTTTTAGTGGGTGTACCAGCGACGTGCTCGTAGTAATTAAAAGGCGGGGCATCCCACTCTACCTCACACATGTTCCCAAAAAAAGGGATTCAATTTCTAAATATAGATAAATTGAATTAATATTTAATCTTAGAACTAAGTTTGTCAATAGTCTATCACAAAAAAAAAACTATTTGTCTTAAAAATATTTTACGTAGTATTTTATTTTTACCTTTTTTATGAGAGAAATCATTTTAATCGGACGGTGACGTATAGACACAGAAACTATAATTTCAAGTAGTTTTTATCCTAGTAATAACGAATATCCTTTGAAATGTAATGACGTAATATGTTAATAATGTAAATTAATATTTGGACACACTGAATAGGTTTTATTTTAACTGTCTTTATGTATTTATATAGAAAAAGTTTTTTTTAAATATTGAAATAATAATACGAGTACTATGACTATGGCAATAACTATTGTAAGATTCCTCTTTTCACAGTTACAGTAAAAAAAAGAACGTATGAACACTTTTTTAATTAGTATATTTTTAAGTGTATTTCCATTCCATCCATTTTTAAATTCAAATTTTTTTATTTCTACAGGCCGTTACCATCTGTTTACACAAATGTGAAGTGCTACCATAAACAATAGTGTTTCAAAGACTTAGTAACCAAGCATTCCAAACTAAAGTTGCCATAATTATTATTATTATTAACAATTATACACTCTGTAAGGGAATAGTGAGTAATCGATTAATGTCAAGAGCGGCACTGTGTCAAGGGATTTGACTTTCCTTTTGGGGCAGTTGATGACTTATCCACAGACCTTCAGCGGTAGCAAGAGTATTGTGACAGGATTTTGGCGAATCCTTTCATAATATCTCGAAGATTCCGAACTAACCCAATAAAGTGATCATTAAATTGGTGCTTAAAATTGTGTCTTTTTTACATATAAACAGACGTTAGTAAATTGTGACAGTGATTAAAAAGTTCGACGCAAATGTGTAAACAGTGAAAATGTCGACGCAGTCGTATTACAAGGAACGACTTGGGTTCGACCCACAAGAGGAGAGCGTCAACGGCAACACGTACTACGATGGGCCACACCAGGCGAAGCGGCACCGCACCGAGCATATTAACGAGACCCACGATCAGGTTTACGAGGAGAATCTGACCAAATTCAAAGGTACAACATGTTGGGACTTCTTTATACAGCAGGCAGGTTGGTCGCGAAAGGGTATTGAGAATGCGTGTGTGTTTGTGTGTATGTGTGTTGTAGATAACAACGATTGTTGTCGGCTGTTTAACATTCTAGGTGTTTTGTTTACTAACTCGATTGATGCGTACGATTGTGAAGATTTATCATTCATTAATGTTCCTGTTTCAGCTTAGCATTGAAAATTTGTTTTTAACATTAATCGTCTCGCTCGCCAACTCCCATAATTTTTGCAGATAGAAACAGAATACCTCGATCAGGGGTATCGAACCGAGTCAAGTGTGATTTCTGACAGCATCGACTGTAGCAAAAACTTTGTGATTTTAACATTATAGATGTAATTTAAATTATGTGCGAATAATTCTTCATTCTAACGCAATAATTTGCATCTGTTTTTATTGCTGAAGAACAGCAAACAGACTGACGGCTCATTTAATAGTAAACAGTCACCTATGGATGTTTGCGACACTAGGGGCACCGCGTGCACGCTGCTGTCCCATAGGGGTACAGGAACCATAGGGAATAGGAATAGGAAACATAGTCGCAAACATCCATAGGCGACGGTAACTGCTTACTATTAAGTGTCTGCTGTTCATCAGCAATAAGTGCATAGAGTGCAAGAATATATTTTTAAATATTTTAATTTGCATCTCCATTAATTATTATTAATCGTTTTAAAATAAAATTAATGTATATTTTTAATGACATTTAAAATTCGGTATGCGCAGGTCAATTTATAAAATTAGCATGACATAAGTAAAGCTAATGTTATTCAATAATCTCAAAATTTAATTTATTGGTTATTTTGAATTCGCAGAAATACAAGTTTTAATATTTCAAGTTCATAAAACAAGTTTTTTTTATGTATGTTGTTTTTTATGATATTTAAATATTGTGTGATAATGTCAGTGCTACTTTGATGAAAACTAATATACCTAGTCAGGTCATAAATTCTGTCACATGTTTAATGTAAAATAATTGTAACAAGTTTATTCATTATGTAACCATTTATATACCAAAATGAACTTAACAAAACATAGATTCTTATGACATTAAAGTTTATTCAAAATGACCTCCGTGATTTTGAATACAGGCCTTCAATCTGCGCGGCCAGTCGTCTATCGCAGCACGAACGAGGTCCATGTCAATATCGGCGGCTGCCTTAATCAAGGATGTCTTGAGTGACTCCAAATTGGGATGAGGCTTTGAGCACGCCTTTTCCTCCAAGTGTTGCCATATCTTGTAAGCTAACGGATTCAAATCTGGACTGGAGGAGGGCCAGTCTTCGTGCCGGATGAAGTCGATTTCACGCGCCGCCAGCCAGTCTTGTGTGCTCTTCGCTCTATGAGCTGGCGCCGAATCTTGTTGGAATACCCAGTGCCTGTTATTGAACATGGTATGAGAAACAGGTTCCACAAGGTTCGTCAGGACTGTATTTTGATACACAACAGCATTCGTTTTTACACCTTTCTCACAAAAATGTACCTCTGTTAAGCTCCAATAAGAAACTCCCAACCATACCATGAGCGAGGATGGAAAATGACCTCGTTGGACACGCGGAATACGGTTGCTCGCTTCTTCACTACTGTGTGCGTACACCTTATCATTTTGTTTGTTGTAGCTCTCTTCTACGGTAAACATTTTTTCATCCGAAAAAAGGATTTCCCGATATTTTTTTCCCGCGTACCGCTTCAACAAAGCATGGCATCTCTTCAGCCTCAGGTCCATTAGACGAGCATTCAAACGATGTCCTGTTTTTCTTCGATATGCCCGAAGCCCTAAGTCTTCATTTAACACCCTTTTCACCGTGGTTCTGCTTAACCCCATCTGAAGGGCCAACAGTTTCTGCTTACGTTTGGGATTTCTTTGAATTCGTGCCTTCACAGCTTTTATCACTGCTGGAGTCCTAACAGACCGAGGGCGACCACTTCTTGACCTGTCATCTACACTAGAGTCTTCATTGTATCGTTTGATGGTACGATAAACGAATCTTTTGGTTATATTCAAATTTTTCAGTATGTTAAAAATTTGAATTGGCGCGTAACCGCAACGATGCAACGCAATAACTGCAACACGGTCTTCTTTAAGCGTCCACTCCATATTTAAAAATGAGTAAAATTCTAAAAGTTATACATTTTTATTTTCATGAACAATTCGAAATTCGAATTCAATAAACTTTTTTGTGGCCAGCATTCTAAAAAAAGTTTTTACTGTGTGACAATACTTATGACCTGACTATGTATATGAATATATTGGCTTATGGTGTTAGTGTTTTCGTATTTTAAATTTAACCGTTGCGTTTGATTTTGATTGTAGTTGAATTATATAACTAACACAAATTTGAATCTTTATTTAATAATTTTTATAAATTTTTTTTCTGTGAAAATTCGTGAGTGAGGGTGTCCAAATGTCACTCAAGACGTCACTCCTTCTGAAGCCCACTAGTCTGGAGCGCCGCAGAGCAATTGTCAAAAGTTAATTCAACGATAGTCCATGATTGTGGCGGCTACCATTAGTAATCACATACTAGTTACAAAAGGTGCTGCAGAAGAATGGTGACCTTGACATAACCTCGTCAGCCTAGGTGCTGGAGTGCTTGGGATTATTATACCACAATATAATTTTTATAAAATATATGTGACTTAACTCTCTCTACCTTATATACTGGCAATCCTAACCTCAAAAGTGAAAACAAGTAGCGCACTTATTATGAAGACTAAAAAACAACCGTATAAACAAAAGAAAAACTAACGGGTATTTCATTAAACGCTTCCTATCTTTAAATTTAAATAAAACAAAGTGTGTGTGTGAGATATCATCGAAATTTTTTATTCGTTTGATGCCATTATGTGTGGAATATGAGTATAAAATAGTTCAAATGTCCGCCACGGCTTCTCTGGGTGGAGCGCATCCGAAATGTCCAATTTTCCATGACTCTGGCGCATAAATCAGGCTAAATTTGATCGATAGCATGGGTTATGTTGGCTTTGAGGACCGCTGTGGTTTGTGGCTTATTCGCATACACCTGCGACTTAAGAAAACCCCACAAGAAAAAGTCTAACAGGGTCAAATCGCACGATCTCGGTAACCAGTTCATATCACCTCCACGTGAGATGACCATGCCCTCAAATCGCTCGTGCAGAATACCCAATGTGGCCTGAGCTGTGTGGCACGTAGTGCCGTCCTGTTAAAACCACTGTTGTTGGTGTCCAGATCATCCAATTCAGGCCAAAATAAATTGGCAATCATCGACCTATAGCGCACGCCGTTCACAGTGATGGCCTGGCCAACGTCGTTCTCAAAGAAATATGGACTGATGACGCCGCCAGCCCAAAATCCACACCAAACAGTGACTTTTTCGGGATGCATTGGACGCTCTTAGATCTCATGTGGATTGGTTTCATCGCAAATTTGACAATTTTGTTTGTTCACGTACCCATTCATCCAGAAATCGGCCTCATCGCTGAAGATAATTTCTCGATGAAAATTAGGGGCAGTTGCCAACTGCTCCAGAGCCCATTCAGCGAACACATGTCGTTGTCTATGGTCGTTTACCTTCAGTTCCTGGGTCAGTTGAATTTTATACGGGTGCGGGCCCAAGTCACGATGCAAAATTCACCAAGTTGTGGTCTGCAAAAGGCCGAGTTCTTGTGAGCGACGCGAAATCGACTGCCTCGGATTCTCCTGCACACTCACGAACAGCGGTGATGTTTTCGGCAGATCTTGCGTTACATCAACGTACGGATGTTGGTCGATCGTTTACTGAACCAGTGCACTCAAATTTATCCACCACATTGCGAATAGTCCTCTCGGTAGGACGATTCATCATTTCAGCCGGAAGACGCCCACTGCTGGACAAAGGCCTCCCCCAAAGATCTCCACGATGATCGGTCCTGCGCTGCCCTCATCCAACCTATTCCGGCGATCTTGACCAGATCATCGGTCCATCTTGTGGGGGGGCCTACCAACATTGCGTCTTCCGGTAGGCGGTCGCCATTCGAGGACTTTTCTGCCCCAACGGCCATCAGTCCTTCGAGCTATGTGCCCAGCCCATTGCCACTTCAGTTTTGCAATCATCATCATCATCATTTCAGCCGGAAGACGCCCACTGCTGGACAAAGGCCTCCCCCAAAGATCTCCACGATGATCGGTCCTGCGCTGCCCTCATCCAACCTATCCCGGCGATCTTGACCAGATCATCGGTCCATCTTGTGGGGGGCCTACCAACACTGCGTCTTCCGGTACGCGGTCGCCATTCGAGGACTTTTCTGCCCCAACGGCCATCAGTCCTTCGAGCTATGTGCCCAGCCCACTGCCACTTCAGTTTTGCAATCATCCGGGCTATGTCGGTTACTTTGGTTCTCCTGCGAATCTCCTCATTTCTGATTCGATCTCGCAGGGAAACTCCGAGCATAGCCCTCTCCATTGCTCTCTGAGCGACCATGAGCTTTCTCATAAGGCCCATAGTTAGCGACCACGTCTGCGTTCCGTATGTCATCACTGGCAACACACATTGGTTAAAAACCTTCGTCTTGAGACACTGCGGTATTTGGGACGAAAAGATTTTACGGAGCTTCCCGAACGCTGCCCATCCGAGTTGGATTCGACGAGTGACCTCTTTCGCGAAATTGGACCTGCCTAACTGGATCGTTTGACCCAAGTAGACGTATTCGTCAACAATTTCGAAAGTACAGTTCCCAACTGTTACGGGGGTAGGTGCGACATGGACATTAGACATGATCTTCGTCTTGTCCATGTTCATTTTGAGACCTACTCCTTGGGAAGCTGTATTGAGGCCATCAAGCATATGGCTTAAGTCTTCCATGGTTTCAGCCATGATTACGATATCATCTGCGAATCTAAGGTGAGTGATGTACTCACCGTTAATGTTGATGCCCAGTCCGTTCCAGTCCAGAAGCTTGAAGACATCTTCCAACGCAGCAGTGAACAGCATCGGCGATATGACATCGCCTTGTCTGACTCCCCGCTGCAGTCGGATAGGCTTCGAGTTCTGATCCTGGAGACGGACTGACATGGTGGCGTTTTCATACAAACACTTCAACGCTTTGATGTATCGATAATCAATGTGGCACCTCTGGAGAGACTGAAGCACCGCCCAGGTCTCGATCGAATCAAAGGCTTTCTCATAGTCCACGAACGCCAAGCATAGTGGCTGGTTATACTCCTCCGTCTTCTGTATAACCTGCCGCAGCGTATGTATGTGGTCTATGGTGCTAAAACCTTTTCGGAATCCGGCTTGTTCGGGAGGCTGGAAGTCGTCAAATCTGCGCGCGAGACGATTCGTGATGACCCTTGAAAACAGCTTGTAAACATGGCTCAGAAGTGATATCGGTCTAAAGTTCTTCAAAAGGGTTTTGTCGCCCTTTTTGAAGAACAGCACCACTATACTTCCGTGCCAGGCCTGCGGCGTTTTGCCATCGAGGATGACGGAATTAAATAGCTTCTGGAGGATTTTAAGCACAGGAGTACCACCAGCTCTCAGAAGCTCGGCTGTAATTCCATCATCACCCGGCGCCTTGTTGTTTTTAAGCTGTTTAAGGGCCACACTAATCTCGTACAGACTGACGTCTGGGATATCTACGGTGTAGTGTCGGGTTAATTTGGCTCTTGGGTCTTTAGCCTTGTTGTTAACAGGTGCCCGTGTGGTCGTGTATAGCTGTCCGTAGAACTTCTCGACTTCCCTCAAAAGCTCGGGTTTAGACGTAACGACCCTGCCGTCGTCGGTCTTCAGCTTCGTCAGTTGGCTCTGCCCAATAGACAAGTCTCGTGCGAATACTTTAGAGCCCTTGTTACGCTCTATAGCCGCCTTTACACAGTCTGTGTTATGGCGGCGGATATCGCGAGTCAAGGACTTGGAGATCTGTCTATTTAGCTGCCTATACTGGGAAGCATCGTCCGGGGACTGAAGGGTCATTTGACGTCTCACATCCATCAATTTGAGAGTAGAATTATTAGTCGTTTTGCAATCATCCGGGCTATATCGGTGACTTTGGTTCTCCTGCGAATCTCCTCATTTCTGATTCGATCTCGCAATGAAACTCCGAGCATAGCCCTCTCCATTGCCTTCTGAGCGACCATGAGCTTTCTCATAAGGCCCATAGTTAGCGACCACGTCTGCGTTCCGTATGGCATCACTGGCAACACACATTGGTTAAAAACCTTCGTCTTGAGACACTGCGGTATTTGGGACGAAAATATTTTACGGAGCTTCCCGAACGCTGCCTATCCCAGTTGGATAGGCAGCGATTATAGCGACCGTAAAATGGGCGAAGCGCGCGGTACGTTGCCCGAACAGAACACCCATTTTGATAAAACAATTTTGTTATTTGCATGTGTTGTTGAATGCCTATATCCGTCCATGGTAATTTGGCAAGACTGAATAAATTACAACTAATTTGACAGATGTAGCTTCAACAAGATGGCCGTTATCAGCTGTCAAAGTTCAGAAGTCCCTATGAATAAAACGAAACTCTATTCGTGATAAACTAGCCGTTCCCGTCCGCTTTGTTGGTCGTATAACAAAAAAAAAGTAAATCGAAAATATATGAGAAGTTTTATGTAAACATGCGCGCGCTCGCCCCACTTCTCCGCGGATATAAAAATCGTTGTTTCTTAAAACTTTCATAATATTAAATGAAGATATCACATTAGATTTTTAGATAAGGTCCAAGTGTCATCAAAGAAATAAAAAAAATATTGAAATCTATATACAGTAGTTTTGCCGTGATTTGCGCACAACTGCAGACCTCTATCATTATTTGTAGGTATAGATTGATTATTTGACCTTCTCACCTTCAATGCGAAGGTGGGTTTTTTTTGCAACATCCATCTCTTGAAAAGGGAAATCCTTTCATGTTCGACCTTCAATTACATGTAGGCTAATGTCAGAGGAAGTCCGGTTATTGTCTTCAATCTCGGTCTAGACGCTCAAGAACATCTTAGTATGACCAATGTCAATGGCCTTTAACGTTTCCTGATGATTCTTTGGTTTAGTTCTGAAAATATTTACCTATTTGAGATATTCCATTTTATGCTTTTCTTCGTGCTGGGGCGGAGTAAGAATACTAACCCCTGCTGCCGGGGTCGGCCTGTCGTAAAAGGTAACAAAACATATATGTGCTAGGGTGCCAAGCCTGTTTGGTCTATAAGTATGGCGCCATAATAACCTTGTGTTGTGTTCCGGCATAATGCCGGAACCTTTTTTTATTGCTGTAGGACAGCAGACAGGCTGACGGACCGCTTAGAATTTAGCTGTTTCCGTCGCCTATGGGTGATTGCAGCGCCAGTGGCATCACGTACACGCTGCTGTCCCATAAAGTTACAGGAACTTGGGTCACTAATGCCGGAACACAACACAAAGCTATTATGGCGGCATACTTAAGACCAAAGGTGGCATACTTAAGTCGCCATCCTGACGGGCTTGGGGCCCTACCACGTAGCTAGGGTGGGTTGTTTTTAAGTTGACTTTCCTACATTTTGTTCTCAAGGTCGGAAACATGAAGGATATCACCGGTGCGATAATTTTTTACTTTTCTTATCCGTCTTAGCTTATATATTTCATTCTAACAGTCTAATGAAAGCATTACAGACCAGATTTTACTTGCAGGAATATCTTGCAACAAATGCACACAAACTGCACCAATTTATTAATGTTCTTTAACAATAATTAACCGATTCGTTCTATGCCGCACGAGGTCAATATAATCTAGACTCGAGTAGAGGTCTTCGGGGTCGGATGAAGTAAGATTGTAGGCGAGTGTGCATTGATTTAAATGCATTTGACTTGTGAGTTGTAATGTATTTTATTAAAGTGATAGGTAATCACTTCGGTTCTATCATTACTTATAAACTAAAACTAACTACGGTGACGCAATTACCCAAAGTGAGTCTCGGCTTACGACACCAGATCACGCCATGCCTCTCGGTCTTGCGATAGCTCTCGCCAGTCGCCATAGCCGATGTTGAGCAGGACTTGAACTACTACGTCTTCCCAGCGGTATCTAGAATGACCAACCGGACGTTTCCCATATGATTGTCCCAAGTACAAATGCTTCGTACTTGGATCATTACATATCCTGCACGTAATTGCTACCAACTCTCAACCCATCAGGGTTTCAGGGGCATCAGTATATCAACCATGATATATACTAAATCCGTTCAATTTGAATAATTAATTTCATAACAAATTAAATTACTTTATTTGTTACAATAAAAAACAGGGTCGGGGTTGTTGGTTTACATTTAGAATATTTTCTGTTTTCTACTAAAACATTATTCCAAAATTTATTCGTATTTCTCACGAGTTGTCTACCATGTGAAATTTAAATGATTGTCACGTTGACAACTTTTCATCTCATTGTTCCCCCTTTTCTGATGGCGTCACTCACTCTGTCTTTCTGATTTTCTTCGGTTACATCCATCTATCCATCGGGTAGACCGTCTGTGCATTGTTTGATTCAATTACAAATTAAAATAATTTTCTGTGTTAAGGCACGGTGATTTTGAATTCCAATGTTGCACCATCTCTTGCCTTTCTCTCTCCTCTTTTCACTTTCCAGACTCAAGTTTTGTTTCTTCGAATCAATTTCTTTTCCCCATTTCCTGACGTATTTCTTCTGTCCCTGCCGCTGCCTATTTCTTCTCACTTCTCGTTCCTTTTTCTTTATTTTTACTTTTCGACAATGGTAACTCTTCAATTAGCGTTCATACTCCGTTACTAGGAGATGGTAACCGTTTTCCATCCAGCCGGTCCTTTGCCACTATATCGTACTTTTAAACAGGCGTAATGACCAATAACGCTTCAAAAACTGTTAGCTAAATTGAATAGATAGTGCAATAGGGTTGAGATAATCTAGCCAAACACACGCCTATAAACTAAGACCTGCCACTAAGGAGTATACATTTATCATGATATTTGTTAAACGAGACAGTGAATATATTAAAGGTAACAACGTTCGACATGGTTTCGCCAAAGCGCGCCTTTTACGGAAGCCCCGTAGCGAAATCCGATAAGAATAACATAGGGTTGATGAACTGTATGGGGATTTGTGAACACTCGTAATGTTATTTACACGCTTATGTGTCTGTTTTACGTTTGTGAAATGTTTGTCACATATTTAATGCATTCTGAGGCAAAAATATGACAGAACGTATGTATATCGTCGTTGGCAAACCAATATCTGCTATGTGCAAAAAGTACAGTGCCGCGCTGTCTGCCTGCAATATCAATTCACCCTGCTGTCCGAAATTGTGTTATCTTATCTTCTTTGACGTAACATGCACTAAAGTCAACTAAAGTGCACAGGTATTACGATAAAAGAATACTTTTTAATAATTCGTAACATTTATATTAGGCTAATCAACGTTAATAACCGACATCGAATTTATGAGGCAGTTTAGTCTTGGTTAGAAATAAGAAAGACTATTTGCTAGTTCCCAAATAGGGGCAACTAGGTAAAGATGTCGTTAGATTTTACTGAACTGGGCTCTAATGGTATAGTCTGGAAAAGCCAAATTTATATATATCTATTTCTTGTAGTTTTTTTGATGACGCAAAGGAAGTGTCAGAAGCATAAAAAGGCGCGAAAATTAACTTTGTGTTAATTACTCAAAAGCGCCTCGTATTCCGAAGCGCATGCTTACTTATATCGTGAAAACCCCCAATTTCCGGGTAACCTCCGACCTCGGCGGAATTGGGTGCATGTGGGGAATTGTTTACGACAACCCCAGCTAAAAACTACGCTGTCCTTGTCCACGTTGTCCTACTTGTGTGGAGATTTTTTTTAAATATTTTGGTTTAAAATTAAAATAATTATATTTATGAGACCTTATATTTCTATGCTGAATAAATATAAGCCATACACATGTTTCGTTAATTCGATACGACCGTGATATACGTTCGTATATATATAAAAAGTGAAGTCGTTTCAACACCACCATAAACTCACGGTCAGCTAATTAACAAACGGGTTATATTAAGTACTACATAATGAGTGTAAATGAGAGTCGTGTGAACATCGATGCGATTGACGCTCGTGAGCCGCGCTCATACCCAACATTTCCCGCACGCAATGTGTTAGCTGATTAGGATAATGACTAGGGTTGTCCCTGTAGCCATATAATGCGATTAATTAAAGTAGCCAAGTCATAACAATGTTTTCTCCCTGCAAGTGCGGAGTAATAATATTGTCCTCTGCGCCTGGGGCGGCTAAGTGGTAGGTATCTAAGGCCGTCTGGATGACAACCACCCCTTGGTCCCCTTGGTCTTTAAATAAGCTGCAATAACAACCTTGTGTTATGTTCATAAGTGATCCAGGTTCCAGTTTCCATATGCGGACGACAGCGTGTTAGCGATGCATTTAACGTCGCAGACATCCATAGGCGACGGTACCAGCTAGCTATTAAGTAGGCCGTCAGCCTGTCTGCTATTCCACAGCAGATACGATTTGATATAACGGACACAAAGATGATGGACTAAGTTAAAAATACCTACATTATTTGGGGTTGGCACAACATGTTCTCTCCTTCCAATCTCCTCCGTTAACCGTCATCTCAACATTCACACCCTTTTTTACCATATCATCTTTTACGCAATGTATCCATCTTCTTTGGTCTACCTCTCCTCCTGTACCCACCCACTCATTTCTATCGTTTTCCTAGTTTATATGTCATTCTTCCCTTCGCATTACATGGCCAAACTACGTTATTCAGTTACTAAGTTAACTTTTCAACCACTGGTGCTACTTTCACACTTCCTATAATATCAATATAGAAATGTTATTTCTAAATGTATATAAAAAGACTAGTAAATGCTAGTATTTGGGTACAACCCTATCTGTAGATTGTTGACCCCTCTTCACAACGTTATCGAGAACATTGTATTAAATATTAACACCCATGACCCAGTCGCGTCGATGCACAATCGATTATTCGTTTAAATGGCGGTCTCGGTATTTATAAATACATTATAAATAGATTTTATCTATAATATGATTCTAACGTTGTCCAGAGTTTCTTCGTGATTTGTAAAGAAAATTCGCTGCGCTTGGTGAAAGTCATGCCAGGATTTTTGCCAACATGACGTCAGAGACGTAGATGCAGGCCATAAAACATTTGTATCATTCACATGTCTTGCGTGATCGTTTTCCGAATAATATCGTATCCGTGCAGAGGCGGAGAATGAATACTAACCTCTGCGGCCGGGGTCGGCCTGTCGTAAATGCCTACAAAACAAACCTAGCTACGTGGTAAGGCCCCAAGCCCGTCTGGATGGCGACCACCTTTGGTCTTAAGTATGCCGCCATAATAACATACATATGGCGGTACATTTAGAAACCAGAGGTGGTTGCCATCCAGACTGATTTGGAACCCTACTACCTAGCTAGGCCGCCCCCTGGCACCGCCCCCGGCAGGGGTCAGTATATAGATAAACTTCATTAGTTATATCTCAAAATATTAAATATAAACTAATATTAACACATTCGTTTGTATAATAAATGAAGACAACAAATACATAGGTGACAATAATTATAAGGTGAAAAAATACTATTGCAGGAGAATTTGTTCCTGTGTTTCTTTCCATTTGATAGCATTTTTAGGAAAATGGTGGCAATGTGTAACACTCGATGAGGAATCCTTGTGATTTTATATACGATTTGGTTACGCTTTTACTTATTTACCTGGGAAAGTTTGTAGCGATCGTATGAGCAGTATAGCTGAACTGCAGTGAACAAATATTGGTTTTCATTATTTTAATAGAATTTTGATAAATAGCAGGAGTGCGCCTTCGCTGGTATGACCGCGGTTTACGGCAACTGGTGAACTTATGTGGAGAACAAATGTATAGCCATGCCGCCTGCGCCGGGCCTCGGCAGGAGGGGTAGATCCAGAAAGTGCTGGTTTCACGTCGTAAAGGGTGATATGCGTGCCAATAGACTCACTACCAAGGACGCCGACCATGCAAAGTAGATAAGAAAAAGTCTGAAAGTAGGCCCAGGGCACGGGTGCGGAAATTGGGGTAGCAACCAGGACATAACGCTAAGATACTGATGATTATTGTATATGAACTTTCTCACGTTATAAAATCCTGCGCATACGCATCCCAGCGAGTGTAAACCATTAAACAGCAATTGCTCAAGTGGTCTCAATGAGGTATAAAAGTTTTACATCATTATATCACTTGAGTGAACTTGTTCTATTCAATTGTATCGATCTTGTTTATTGTTGTTACGTATTATAATTTAGTTGAGATGTTCATAAATCAATTGTAGCGAAATCATTTGATTTGTCATAAGTCTTGGCGTATTTTTTTTTAATTTCTAAGGCACTCACGATTGTACAGACACTTGGAATGACAACATTTCTATGGATATTTTATATCTCTATAGTAAATTAAACCATACCTGATGCTATTAGGGTTCAACCTAGTCTTGAGGTTGATTTTGTATTATTTGTGTCACAAGATAGACTTATTTCAAAGCTAATTAGTTGACTGTAGCCTTACAGAAGTAAAGAAAAAGAGGGTAAAGAATTAGCGCTACCCCTGAGGTTAATTAAATTCTGCAAGTACACCATTTAGTGGATGAGGTTTACTTGGGCACAACTTTGTAGTTCCGCTTCGGGTCGCAAATCATCTTTTATCCCTAGGAGGATCAAAGGCAAGAACTGCGGGCCATTATAGAATGACAGTAAGATTTATTTAATAATCGCCACATAATAACACCATATTGTGTCTTATCCCATGTGGAGTCGGCAGAACATGTTCTCACCTTCTCCTCTCCTCTATTAGTCTTCATCTAAACATTCACATCTTTTATTGTCATATCATATTTTACACAATCCATCCATATTGTCTTTGGTCCACCCCTCCTTTTGTATCCATCTACTCTCATTTCTAGCATTTTCCTTGTTACATTACATTCCTCTCGTCGCATTATAAGGCCATACCAGGCCCTATATTACTTTTCAATGTTTTAATCACCGGCGCTACTTTTAAACTTCCCCTGATATTATATCGAATCCGTGACCCTTCGAGTTATAATTTAATACCACTTAATTCCATAATAATCAATCCAAATTCGCACAATGAAACATTGTTTACACACGCGGAATTCAGTTGAATGTAAACAAATAATTTAAACAAACGATAATAATCCAACTAAATACAAACGTCCGGCACGGTTCAATGAACTCTCTTATTAATCGATTTCATTCTTATTTGATCTAATAATACTCTAGTACTATTTCAGCGATGTAATATAGACGTCTGCCAAATTATTTCTAGGTTAGAAATTTAGATGTTTTTTCAAATTAAGTTCTAATATCTAGTGTGTATGACTTAAATTGACAATCAAATAGTTGTACGATGGGTCTTCTTCCCCATACCATATTCTTGGGGAGGTTTGGAGCCTCGAGTTGGTACTCTATACCCCGGCATAAACTCAGGGGGCAACGACCCTCCGGTGTGGTGGTTCGAGCCGCGGGAGCGCACTCCCACATGATTGGGGTGGCTTCACCGCAGCTCTACGTTGGTCAATCTCGGCTATTGTCGGCCATCAGTGGTTTCTGTTGGCCTCTCTGTGGCTTGATGGTTCTTAAATAGTTGTGTGTCGATTATGTTGTAGACCAAGACGTGCGACGTATGCGACGTGCTAGATTGAGCTTTCCTATACTAAAATGCTACATTTATTAACGAGGGATGGCAACATTTCTAACATTCTAGATCGTTTCTATTCCTAGAATTGGTTAAGAATATATAATATGGTGTTCGGATTCAACGAATTTTAATGAATCAACATATGTGTACAACATATCCAAGCTTTGTCCGATGCTATTTTGATAACCCGCATCTACTTCTCCTCTGTAACTCATGTATCACCTCTTATACCGAAGGTGCAGTGACGACAATGTGCTAGGACTTTCGTTACTATTATATGTCGTGTGTGTGTGTGTTATGTATAATAAAATTTAAGTCCCCTACGTAAACGCAAAGCCTACATTAATATTTTTGATAAAAAAAACTAGCCGTTCCCGCCTGCTTCGCTGGTCAAAGTTATTTGACCAGCGAAGCAGGCAGAAAAAAACTAAATCGAAAAGAATATGACAAGTTTTCCGCTTGCCTCACTTTTCCGCGGCAAGAAAACACATATCACGTAATGGTTATAAAATCGTTCTTTCTTAAAACATTAATAATTTTATATTAAACTAGCTGACCCGGAAACTTTGTTCTGTCATATAAATAATTAACGCCCCCGCAACCCCTCTTGGGGGTGGAATTTCGTAAAATCCGTTCTTAGCTGACCTCTACTCGGTGAAAAGAATATTCCTACCAAATTTCAAGTCTTTAGCTCTAATGGTTCCAGAGATATCGTGATGAGTGACTATATACGTGGAAATCTCTTATATATATAGAAGAAGATATAGCAATATGTTTTTTTTTAGATAAGGGCCAAGTGTCTAAAAAATAAAACTTAATTGAAATCTATCCAGTAGTTTGGCCGTGAAACGCGCACAACTCTGCAGTCTGCACCTCTTATCATTTTATTCATGTAGAAGAAAGATAACATGATTTTTTTATTGGCTCCCCGACGTTAACTGTTCTTTAATTTTCATGCTTGTAAATGAATCCACTAGTTCTCGTATATAAAAATGGTTCCTTTCTATGTGTAGTATAGTGTAGGTATCGTTGAATAGAACATAATTTAATTATTTGTTTTTATCTATTTCAGATGAACGGGACGCGATACAGAAGAAGACGTTCACGAAGTGGGTCAATAAACACCTGAAAAAGGTAAATTCTATATTAATATTTTCTATTTATCAAACACTTATACCCAGTGTGTATATGTATGAGTTGTCACAAATTATATAGCACATTTTGAATACAGTTGATCATAAAATTATTTACATTTATTAAATAAAATTTATTGTCCATCAAATATTAAAAGCTACTTACATCTAAATTTACAAAAATAAATGGAGCAGTCAGCAGTCTTATCGCTATTAAGCGATCTCTTCCAGCCAACCGAACTAGGATCGCATTAAGGAAAATATAATTTAAAAAAAAAACAAATACACGCTTTGATGATAAATCGAACTGTAATATTAGTATTATCATCAAAAAAAAACATGGGGCGCTTTGTTTTTTTTTTTGCTTCTTACTATTTTGAACTAATCGTACTGATCGAATATTTTCGAGAATTGATTTATCGAGCACCCAACGTGTTCTTTATTTTAACTATATTTATTCTAATTAAAATGTGCTAGTTGGTAGAGACATATGATTTTTTTTCTAATACTAAAGAAAAAATGAAACACTGTAAGGCGGAGCACCTTCCCATTAAAATTAACAGCTCGTATTTGGATAGAATTTTCTAGTAACCTATCTGTCAGAGTACAAAGTAAAAAAAGAAATTGATTTTTTTTTGTCCCATCCTAAAAGACATATATTAACATCAAGACGCAAGATGGAAATCGAACCCGTGACCTCTACGAGCTTACTTATGCGCGTTAACTGTTATGCCATCACACCAAGTATTTAATGGAATACAAGTATAGTATTTGTGAGTCTATAATTTTTAAACAAATGGTTATATATTTGACCATTGGTTAGCCTAACTATACATCAAAAAACGCATAATGGCATCATTTTAACCATTTGTCCCAAAATGTGACCATTGGTCGAGTTAACAACGGATCAAAAAACTCGCCCTAAGTGCGTTAACTCCAAACCAATGTACATCGCAATCGTTATTCAATGCAGTCGTAGCTTTATGGTCGAATCACGATTCATTGTCGATGGCTATGTGACGTGTTTCTGGCAGTGTGCTGTCAACACAACGTTTTATAATGTGTATTAGGGGATTTTCCAAGGAGGATGAAATAATTGATTCATTTCAATGATTTATAAAAAAATTCGCGCTTTGTGTTATACCACACGTTGAATGTGTAGTCCATTTGTCTGATATAATCAAAATAAAGTATAAATAAATATGCATCATATGCTCTATAGTATATACTTTTGTAATTAACTACATATTATACAGGGGGTAGGGCTGCAAGCCTATAAGTATGCTACTATAATAACCTTGCATAGTGTTCCGGCATTAGAGATCCAGGTTCTCCAGTACGCCTATGCGGACAGCAGCGTATTCTCGGTGTCCCTAGCGTCGCAAAAATCCATAAGCGACGGTAACTGCTCACTATTAAGTGAAACGCCAGCTTGTCTGTTCCGCAGCTAAAAAAACGTACACACCCGGACTGAATGGAAATCGAATCCATTAGTAGCAAGCGGTAAAACGTGTAAAAGCCATTGGGCTACGAATGTCGTCAATGATGAATAACATTAAAACTACATATAAATGACCTTATTTAAAAAACAATCACAAATTGCCAAGTGGAAGACTTGCAATCTCTGTTTGGTGTTGATTTTTGTCTAGTACATTATAAAGCCCAATAACGTGCCACTGCTGGGCTCAGCCAGCCCCCCCCCCCCCTAAAGAGAACGTCCATTATACCCTCCACACTTGTCCAAAGCAGATGGGGAGCGTTCGTAGATTTTTGACCCAAAGTAAATAGCATTGCACTTGTGTTATGTGTAGTAGACAACTGATATATTACTTGTATACTTTTCTTTTGTAAATAAACACTCAGACGCGCGACAGGATTCGATTGCGGAACCACCGCAAGCGTACCGATGTGCGTTTAGCCGTTACGACACGGAGGTATCACGAATATGTGAATAACGCGAACCGACTCGCGGCGATAATTATTTTAAGATAAATAAATGCCTCATTCGGACAACAATGGGGGCGTTAATAAACAGGATCCCTGCAGATCAAACAGAGGAACAAAGGCGATAGCTGTTTAGCATTAATACCCTGAGCATTTGAGGTAAACAAAGATTGTTTTTAGTATTGTTGAGTTAAATTTAAAAGGATCTTAAACGATGAGCTCATTGCGGTGAACAGTGTTTTAAGGATATTAACGGATGATTATGGTGACGACTCATCAAGTTCTGTTTAAGCGAATGCTATATGGAAATGACATACATATCACTTTGTGGTCAGCTAATCGTCGCCTCCATTAACATTTGAGTATTAGAATATTTATGACGTCATGGTCTGCTTGATCTTTGAAGATACGTAAGTCAAAAGAAATTTGTGTTCTTAATTTCAGCATATATATGTTTGGATACGTTTGTTATTAATCATAGTAACTACAGTAGAATCTGTTTATAATTACATCGAAGGGAAACGACAAACACGTTAGAACTAAGAGGACGTCGCAAAGAGCATTATGTAGAAAATAAATAAACTTGTTTTTGTTATGTATACTTCTCATCAACAAATCGATACACAACTGCAAGTATTATTCAGGCGGTATTTAAATGAAAATAAGATTCATATCAGTAAAAAAATACGCCAGTAAATAGCTGGCAGTTTAATATACACAATGGTGTAGCAGAATTCCAAATTTGAATTTAAATTTTCGAATTTTCATCCAATAAATGAATGTAGAGATTATTTTCAATGTGTATTCCGTCGGAATTTTTGCACTTAAATTTACTTCTTTTGCATAATTATCATTCTTTTTAACTGAGCTCTGAGCTCAGCTGAGCGTGATTGTTAACTAAGCTGTGTGAAATCCTACCAAAAAGATCTTTTCCTAAAAATATGGATACCTCGCCCACAGAAGCCGACCAAGTCATGGCGTTGCTAGATGCAGGGCATAGTCAGCGTGTTGTGGCTGCACGATTGCATCTAAGCCTCTCTGCTGTCAATAGAGTGTATCAGCGTTATCGGAAGATTAGGATGTTTACTTGCCGTCCAGGATCTGGTAGACACCGAGTCACGTCTGAGCAAGATGACCGGTACCTATATAGTGTTAGTTACTATAAGAAATCGCCACTTTAACTTTATTCAACTGCAGCAGCTGCTCCGTGAGCTTCGAGGATTCACTGTAAGCTATTCTACCATAAAAAGAAGATTGGCGGAGCGTGGCATGAAACTTTATAAACCAGTTAAATAATGACCCAATATTGACGGTAGACCACCGAAGAGCGCGCTTCAACTTTGCACTTGAACACTGAAATTGGTCATATCTTCAATGGAGCAAAGTTCTCTTTTCTGACGAGAGTAACATCATGCTGTTTGGTAATGACGGAAGAAAGAAGGTATATCGAAGAGAGAGAGAGCGTTTTGCACAGTGCTGCATTGAAGAAGGCGGTGGTTTATGAACGGTTTGGGGAGGCATAAGCGCCGATAGAAAAACCGAACTTGTATCTGGACCTCGGTTACCGTCATTAAATGGGTCACGTTAAATCGAAGAGTGTCTGGAGCTTCATGTGGTACTCTACGCACATTTTATTGGCGAAGTGTTTATTTTTATGCAGGACAATGCCAGGGATCATACCGCAGGCATTGTAAATGAATACCTGAGCGAATGCGGTATTGTGGCTATGGGCTGGCCAGCAAGTAGCCCGGATATGAACCCCATAGAACACCTATGGGTTGAGTTGAAGAGACGAGTGGGATAAGATCCCACAGCACAAGATTGTGACGCTTATTCGTTCCATGAGGAACCGCATGGAAGCAGTGATAAGAGCCCGGGGAGGAAATACGAGATACTGAATAAACTTTTTAAACATTTTCCGTTTTACATCTTTGTTTCTAACATTTAACAATTTCTTCTTAAACAAAACACAATAGCTAAAGAAATTTAATTTTAATTTGAAACAATAATATTCGTAAATGATACAATATAATATCCACAATTAACTGGCATTATTATTTATATTTTTGGTTAAATGTAAAAAAATAAACTCATTCAAAATCAAACTTCAGGGGTGTTTCGATTTTTTTATGACAAGTGTATGTGTGTGTTTATTTTAATAGAGAGAAACACAGCATATTAAATAAAAATATGTAAAAATTGTACGTAATAAATTAATTATATATTTTTCATTTTTACATAAGAAATCAATAATGTTTGCTTTTTTCCGTATTGTATTGTATTGTATTGTATTGTATACAAGTCTCTAATACTTTTACTATAGCATAAAGTAACGCACGGCCGGGCGTCACGTGACCCTCTCGAACACTGCCGAAGGTGTTAAACATATATCCGGACATAATTTATTAAAAATAGGTCATAATAAGCGGCATGTCACTATAAACGAAGTCATCATTATATGCGACTTTGTTATAAAGAATTTTATGTGAAAACGAAACTTCGCTGTGTAATTATTTCAAATTATGGTTGGTCAATATAGGCGGAGTCATAATAAACGGATTCTACTGTCTTAATATGAATTGATTCGTAAGACCTTTAGGTCGGTTTTTTAATTCGAAAGTGTTGTTTGTGAGAACACTGCTGGTGGTGGCTGCGATTTACAGCAACCTGTTAGAATGAGAAATATTAAAATAAGCCCAGTAAACTACGCTAGATTGATATTGTAAAATAGTATTACGGTTGCTAATAGCTTCACCATCTCTAAAATAAATAGCTTAATGGAGAAGTACGGAATAGGATTCAGAGATTCGAATAATAAATTTATAATCATCAGAAATTTAGCATGATAGCCATGCAGCCAAATGAAAACGTTTTTTTTTTTTTCAAGTATAAGTATTGAATTTATAAAACAATGTAAACGAAATAAGCTGAAAATGTAAATTAAAAAGGTAAAAAGAAAAATCCCACTAAAAGAGATACTTTGAATTAAAGATAAATAATATTTAAACTAAAGACAATTAATATATATATATATATATATATATATTACAACTAATGCGGAAAAAACGTGATAGGAAAATATAAAGCATCGGAAAGCTGTCATGTTTGTCAAAAAACCCATCCGTTCTGAGGCGGACAATAAACAAAGATCCCAAAGTGAACCGTATAAACACGAGTTCATTATGACACGAGAAAGCGTTCTTTACACATGAATCATATTAAGATGGTCAAGATATTATATTGTTATTACTTAAGTATACATATGTATGTAACACGATGTATATGAATGTGTTATAAAATATGAAGTCTCAAGATATTCTCCTTGCAGGGGCGGAGTAAGAATACTAACTCCTAAAGCCAGGGTTGGCCTTTCGTAAAAGGCGACAAAACAACCCTAACTACATGGTAGGGCCCCAAGCCCGTCTGGATGAAAACCACACTTGGTCTTTAAATATACCGCAATACTAACCTTGTGTTATGTTCCGTCATTAGTGATCCAGGTTCCTTTACCCCTGTGGGACAGCGTGTTCGCGCTTCCCCTAGAATCGCAAACGCCCATAGGCAATGGTAACTGCTTACTATTAAGTGGGCTGTCAGCTTTTTTTTATTGCAGCAGGACAGCAGACAGCCTAACGGTCTGCTTAGAATTTAGCAGTTACCGTCGCCTATGGGTGTTTGCAACGCCAGTGGCATTGCGAACACGCTGCTCTCCCATAAGGGTACAGGAACTTGGGTTACTAATGCCGGAACACAACACAAGGTTATTATGGCGGCATACTTAAGACCAAAGGTGGTCGCAATCCAGACGGGCTTGAGGCGCTACCACGTAGCTAGGGTGGGTTGTTTTGTCGCCTTTTACGACAGACCGACCCCGGCCGCAGAGGTCAGTATTCCTTCTCCGCCCCTGCACGGTTAAAAAGAGTTTTTTCTCGCATAATGTTCATATCATAAACAAATGGGGTAACGTGGGAGCGTTTTGCACTACGTATTCCGAGACGCGGTCTCCACTCCATCGCCCATCAGTCCTGCGACAGATGTGAAAGGATATTTCCGGAATTAATAAAACTACAAACCGCTTGTACGTAATATTTCTGCGCCAAATGTTATAATTTCATTTTATAAAGGCATATCAAACCCTGGACTTAGAACTTGTCTCATTATTGATTATAAAATAATAAACAACGCCTTAAAACTTGGCAACGTGTGTGATTCTCCTGGGCACGCTTCCCATTGGCAGCAATATCATTAATTAGTTTTTCACGTTATGCATCATTATTGTTTAAGTAATAGGGTTCAAGGCGAAGAATCTATTGAATATGTTTCATATGTATATATTAAAAATAATATATTATTATAGTATTATATTTACATAAGAAATGTGCTTCAATTTATTTTCAAATACTATATATTACAAAAAGAAAATACGAAAACTGTAAATAATATATTGATTCCAAATCGCTTTTGGCCGGAAACGTTCTTCAAACGCTTTCCTTTGCCATAAACACATACCATCTTTTTGATATCGTGAGACCTCTAACAAGCATTTTGACAGGTCTCGATATTAAGTGTAAATTTTACTATAAGATAATCTCTGTTAAATCACTGGCGTTGCAAATATCCATAGGCGACGGTGACTGCTAAATTCTAAGTGGGCCGTCAGCCTGTCCGCTGACCTAAAGTAATAAAATAAAATTTACCAATATCGGTCGTTGCGTTGAATGATAGATTGAATTATCGTGGTCAGGGAATTCCTCGTGTCGATGTCGTGAGTTCTGTGAAACTCAACTCAAATTATTGAATTAATAGTCATTGATTTACGAACAGATTGCTTGGTTTGAGTAAAAAATATAGAATAGAAATTGTAGGAGTCTAGTACGTTAATTATAGGAATGTACCATGCATAGTTATTGTTAGTAACAATTGACGACCTCAGTGGCGTAGTGGATGACACACTATGGTGCGCTTGCGGAAGTCACGGGTTCGATTCCCGTCTCGCGTCTGGGTCTTTATGAATAATATGTATTTATTTACAAAATAAAGTATATATGTAATTTATCAGTTGTCTAGTACCCATAACACGAGTGATATGCTACTTCATTTAATGATTTTTATTCCGAACTTGCTTTTAGGTTTATATGTAGGTCAAGTTATTAAACGAAGAGGTTTTTTTTTTAAATTCACGCTTAAACAATGACATATTTTATAAACCGTTTCTATAGAATTAAGTAAGTTTAACAGTAGCAACAAAGGATGTTATCACATAGCTTCAGCGGTGACTAACGGCGGCGTAGGTATGTTGCAACAACTAGTCATCAGCCTAGTTCTAGAGATAAAGGGCGGCGCTAGTGTTCAAACTCTATAGTTGACAAATGTATTTGTGCACTATAAACTAAGAATATTTTTATCCCTATTTTATATTTGTATCCGTGCAGGGGCGGAGAAAGAATACTGAGCTCTGAGGCTGGGGTTGGCCTGTCGTAAAAGGCGACAAAACAACCCACCCTAGCTACGTGGTAGGGCCCGAAGCCCGTCTGGATGGCGACCACCTTTGGTCTTAAGTATGTCGCCATAATAACTGTGTTATTGTGTTCCGGCATTAGTGACCCAAGTTCCTGTACCCTTATGGGACAGCAGCGTGTTTGCATTGCCACTGGCGTTGCAAACACCCATAGGCGACGGTAACTGCTAAATTCTAAGTGGGCCGTCAGCCTGTATGCTGTCTTACAGCAATAAATATTACTATATTTCTATTATCAGGTACCTTAGCTCAGTGGTATTACACCCGGAAACAATTCTATAGATCCATGCGCCACTTATGCAGTTTTTCTGGCCTAATGTACATATTATAGTATAATTGTCACGTGCCGACGGTGAAGAAAAACTTCGTCAGGAAACCTTCATACCGAGTTTATCGGTATATAATAGCAACCGTGCCCTCTGGGGAGGAGGTCCGAACCCAGCTGTGGGATGTTATGGGCTGTTATTATTTATATACAGTAATCCCCTTTATAACACGGTACTCGTATAATACGGATATTCCCCCATATAACGCGATGATTTCACACGTTATAGTTTGATTTTAATAATAACGTACATACTTCGTTCATAACATAGTTTTTTTCTTAATATTCGATTTAAATCCCCTTTAAGGAGAAAAGTTAAACGTGAATCATTTGTACGTAACGCGTTATTCGGGGTCATACAAGCGCGTTATACGAGAATACTCTTACAACGCGTTTCCTATAACGCGGAACCAATCTACCGTGTTATAGGGGGGATTACTATATACATATCTATCGGTAAAAAAATATTACACGACTAATTGTAGTTTTAACAACAAATCTTGCTCTTTATGTTATTTTTAGAGAAGCTTTGCTTATTTCATGTTTAACCATTGCTTATCTCTTAGATTGTGAGCGACAACGTCCCTAGGACCACCCTGAACATCTTGGTGTTGGTTAACTGTTATATAGGTATATAACCTTTAAGGATTATGCATTTTAGAAAAACTATTGATTTGGGTTATTCCATTGATTAAAAAGATTAAAAGAAGAAGAAGACTAAAAGATTTCGAAAGTAGTATGATTTTTATATACGAGTATTTTAATATAAAATAACAATAATTTCTTATTGAATGTCACAAAGTAGTAGACTTGAACGAATTTTGTATGATTATGATGAAATTGTTGATGAAGTAACTGCATGAACGCGGGAATTGTCCGATTATGAATCACTGCATTGATTTAAGCATACAACATAAATCAAAATGACGTCTACAACTGACAATATGAATTCCCTTCCATTTAAGGAATGAAGAATTTCTTTCACAAGCAGATGTGCTCATCACATGTTTGTTTCGTTGGAATTCGTTTCTCGGAGTCTGATTTCAGGACATCTGGATCCTAATTGGATTGTTACAAATATTTTAAACAGCTCGGAACGGATATGAATCACATTTTTGCATTCACATGTTGAATAGAGGTCAAAGTGTTGAATTATATTAATATCGATTTTGATGTCATCAATAAATATTTCCTTTAGGGTCTTACGGAAATCCCGCATTCGAGTTTGAACATTTAATTTCTTGGAAATTCTTTTCACGTATATGTTTGTTATTCGCATTTTCTTTAAGTTCAGTTTTGATTTGCGTGCTACTGCGATATGGAATGATCTCGTGTCTTGCTTGGCAGTGCTGAACTTTAGTCTTTTTAATCTGGTAAAATAGTGATCAAATACAATCCAAACGAAAATTATTATCCAGCACGTCTTAATATGTTAGTACATATCTCAAGCATCCATTAATGTGAATTATTATTATAGATAGAGTCTTTGGAATCCGATTGTTTTATTTCTAGACCAGAAGATATCATCATAATCAGCTAGACCATATAGTACTTATAGTAGCTTTTTCTCAGTTTTCGTCTCTTATGTGATTTATAAACCCTACTGGAAATGACTTAGAACAGTGGGCGGCAACCTTGTCATCCAACAGAGCTAAATGTAGATAATATATAATTGAAATTTATTCAGTAATTTTTTAACATATGTTTCGTAGGAGACATTATTACGTATAGCGCCGCACCTGGACTGAACATTTCGCAGAAGAACCGTAGCCTAGGAGTCGAAGAGCCGCACGCGGCTCACGAGTCTCGGTTTCCCGACCATTGTTCTAGTTCATAATTCGATATATATACATGTGCAGGAATTGATATATTAAATGTTAAACTTAAAAAAAGTGAAATCGCTTTTATGACAAATATGAATATTGTTAAAAAATAACTGGTACTTTTCTCCTTCCAAATTAAGAAATCAGTTGCACACAGTGCAGCATCCTTATAAGGATACACTAAATTAATAATTGTTGTATAAATTTCTTACCTCCTACTGCAGTGGGCGGTATTGACCAATTTTCGTGGGCGCCAAGTGGCGTCAGGATTTGGTCATAAATATCCATCGAAGGATGGGTTATGTCATCGTGAATGTAACCTGTGAACGAAATAATAAAATCGAAATATTAACATAAATGCGAAGTAGGTAGATCGTAGGTATTAACAGTTGCTTTGATTGATATGTTGTTAAATATTAATCTCTGGGTGGATAAATATATAAAAAATTATCCTCTAATATAACAGAAGCTTCTTTAAATCTAGAAATAATAAAATTATTAAAAAGTTGTCTCTTATTTATTTTATTATTATAAACGCAGCTGAAAATAAATTCAACAGTATATACCATAAAAAAATCTAAAGCTTCCCTTCCCTAAGTAATTTGTGACAACTATGCGTACATACTCCTTCCTACATACATAATATTCTGATATATAATACGGAAAATGTTTATCATCGACGATATACCGATGATTTCCTATAACTATAGGAAATCTTCGGTGAATAGTGAACTCACTGAAGCAATAAATGCATTATTTAAAATTGGTCTACAACAAGATATTATAATTTGTTTTCCATCGCTTTTCATTTTGGAATTGGAGCAGCACTGGAAATATCTCAAGGTCTGTAATATACACGATTGTTGTCAGTTTTGATTTGCGATTCTTATGTCTTTGTGGTTTGTGTTACATATTATTTGATTATATTATAATCATCTTTATTGGTTTCATTTTTACTTTCGCTGCTTTCAAAATTTTCGGGATAGAATTTTCAGATTTATTAAGGTCTGTTTTTTAGTTTGCTTATACAGGTGATACAATACGTATTATGTTCGTAATAAAAATAATTGTTAATGTAGATCTAATTAAGTTTGTATATGAGTTGTGTAAGAGATATGTTCTCTAATTTTTGATTTTAAATCTTGTCCGGGCATGCATGGTTAAGTCAAATGCTTCTGTAGACGTTTAGTTTATTTATTATCTAATAATCATTTAATTATTATATTTCAAGAATAAGTATTCCAGTGTAAAAATAATGTAAAATATACATTTTCAGATATTCTTGTTAATTTGTTTGATTACTGTTGTACGAGTATTTATTATTATGTATCAATGATTCATCACAATTAAGTTTAAATTTTATTATTGAGGGATTTTTTTGTCTACTCTGATTATTTTTTCCTCATCCTCCTCTTTTTACTCATCGTTTAAATGATGTTTAGTCTTATGTTATTGGTTTTGCTTCAACCAAAGTATTCATATGAAAACACCACCAGGTCTTAAAATATTTTTGCTCCACGCTGCTCGGACAGACGTACACACGTCTTCACGTGTGCGAGATCATCAACAACCAACCATGCTGTCCACCCCAACAAGTAAGTTTACGAGTTTTGGAACGTCAGACAACATCAGTTATTCGTTTGCATTTACTAGCTTTATCGGATGAATCAAGAGTAGTTAATACATTTTAATATTATTGTAGATACGCAGTTTTCAAATTTGAATAACGGGATAGTAAACTCTTTTCTCACAGTTATATAATGTCGTTACTTGAGTTGTTTTGTTTTCTCCGTGCAGAGGCGGAGTGAGAATACTAACCTTTGCGGTCGGTTTGGGCCTGTCGTAAAATGCGACAAAACACCTTACATACCTACGTGTATTGTACGTATATTACATACGTGGTATACCGCCATAATGACCTTGTGTTACGTTCCGGCATTAGTGAACCATGTTCCTGTATGTACCCTTATGGGACACATTGTGTTCGCGATGCCCCTAATGTCACAAACATCCATAGGCGACGGTAACTGCTTACTATTAAGTAGGCCGTCAGTCTGTCTGTTGTTCCCCAGCAATAAAAAAAAATGTAATAGTTTCCTATATTCCTCTTTCCCTTGATATAATTACTTCTTCAGATCTTACTGTCTATAAATGAAGTTGTTATGGGTTATTTGTTAACTCCACCATCGAAGCGGTGAGGCCCGTCCTGGCCGAATGGTTGGAAAGGCGCCACGGCGCCCTGACCTTCCGCCTGACGCAGGTCCTCTCGGGGCACGGTTGCTTCGGGAGGTACCTGTGTCGCATAGGGCGGGAGATGACGTCAGGGTGCCACCATTGTGGCGCGGGCGACGAGGAGGACACGGTGAACCACACTGTCACCGTGTGCCCTGCGTGGCGCGAGGAGCGCCGCGCCCTCGTCGCCCAAATCGGCGTGGACCTGTCGCTCCCGGCCCTGGTTCTGTCCATGGTCGGGGGCGATCCTGGATGGACGGCCGTCGCCTCCTTCTGCGAGGCAGTCATGTCCGCAAAGGAGGCGGCGGAGCGGGAGCGGGAGTCGACCACCACACTCCCCTCCCGCCAACGCAGGCCACGCCGGCGGCGCCGGAGGGCCAGTAATGACCTCCGGCCGCCGTAAAAAGCGGCCGCGGGCGGCCCCTCGGGGGAGGACCCGCCGCCCGCACTATTGCCGCGAGGGTGAGGGCTGCGTGCTGTTCCGCGGCCCCCCTCAACTCCTAGAGTTGTTAGGAGAGCGCCGGGGGGACGAAACCCTCGAATAATAAATTATGGATACGATCTTGTAAAAAAAATCACAAAGGTTTTGTTAGTAGTAGCCAGTTGATTTATATCTTTCTGGTTGTATTTGTCTACTATATTTGTTGTAGATATAAGTTGTGAATACTATTCGGAAACTTAATCAGACTTACTTAACTGCTTTTGAATTTAAGTTAATTTAAGATTTAATTTAATGACATATTAGGAACTGACGTTCTAAATATTCGTATGTGTGTTGTGATTTTTTGTAGTTCCATTTGGGAATTTTTTTAAGTGATCTTTTAACACGTTTTGTCGTCAACATATTCCATGTGTATGAGCTTTTTTATTTTAATTTGCATGGTAATAACGTAGACTTCTTAGTTGTCCTTATCTTTATTTTTATTTTGTGGCACTTTTATGGTTGGTTTTGTTCTAGTTTTTGTTTTTTCAGATATTTTGTTGTGATGATTGTTGGAGATTTGTGTTTTAGTTTTAATTCAGCTTATTAATACAGCAGCGTTGAATGGTCGTTGTTGTGTTAAGTAATTTAATTATTTTTGTTGTAGTTAATTTCTTTAACTTCAGTTGAACCGAGAAACCTTTCTGTTTCGGTATCCACGTCCGTATTCGTAGATGCTTTGTATTTTCTTGCTATGTATTAGTTACTCGCTAACTTGCTAAGTTACTAGTTTAATTAATTGTTATTTTTATTCAATTTGTGATACTGTTTATATTTATTATTTTATATGTTATTTTTCAAAATTGTAAATATTTTTTTGTACTTAATTTATCTTTAATTCGTAAATTGCCTTTTTAGTAGCCATTCACTTATTATATTGTTTCTGTTTATTAATGTAACTTTATACCCTATAATTTTTTTTAAATTATATTTGTGTAATTGGCTTTCTCCTGCTCTTATCCCACAACGTATGGGATCGGTACAACATATTCTCTCTTTCCATTTTGTTATTATTATCTCCTTCTATAATAGTATTTTATCATATTTTAAACGTATCGTTTTGTTTAGGTGAACCGTCACGTGAACGATCTGTTCGAAGACCTGCGGGATGGGCTCAACCTTATTTCGCTGCTGGAGGTGCTATCTGGCGAACACCTCGTGAGTAATTTTTCATTTTTATTATCTAGGTTCATAATTGTACTCGCAGACCATGATTAGACATTTTAAAATCCCAATATTGGATAAAATAAATAATAAAATACATTACGACAATTCACATGTAAAATGATGTGGTACTAGACCCAAAGTAAGCATCAGAGCGCTTGTGTTATGGGTATTAGACGATTGATAGACTTTTCTTTTGTAAATACAGTGGTCTCCGATTATAATGACATGACATACACCATACTAAGCGGACTTCATACAAAGCATTTTGTAGAAAATTAACAAATCTCTCGTATTTCTATAGTATAACTGTTTGTATTTATTATAAGATAAAGAAACACAGCATATTAAATCATATATGTAAAAATTGTATGCAATAAGTTTATTATATATTTTTTAAATTTTTTACATAAGAAATCAATGTCTGTCTACTTTTGTTTTTAACTTATTGTATTGTAATAACAGTCTCGTAATAAGTATTAATATGTGCGCCGTATGTCGCCAACGGTATTAGGAATCATGTCGATCACTATAACCGGGCATAATTTATTATAAATGGGTCATAATAAGCGACATATCACTATAAACGAAGTAGTTGTCATTATATCCGACTTTTTCGTAAAGAATTTTATATGAAAACCAAGCTTGGCTGTGTAATTACTTTATATTAAGCGGTTAATCAAAAAGCTGGGTTAAAGTAATCTATTCTGCTTAAACGGTTAGATTTTAATCAGTCGAAACGAAAGGGTGTGGTTGCGGAAGTTGTGTTCCAACCCCACCCTGTATAACATTATCAGGATCATATCAAAATGGTTTTACCGCAGGGTGTAATCTGGAATCTTCTATGTAGTTCTTGTATGTGCACCTTTATATGTTTTCTTAATGAGTCATCACTAAACATGATATTAAAGTCGTTGCTAGCGAGTTTGATCTAGGCCGATTGGGTGAAAAGTAGTTTTACCTTAGTAACAAATGCGGGTCTATATCTTAATATAGAAACACGTTTATTTTTATAGTATGATTGTAATGCAAGTTTATACCCCCCAGTAAGCCCCGGTTACATCTCAAGGTTTTGGACCCAGAAGACCACTGGTGACTATTTTTGCGTCGTTGCTCTCGATCATGTGTTTGAAACAAATAAAACATTGGGAAAAAATATGACAACTCCATTCTGTATAGCACGTAAATTTGGTTTCTATGGGGGCAACGGTAGAGCAACTAGTTAACCCTGAAAAGAAACATCGTTCCTCGCATAGCACAGTTTACTTGGGATTCAAAAGTCTTAGTGGGACCTCTTACACCATGTTATTACGGAACGCGTATAGGCGTAAGTCAGTTGCTAATTGATTTAATAATAATTCTAAGAGGGTGGACCCAGCCACCACGTTACTCATTAGTACTTCTAAACACTATGTATTAATGTTTCAGCCGCGCGAACGAGGTCGAATGCGTTTCCACATGCTGCAGAACGTCCAGATGGCGTTGGACTTTCTGCGGTATAAGAAGATCAAGCTGGTCAACATTAGAGCCGAGGACATCGTCGATGGCAATCCAAAATTAACACTCGGATTAATCTGGACCATCATCCTGCACTTCCAGGTACGTGACGCTTCTGTTACAAAACTATACGTTAAAAAATTGTAGGGAATTTTACTGCGTATGTTTTAATTTTCCATAAAGTTAAAAAGCTTATACGTATGCAAAGAAGTAGTACTACAAAAATTTATTCAAAGCTTAGTGACATAACGTAGTTATTTTAAGAAGTTGTTTTATAAATTTCATTATAGCTCTTTATTAAAATAAAGGAAACCTAAATTAATTAAAATTTGAGTCGACTGCATAGACATAGACAAAGTGTGGAAGTTATAAAGTCTAGCTAGCGTTGTTTTTTCAAGACATTTTTTTATATAAAAACAGTTAAGTAGTCTAATTGTTCGAATAGGTTTAGGATAAAATATTTATTTCAAAACACATTTATATTGTATTTAATTAAATTTAATTAAAATTTAGTTTTCTAAAAGATGTCCGTCCAAGTTAAATCAATGGTTACTTTGTTGAAATATTTATATCCGGATCGGTTGTTTTATAACGTAATAAAACTTATTATATTTTAAACATGATATTAGTGAACGTATATAATATTATACCTAGTCAGGTCATAAATTCTGTCACATGTTTAATGTAAAATAATTGTAACAAGTTTATTAATTATGTAACCATTCATATACCAAAATGAACTTAACAAAACATAGATTCTTATGACATTAAAGTTTATTCAAAATGACCTCCGTGATTTTGAATACAAGCCTTCAATCTGCGCGGCCAGTTGTCTATCGCAGCACGAACGAGGTCCATGTCAATATCGGCGGCTGCCTTAATCAAGGATGTCTTGAGTGACTCCAAATTGGGATGAGGCTTTGAGCACGCCTTTTCCTCCAAGTGTTGCCATATCTTGTAATCTAACGGATTCAAATCTGGACTGGAGGAGGGCCAGTCTTCGTGCCGGATGAAGTCGATTTCACGCGCCGCCAGCCAGTCTTGTGTGCTCTTCGCTCTATGAGCTGGCGCCGAATCTTGTTGGAATACCCAGTGCCTGTTATTGAACATGGTATGAGAAACAGGTTCCACAAGGTTCGTCAGGACTGTATTTTGATACACAACAGCATTCGTTTTTACACCTTTCTCACAAAAATGTACCTCTGTTAAGCCCCAATAAGAAACTCCCAACCATACCATGAGCGAGGATGGAAAATGACCTCGTTGGACACGCGGAATACGGTTGCTCGCTTCTTCACTACTGTGTGCGTACACCTTATCATTTTGTTTGTTGTAGCTCTCTTCTACGGTAAACATTTTTTCATCCGAAAAAAGAATTTCCCGATATTTTTTTCCCGCGTACCGCTTCAACAAAGCGCGGCATCTCTTCAGTCTCAGGTCCATTAGACGAGCATTCAAACGATGTCCTGTTTTTCTTCGATATGCCCGAAGCCCTAAGTCTTCATTTAACACCCTTTTCACCGTGGTTCTGCTTAACCCCATCTGAAGGGCCAACAGTTTCTGCTTACGTTTGGGATTTCTTTGAATTCGTGCCTTCACAGCTTTTATCACTGCTGGAGTCCTAACAGACCGAGGGCGACCACTTCTTGACCTGTCATCTACACTAGAGTCTTCATTGTATCGTTTGATGGTACGATAAACGAATCTTTTGGTAATATTCAAATTTTTCAGTATGTTAAAAATTTGAATTGGCGCGTAACCGCAACGATGCAATGCAATAACTGCAACACGGTCTTCTTTAAGCGTCCACTCCATATTTAAAAATGAGTAAAATTCTAAAAGTTATACATTTTTATTTTCATGAACAATTTGAAATTCTAATTCAATAAACTTTTTTGTGGCCAGCATTCTAAAAGAAAAGTTTTTACTGTGTGACAATACTTATGACTGACTAGGTATTTTGTTTTAAAATTACATATTTAGGGAAGGGTTACGAACTGACAGGTGTGTGACGATCGAACCCCGTTTAATTAAAAATACAAATTCAGCAGTTTATATAATTAAATTTAATGAATATTTTAAATGAATATGTTACTATTATTTTCTAATAATTTGAAGCATAAAAATACGTTTATAAATATTGTACGCCTCAAAAAGGCAAACTGTTGATACAAAATGTACTTATTAACATTATAATGTACACAGTTCTAACAATAAATAAATTTTCTACATTTAATGACGAATATTTTCGATTTTTAAAATAGCAAACGTAGACTTGATTAATAGTATTGTACATGTTAGTACTGAAGCCAAGTATAATTTGGTTCCGTGTTACAGCGCCATCTGCTCTTAAATCACGTTATATGTGGATGACATTTATAGTTTCTAAATATCTGACCGCGATTCGAAGCTCGAACACAACATATAAACTACATGACTTATCGTATTGTATGCAACCGCCGGTATCTGCTCCAGTAAAGACTAGGCTAGACATTTACTAGTGTTGCGCAAGAGCAAGTGAACGCTCTTGAGGCGCAGGCCGTTTTGAAATATAAACGTTTGTTTAATTTTGATAACATTACCGAGGTTATTTATTCGATATAAAAAGGCAAAAGAATTTATTAAAACATGTAAGCTATGAGTCATTTTAAATTTATTAGGACCTAAGATTTGCTCTTAGAAACTTGCATGGAGAAGAGGATAGCGATCTTCTTTATCTCCACTATTTTAGTTATATGCTGGTTTATCAATTACTGCCTTTCTTTTTATCAAGCAAATTAACACAAGAATATTGAAATAGGTATCGCATTTTTTTTAAATGTGTCCATCCATTCAAACAACATACGACGTTTAGATTCTTAATACAAATAATTTTATCGCACCTTTATTTATCGCTGTGGAGCAGCAGACAGGTTGACGGCCCGCTCAATAGTAAACAGGTACCGTCGCCTATGAATCCGTGCGATGCCAGGGGCACCGCAAACACGCTGCTATCTCATAGGAGTAATTTGTACATTGCGCAAATTGGTAACTCTTCCTCACCGTCGTAACCTCATGACTGAGGGACGTGACTGCCGTGCGTAGACCTCGCCACCAGCTCCCTCCAGACACTTCTGTCTTGCGCCATCCGGATGGCGGTTTGAAGGGTGGCTCCCGTAGCATCTCGAATCGTCTGTATCCAACATGTAGGAGCGCGCCCTCTGCCCCTCGACACTGCTGGTAATAATCAGCCTCTCAAGACTGTTTGGGTCACGCCTGACCTTGAGGATTCTCTGTCTGCATATTGCCGAGAGTCTGGTTTCGACATTCATTTGCTTTTGAGGATTGACTCATTTGTGCGGCGTTCTGTCCATGAGATTCCCAGCATACGTAACATAAATTGGTAACTAAACCACATAATATGGGTTTAACAGGTCACCAAAAAAGGCCTATGGATGTTTGCTACACCAGGGGCACCGTTAAACCGCTGCCGTCAGCATAGGTGAACTGAAACCTGGTCATTTATCCAGGCCATAACACAAGGTTATTATGGCGCATATTTGACAACCAGGGGTGGTTGCCGTCTAGACGGACTTGAAGCCCTACTGCCTAGCAAAGTCTAATGTCATTTTATCGTTCGGTGTTGTAGACCGACGCCATAATAACCAGTACCCCCTATCTACATAGAGGTGTATATTAATATTGCAATATGCATAATATTCAACTTGATATGCGCTTTATGCACTCTAGGTCTGCATTCAACATTCCTGGCATTATGCCTCATGGACATGGACACGTTTAATATTTAATAACAGGCCTGAATTAATTTGTTATGCACGCTATGAACAGGCAATGTTTTTATGTTAGTCAAGTCGGAACATCTTTTGAGGGTTTATATCATACAAATATGATATAAACAGCCCATAACGTCCCACTGCTACTCGGACCACGCTCTTGAGGTAACGGACGGTGTACCCGCCACGCTTGTCTATCTATGCTATCGTGGGATTCGAGCCTGGTACACCTAGATCGGTTTCCGAGTGTAATACCACCACTCAGCTACCAGGCACCTTCATACAAATATATGCCCTAAATAGGACACGAACACGCAGCTACGACCGCATAATGCTAACACTGCAGCCGCTGAACCAGACGTGGTCTAGAATTTATTTTAATAATTTCTCATGTTAGAATTTTGTTTTGAGTCTTAAACTAAATAAAACATTTTTAATATAATAAATAAATATACTTTTTTTATTGCTGTAAGACAGCAGATAGGCTGACGGTCCGCTTAGAATTTAGCAGTTACCGTCGCCTATAGGTGTCTGCAACGCCAGTGGCATCGCGAACACGCTGCTGTCCCATAAGGGTACAGGAACTTGGGTCACTAATGTCGGAACACAACACAAAATAATAATAAACACAAAATACTTGTAAAGAAATTATATTTTTTTAATTCCTATTGAATTTACGTGCATTCTTCGATTATTGGTAAAACAAGAATAGTTTGATTCCAACGTAAGAATGAAAGAAAGAAACGTGCTTACAACGTTTCTTTCTTTCTTTCGTTCTTATGTTGCGTTCTTATCAAACTATTCTTATTCTACCAATAATCGAAGAATGCACGTAAATTCAATGGGAATTAAATAAATATAATTTCCTTACATATTCATAATGATATTTTAAGTTATATCACGTTTTCTTCAAATCAAGAAATGAAATGTTAACATACCTAGTCAGGTCATAAATTCTGTCACATGTTTAATGTAAAATAATTGTAACAAGTTTATTAATTATGTAACCATTCATATACCAAAATGAACTTAACAAAACATAGATTCTTATGACATTAAAGTTTATTCAAAATGACCTCCGTGATTTTGAATACAAGCCTTCAATCTGCGCGGCCAGTTGTCTATCGCAGCACGAACGAGGTCCATGTCAATATCGGCGGCTGCCTTAATCAAGGATGTCTTGAGTGACTCCAAATTGGGATGAGACTTTGAGCACGCCTTTTCCTCCAAGTATTGCCATATCTTGTAATCTAACGGATTCAAATCTGGACTGGAGGAGGGCCAGTCTTCGTGCCGGATGAAGTCGATTTCACGCGCCGCCAGCCAGTCTTGTGTGCTCTTCGCTCTATGAGCTGGCGCCGAATCTTGTTGGAATACCCAGTGCCTGTTATTGAACATGGTATGAGAAACAGGTTCCACAAGGTTCGTCAGGACTGTATTTTGATACACAACAGCATTCGTTTTTACACCTTTCTCACAAAAATGTACCTCTGTTAAGCCCCAATAAGAAACTCCCAACCATACCATGAGCGAGGATGGAAAATGACCTCGTTGGACACGCGGAATACGGTTGCTCGCTTCTTCACTACTGTGTGCGTACACCTTATCATTTTGTTTGTTGTAGCTCTCTTCTACGGTAAATATTTTTTCATCCGAAAAAAGAATTTCCCGATATTTTTTTCCCGCGTACCGCTTCAACAAAGCGCGGCATCTCTTCAGTCTCAGGTCCATTAGACGAGCATTCAAACGATGTCCTGTTTTTCTTCGATATGCCCGAAGCCCTAAGTCTTCATTTAACACCCTTTTCACCGTGGTTCTGCTTAACCCCATCTGAAGGGCCAACAGTTTCTGCTTACGTTTGGGATTTCTTTGAATTCGTGCCAGCAGCTTCATTCACAGCTTTTATCACTGCTGGAGTCCTAACAGACCGAGGGCGACCACTTCTTGACCTGTCATCTACACTAGAGTCTTCATTGTATCGTTTGATGGTACGATAAACGAATCTTTTGGTAATATTCAAATTTTTCAGTATGTTAAAAATTTGAATTGGCGCGTAACCGCAACGATGCAACGCAATAACTGCAACACGGTCTTCTTTAAGCGTCCACTCCATATTTAAAAATGAGTAAAATTCTAAAAGTTATACATTTTTATTTTCATGAACAATTCGAAATTCTAATTCAATAAACTTTTTTGTGGCCAGCATTCTAAAAGAAAAGTTTTTACTGTGTGACAATACTTATGACCTGACTAGGTATATATAAATACCTGGTAGTTCAATGATATTTCACTCGGACACCAATCCTAGAGGTTCCGAGTTCGAATCTCACGGTGCCCTGCACCGCTTACGCAATTTTTCTCTCCTAATGGGCATGTTATAAAAAAAATTGCCTTGTACCGACGGCGAAGGAAAACCTCGTGAGGAAACCAGCATACCGACATCACCGGTATGTGAAACCTGCCAATCCGCCTTGGACAAGCGTGGCGGGTATACTAGCCTTCCCCTGTGGGCGGAGGCCCAACGAGCCCAGCCATGGGACGCCATGGGCGGTTATTATATACATAAACTAGCTGACCCGGCAAACGTTGTACTGCCATATAAATAATAAAATGTGAAAAATTAAAAAAAAAATATTTTGGGGGTGGGTCACCCCTAACATTTAGGGGGATGAAAAATAGATGTTGGCCGATTCTCATAGATACCGGATAAGCACAAAAAATTTCATCAAAATCGGTCAAGCCGTTTCGGAGGAGTATGACAACGAAAACTGTGACACGAGAATTTTATATATTAGAGAAGATAAAACATATTTAATATTCAGTTAAAAACAATAAATCAGTGATCGAAATTCTTCTTTGGATAGATTTAACTTAGTGTTGAAGTAATAAATATAATCGTCTCTCAAAAACTTGACATGTTTAATATTTCCTATAAGGTAAATGACATCATGCGGTATGACCTTGTTAGAAATAACCATAAGAAATACGTTTTTACAATATTCCGTGATATAAAATATATTATACTTTAATTAATATAAGGCCCAAGACATTCAAGGCGCGAATTTACTGTTAACTAATGCATTTGCAGGTGACATTGTTGTTTAAGGGGATCAGGCATAGTTCGTGGATTAATTGGGATTTCCCTTTTTTAAGTTCCCCCAGCATCCAAGCTAAAGTTTAGTTAAGACCAGTATAACGCTAACTTGATTATGGATCTACGTAAAATGTGATTGCAAAACTCCACCGATATTTTTATAGTTCAATTTAATCTGGCTAGGCTTTGGCGTAAGAATTTTTTGCCATTGATGTCCTAGATTACAAAAAAATTCCATTAAGCTATAAATATTAATTCATCTCAAAATTGGATACCATACGTTTAAAATAAATCTGAATTTAACATAAATTTATTATAAAGGTGACAATGGCTTTCAAGATATCTCAAAATTACTTCTGGCAGTCACGACACAAAATCTTTCACCAGTCGTAAATGAAATACTTCACTTTTAAATGTAAACTTAAATGATTTATTGCTTTTAATTTTTCTCAAAATAAAATAAATAATCATTCGAGTTTCCCTTTCAATACAAGTTACATACTCTACCCGTCCGATGGCATTGCATAGGGTTGTCGCGTCGATAATTAACAGAGTTCATAAAATATAAAATGCCTAAAATAACTCGAGGCATTATTCCTGGAATATTATGGCTTTATCTCAAAAATTGAATTGCATTTTCCTGTTTCTTAACAAAAACTAATTATAGTTCTTACTTTAAATTGGTAGTGACTTTCCTTAGTTTTAATTAAAGGAGGCGATGAATTGATGACTGCTCTGTTGGTTCTGTGGGTACGTGAGCCGCTTTATATTTGTGAATTCGATCCTCGCGCTAAACCAAAAAATATAAAAATAGTTACATAATTCAGATACGTCATGTATCTGTCCATGGTATGTTTGTTAAAAACCTTGCGATAATTTCATCAAAAATAGGGTACTCTTTAAAAAAATTGTACACTCCCTGGTAACCTTGTTATTGCGAAATATGAAAGAGAAAGCACCTCGATTCAACGAGCTTTTGATGCAAGGAGATTGGCCTGAAGATCGGTTCCTTTACGCAATCGGCTTGACATTTTTGGATACAAAGGCTTGTTTATATTGAGTTGTTGTATTTAGGCCATACTTTCTAAGTGGCTGTTGCGATGTAATTACATGTTTTACAGATCAGAAGCTGGCACATAGAATGAAAATATATTTTAATGATTAAATATCGCATAAGCCCAACATAACTTTGATAAGCGAAAAAAGCTCGAGAGGTAACAATTATTTTTCTTAGTAGTATGCGACCTAGAAGGGAAACATCCCTTCTACTAGCAAGTAGCACTATGCCACTTTTGTATTTTTTTCTGGATCATTAAAAATATCCTTAATCCACTATATGCCTCGCGGAGCCCGATGGCCGCATGTAGTAAGCTCTCCCGACTTTTACTCTGTTCGCTTAAGAAACCGTTTATTTAGTCTTTAAAAACTGCATTCTCTTATATTTCGAAAGACACTACAAAATCGGCTTTTTAATTCTCATTAGGAAGCTTTTTTTAACAATCCGAACAAGACAAATATATGTATTTAAGCCTTGATGCTTGCATGGAACTTCCATGAAAAAGGAGCTTTCTTTGTTTACTTGTGCCCAGGGTTAAAGAAGTAGCTAGCCTTCAAAACAGTCATACTAATTCTTAGTAATCTAAAATATAAATAAATGATTACCCCCTTTAGCAATTTCAGTAATAATAAAGCGCGTAAGAAATATTTCAACAAAGGGAAAGTGAATTATGATTATTCAGCTGTTAGGCTTCGCGGGCGCACAATGAGACGTTACATCATCTACATGACTCATGACACTAGTTATTATGTCTTAGTGCAGTTTTTTACATCACTAGAGTATATAATTTTCCGAAATACTTTTAAGTATTTTTTAGCTATGATTATTCGTACTAGAATTATTCGTTCTTCAGCAAAATCTTGTGTAAGATGTGAACTATTTTCCAAACAAATATTTGATTTCAAAGCACATAGCTGATTTCATTAATTAACATTTGTTGTTTTGAACCATTTCCCTTGTCAATGATCGTTAGCAAGCATTTCACCTTTTGCATCGTGCATTTTTTGGGTGCGTTATTTCAAAGCGATGAGAGGTAACTTAATTATGATATTTGAATTGTTGTATTATGAGATTCTTTGTATTAGTTATAAATTTCCATAGAACTTTTAGCGCTGTAGTTGATCGTCCATTATCTACTCTTATTACGGTCAAAGCAAAATGAACGACTCGAATGACTCGTTAGACAAGTGGTTGTCATGTCCCAGAAACCGTACCGATTCGGACTTAAATAATAATAAATATATAAGTTAGGTAAGGCGATTGCCAACTTAATTCTGACTGTGAATACATAGTAAATATATACATGCATCATGAGCATATTATCTTAAGTAAAATGTTTTGAAATAATTGTTCTAGCGTATTAAATGGCTTTCCCAGTGTCGTCGCATAGTGCGGCCGCGGCTTAAAATATCTTCTAGATAACTTCCGAGTTCGTTTCGAGAATTTAGTTCAAAACATTTGACTCAATAAGTGATGTCATGATATAACGAGTTTTGACTGAGTATTGACTAATTATTTGTTTACCGTTCGACACTATTCATCTACAGCCGGTCGCTCCTAATATGGTTATGTCACTATAAAGGTTTTTTATTATTGATACCCACGCCTGTCATCTTTTGAGTGATATCTTCAATGTGCCCTATGTTTTATATACTTTCCGTACACTCCGCTAATAATGATTTACTGTGTGATACTGTTTCCATAGGTACCTAATTAGCCCGCCACGTCATTCGTATCCTATGTTTCCCTGCATGTCACTCACACTCGCTCGTGGCTCTCGTGTCTTGACAGTGACATTGACATATTGACAACTACATAGACACACCGGACAGCGTAGATATGCTATAAATACATATTGACTAAATCTAACTAACTAAGACTAAATCGCACATACTATTGTGACATTTTATATTTTAAGTGAGCAACTGCATAAAAAAGGCAGCTGGCTACTGCCGTCTTCCTGAAATCACAAAAGATAAATTTCCAGTTTTAGCTATTAGAATCGAATCAAATATTTAAAAAGCACATACATTCACTAAAATATCATATTTCGAATATATACGAGTACATATGTACATAGTTTTAGTTCCGGCCTTGGGTAACCCAGGTTGTAAGACTGGTGGTCCCTTAAAAGCCAATAGTTTCGTATAATTTATAGTGTAAAAATACCACAATTTCAAATTTAATACTAGCGCCAAAAGGTTGTCCATAATATTTTTGTCCTGTTTTACAATTTTAGTAAAATTGTGATACGCAATTTTTATCTTTATATTTTAGCTATGCCCTTAAGTGTTATATACAATATTGCGTTATCCCAAGGACCTCGTAATGTTTGCCAAATACTAATCTGTCAAGTCGCGGAACTGACGAATGGTAGGTTTTCGCTGCGGATGCAAGCTCAGAGGCTGCGCCGGCGCACGTACAGTTACGCAGGTCGGGGGTCAATGCCCGTGGTGCCATTGTCGAGTGTAAGGCGTATATCAAAGAAATATTTCATAAATATCAATAATTTTGCATAGATAACAACAGCCTCCAAAATATAGACACTATGCATGATTTCTGCGAACTATTTTGTATTATCACACAATATGTTTTTCTTTTTAATAAAAAGTCGTGAGATTCATTCGAGACTAGCAATATATTGACAATATATCTTTGGTCTCCAGTCCTTTAAATGTTCATAGACAACGACCGCCACTTTCTATCAACTGAGATGCATTATAATAATTGTAATGAGTTGAGTGTGGATGAATTAATTGTGTGTGATTATGTAGTGTGGTTTTGGCTGTATATTATATTTTATATGTTAATTGTATATATCTGTAGCGTTAAAAAGGCTATTAGATAATAGACATTCTCGACTGATGACCTATGTATATTGTTATTTTTACTAACGCCATCTAACGTCATCTTACGAAATTATTTGATGTCAAGCGAAGATGATGCTTTATTGACTGATTGAATATTTGAAAATAGTATAAAAATATAATAATTAAAATAGGCATTACTTAAAAATAGTGGGGTCCATGCTAGAAATAAAAATATGGCTACCGCTAAAGAGTTATCGACTTTACAAAATCCAAAAATAGTTACATTTTATCAAAACCAGCTTCAATAAAAAAACAACACTCTCAATAAACACCCAGACTTAGGACGAGAATCGAACTCCTGACCCCGGAGAGTAGCAACGTGCGGAAGCCATTAGGTCACGGATGTCCTCAAAATATTCAAATGCTTGAAAAAGCTTAAAATTATTTATTTTTATCTAAAAACGATTGTTCATAATAAATTAATGATAAAAGTACCCTTAGTAAATTGAAGTCTTATCCACGTCACTTGTATGTTCAAGACCTGGTGACCTATAATGCCAGGTGTGGGTCGCGAAGGCCGTCGGCCAGATGGCGCTGCCCACGTACACCCCCGCGCCCTTTCGAAAGCTTTCTTGCTTTAAATCCTTGAGATAATATGTATTTCATTATAATATAATTTTGACGAACCCCCGTGGCGTAACGGATGACGCACTTCGGTACGCTTGCGGAGCTCACGGGTTTGATTTCCGTGTAGCGTCTCGCTGTTTATGAATGTGTATTTATTTACAAAAATAAAAGTATATATGTAGCATATTAGTTATCTAGTACCCATAACACAAGTGTGGAACCAGATGGCGCTGTGTGATTTTAATATTTTTACTTAAAATACTATACTCTGAATTGATAAAAACAAATATACAATACACGATCATTCAAATACTTTGTCATCTGTAGAGAGCGAATCCTTAGGTAGTCGTTAAATATCTTAATAATAATTTATTTAAGTTGGGTAATGTGAGTAAAATTTAATTAAGTTATTAAATGCGGGTACCAAAACAAAAATAGGCGCTGCGTGACTACACTCAGCAACCTCGGAGTCATAGAAAAATATTCGAATTCCACAGAATAAGCTTTTCAGAAGAAGAAAGCTTCATGAAGTGTGACGATTATTTGATTTATTGTATATATTAGTGATCTCCTGACCGATTTATATACAATGGTTTAACGATGCATAAGTTTAACTTTAATTATTGAATATAGCCCTTTGGCTAACTTCTAGTTAAAGATGTAAGAGGCTACATATTATAAAACTAATTGCCTCTTTTATAGTTTTTTATCTCTCTTATTTTTATATCTATAATTACACACTTTATTTGTACATGCTATCCTCTGGCAGACCATTATGGTAAGTCGTCAGAGCGAAATAAACATTATATAAACAGCGTTAATATATTCAGCAAAGATAAGTAACTCGCAAAATGGTAAACAAAAAGCTTGCTTGCTTGTTATTATATTTAACCAATAGATGGCGTTGTTTGATCTGCGCGTACGCATACAATAATAGTGACAAGTATGATGGAGCTTGCAGTTGCTTCGCTACACCAATAGATGTCCCTACCGATATGTGCACTGCGAATATAGTACCATAACATTTAGGCTAATTAAGACAAACAAAGTGTTTAAATACATGAGTTAATTGCCCGACCATAATATAATAGTATTTTGCTTTCGAATTGCATAATTTTGATGACTTACATCGTTAACATTCGTTCCAAATTGTTTGAATATATATATTTTTTTCGTACTAAGAAGTGAATGTTGATGATTAATTATTTTAAATTTTTTTTATGACAATCGTTATGTGCTAGACCTAATTTTTAACTGTTTTAATTTAATTTTAATTAAGTTCATATTTACATGTATTGTTATTATGTGTATTCATATTTATATGTACATTTTGTCACATTGCGAAATGTACACTACCCTTCATGTAATAATCATCCTAAAATAGTCACACAAATACAAAAATGTTGTTGTAACGTGTAAGCTTTTTGAGAGTTTTTATAAAAAAAAATATATATGTAAAAATATTATAAAAATGTTGATGTACACTATTAAACAAAGAAATGTAAGCTTATTACATATAATATTCAATTATTAATTTATTCTCTTGACAAAAATGGAAAATATTTTCACAGAGAAAGGTAACTCTAGTCGTCTGTCTGACTTCTAACTGAGAACGTGTGAGTTCTAACCCTGGTTCAACTACAAACATTGCATTCATAGATTTTATTATATACTAAGAGGTTATTAAAGAGCTGATTTTACGCTCTAATTCGTTTCTAGTTAATGACTTATCATTATGCGGCTGTATTTTTCTACAACAGTAAACACTGTTGGCACAACTTGGTGCTACAGTTCTCTGGACTTAATCCCAAGTTATACTCCCATGGACGTGTAATCTATACTCCAACCTCTAATTGTATATCTCATAGATAGATATCAACTTTATCGGCAATAGCCGAGGAACAGCAGAAAGGCAGACGGCCCACATAAATAAAACTAAGCAGTTACCATCGCCTATGGATGGTTGCGACGCTAATGGCACCGCGAACACGCTGCTGTCCGCATATGGGTGATGGAACCTGGGTCACTAATGCCGGAACATACGACAAGGCTACGCTATAGCAGCATACTTATAGACTAAGGCCATCCTGTCGGGCTTGGGGCCCGTACCCCGTAGCCAGGATGGTTTTGTCGCCTTTTATGGTAGACTTCGGCTGCAGGGGTTAGTATTCTTACTCCACGTCCACTCCTGCACGGAGCAAAAATTCGAAGCGAACTCTGCTTCCTTCATTAATTAACGTTCAAAATTAATATGCAACACGCAGGAGTAATAGATAAACAGGTGTCACAAACATCACGCTAACCCACACAGAGGCGGAACAGACGTTGGAATAATTGAATAAATCTTAATATATTGTGATTTATATATGGATTGTATATTTTAGCACATCTAACACATTTCAGCATATTATCTGAAGCTATCTGATATATTTACTTTATAAGTTTGTACTAAAGGCTGGAAATGGACTTACTTCCCTTTTTGCTAACTCACAGTTGATAAGCAAGGTAGAGGAGGTACATGTTGGATTCTTTCGAATTTAGTGGGTATGACCCAAGGTGGTGATTTTTATGTTACTTCTCCATGTAACAAACAAATATAGCGAAGTATTCCAATGCTATGAATATTATTAGGTATTTTTTATAAACGTCGACTAAAAATGAAACTACAGTGTTATGTCAAAAAAGTGAGTATATTATTTAATTTGTCGATTTTAAAACATTCGAATCGGAGAAAATTTAGTAAAAATCTTTTTTGAAAAAGAAGATTTAAGAAAATTCTGCAAGGGTCGTCCAGCTGTACTCAGCCATATAGGTACAATCAACTCTTGTTGATTTTTTCATTAACTGTCTAGAGTAAAAAACTAGTGTATATGGTTAGGTCTGATGTTTAACGAACTCCGTAGCGTAACAGCTAATGCACTTTTACACACTTGCATAGGTGACGAGTTCGATTCCCGTCTCGCATTCGCGTGTATTTATATATGTATTTACAGAATACAAAAATATGTATTTATTTACCTTTTAGTTATTTAGTACCCATAACATTAGTGCTATGATACTTTGGGGTTAAATAACACTGTGAATTCATCATCATCGTCACCCTATTGAAGTCCAACTGCTGGACATAGGCCTCTCCCAAAGTTTGCCATAAATGAGTGAAATGTCCTAATACATTTATTACTAGTTGAACAGGCAAAAGTTATTTTGCTATATTAATTTAAAAAAGTAGCCTATAGTAGCTATAGTAAGTAGCTTTCTCCGAGGTCCAATCTATGACTATACTGAAATTCTTTAAAATTGGTTCAGCGGTTTAGGCGTGAAAGCGTAACAAACATAAATAAACTCACTTTCGCATTTATAATATTAATTAGGATTATTACATTTTTACTAAAGATTCAGGAATTATTAAAAAGTTCACACAGTAGCAGTAATTATATATAGATGTATGTAAGTAAACAAATACTTACATCCACTTATTATTATCATACATGCAAAATACTTGTCATATCAACACTTGATAATTCTGGATTGACGTTTTCCGATAAGTTCAAAAATAAACCCGAAATATGCACTTTATTGATTAAAGCCTCAATGTCAAATGATAAAAATGACTTGGTATGACAGAATATGTTATTTAATAACCGGTTCGTATCAACAAATTCTGAAAGAATTAAAAAAATATATTTAAAACCTATAAGGACTTGTTTTCTGACTGATTTAGAAAAGTGTTATCGACATAAATGTGAAATAAAAGGAATAGCAAAACCTAGTTGTATTTTACAAAATCCACTCAATAGATGTGCAAAAATATTTATAAATAAATTAATTAAAACGAATTAATTGAACATATATATTAAATAATAATAAATTAATTACATAAATTGTACTGTAAATAAGTTTAGAATTTAAGAGATTATGAAAATATTATATGTATATACTAGAACAATTCAGACAATGCCATCTAGTCCCAAACTAAGTAGAATACCACTTGTGATATGGGTACTATACTTTTTTTTAAACATTACATTATTATACTTAAACACCCAGGCGCGAGACAAGAATCAAACCCGTGACCTCCGCAAACGTACCGAAGTGCGTTAACCGTTACGCCACAGAGGTCGTCGATATATATTATGATAATTATTTCGATTACGTTAAATATGCATTAAATTGAAAAGTTTGCACTAATTATTACGTAACAGTCCATCCAAGTTTAGTATAAATACTGAAAATACTGCCCTCCAAATGTTTTAAAATTTGAACTCACTAGGGGAATTACCGGAAATGTTGCCTTTCCGTGTATGAAAAATAAAAATGATTATTAAATAAAACTAACCTTAAAAACTAGATCAATATTTATATTAATAAAAACTATATATTAATAACCTCTTACATTTACATTTTATTTATTGATGTGTTTACTAATTTAATAACTCCTTTTTATCGTATAACTCCACGCATTGTTATTTATCCGACTGTAGTTGAGTTTGTAATTATGAATAAATTTACAATGCATACATTAATAAAAATAATAATTTTGTACTTGCGAATTTCAGCACAATTTGGTTTCCAGAAATAATTTTATTTATCACTGTCAATGTCCACCAGTGTCTTGGTCAATATTCAGTGTAAATTACCAATGTAGGTTATTTGCTACTCGTCTTATCTTATTTATCATTTAAAAAAATCTAAAACTTTCTTATCATGAAAAATTGTGTCGAAATTTAGCAAAAACAATATTAAATTTACTTCCCATTAATGAATTAAAATTGATTATATTGAATCATAAATGGATAATTGAATCAATTAAAAACAAATTGCAAATGAGCTAACCCACGTACGAAGTTCTTCCTTTTTGATACACCAGGCAAGTACAAAACCGTCACGGGTAACTTACTGTGCATAAGCCGTCTGCGCTCGCGCAACCAGTCACCTGCAATCGTCCAATGAGCGATCACGCGCGCGCCTCCCGCGTTCCTAATATAATTTAAATTTTCATAAATAATAAATCGAGACACTACGAATATAATCGAACTTTAATAACAATACTAACATAATTAACAAAGTGTTTTGGAATATTAAATAATAAGTTTTGTGAGTGTTTGGTGTATGTGTTTTTTTTATTTACAAGTGTTTTTGATTTCAGTGTACATTGAGGATTCGTTTTCTTACAATACATATATATGTAAACATACACAAAATAATGTACATAAAACATAAATTTCATTTTAAAAGTCCTTCAATACAGGTTTTCATCTAGTATAGGGAAAACAAATCAAATCAAATTTTTCCTCTATCTATTCATATCTTGTGACATAGTATATGTATACCGGAATCATTATAATTCGTTTTATGTCATAAAAAGAAGATTATACTATTGCCAAGCCGAAATCCATAAATAAATAAATAAATAAAAACATTAACTTGGGAAAAGGAATTTTTCCACCGCTTGCGTGAGCCTTGAATAGGGCATTAAGTTACTTCTATCAGTGCTTTTTGTCATTAAAATCCAATCATCTCGTATGATAAGGCAGTAGTTTTAAAGCTTTCTTGAATCTTAACCATATGATATCATTCGGTTTACTGTTAGCAACAAAAATTACTGGACCTATTTTAATTAGCTGTTAACTGTTCTTTACGGACCGGAAATTAATTAGATTTTCTCCATCTGTTAAAACAGCGGATGATTTTAATATTCAGTTTAAGTAAGTCAAATACCGGCTATCAAATCGTAAGATTGGATGGATACAGTCGGGATTTATTTTTATTGTATTATCATTGATTATTTTATATTTTGAATGATTGAATATTTTATGTTATTATTATAATTTGAATCTTCGACCTGTGACAAATTTATTTTATATAACCATTTTGTATATAAATAATGGCGAAACATATATACTGATAATAAATGTTAATGTAAATGTTAATTCCACGTTTCATAAAAATAAATGGTTTGTTTTGATTCTAAGTCCAAAACCCTTCGAGATCACAATACTCTGAAAATCCATTTTATAATTAATATATTAACTAGATGACCTGATCAACTTCGTATCATATACATATATTTGTGTAAAATGTGGTCAAAACTTAAGCCGAACAAAACGAATTAATAGGGCTAAACTACATAGAAATCAAGTGAAGTACAAATTAACATCAAAACGGAAATTCGTCACTTCCTTCATCAATCTCGGGTGGAGCAAGTTTTCCAGTTACCAAAAGTGCATCAGAAATAAATTATCAATTTTTATTGTATTAATGGTTCACTATTTTGGAGATAATGGCTTACACATAAAATATAGATATATGCTGTCGCGGGCGTTTTGTAGGAAGGACTTAAGTGTAATTTTAACGGTTTTTGCAGCGTAAGCACGAATAGCTTGCAAATGACAAGATTTTTTTCCTACTTACTTGACACTTATCGTAATATTTTGGACAATTTACACAATATTTATAAATTTGATGTACAAGCTATATAATTGTTAAAATTTCATTAAAATTCATTCAGTAATACGTGTAAGAGAAGCAAACATCCATACATCTATACATACAAACTTTCGCGTTTATAATATTAGTAAGGATTAAATATTCAATACTGTGCAATAATAATCGTGGTATTAAATACAGTAAATAAACAAGATTTACATCGCTAGCTAGGAGGACCGGGGGCCTATTAGCGGAGCATGGGTTGTGTGCCCTCCCAGACAGGGTACTCGATCTTCTTTGCTCGATCGGGAAAGTGTCAACCGGGACACTCCTATAGAGCAATGACCAAAAGTGGATCTATATAAATGATTCAAATATCGTATCCCAATATTTGTAATATCTATGTATATATAATTTTTCTGTGCATGTGTACGTAAGTCAACTTTAATGTGCTGGGCCGATTTTGATATATTTTTATGAGTTCAAATGGATTCGATGGTTTACATAATTTACATGGCAGAAGAACGTTTTTCGGGTCAGATAGTGATAATTAAAAAATAAAATATTTAGTTTTTAGCATTTTTAATGCATATAGAATAATTAATGTCTACATAGGTATATGCCTTTTATATATTACTGCTGCTGCACTTGTAAGATGCGCATCGAGTTTCATAAATTAAAAATACCCTAACTCAATCCATAAGATAATTCGTCTTTGACAAGTTTAGCCTTTCCGAGAACGGCTGATCTCTCATGGGAGATATCGCTTTATTACAACTTGTTTTTCGACATTTTACTTAATTGTTAGGTTGTATTTTGTTCCTTATTTATTTATAGAAGCGCTGGTATAAAATTTAGAGTGACACAAAAATCAGAACAACGAAATAGATGATTGATACTACATAATATTATACTTTTACAACCCAGCCAGACTCGGAAGCTGAATTGAACTTGTGTATCGCAAAGGTGTGCATTAGCCGTTACGACATAGAGGTCCACCTACATAAGATTCCAGTGCGCAGAACAGTAGACTTAGATTACTGTTAAAATTCTTAAAATATATCTTAAGAGTTAAGTACGGCTTAATTTATATTCTGTTTGCGATTCATTTAACTGAATCTTTACCGGTAAATATACCGATAGAGACATATATAACGGTCGTCCGTTTGACATCGAAATTCGTAGGAAATTGTGAAAGGAGTAGGCGTTATAAAAGCATTTTTAGTGTCACGGTTTATTGGCTTCTAGGGGACAATAGGATGTTATATCCGTTTTGAAATATTGTTAGTAATATCTTTCCTCTAGGCATAGAATAGATTTATATTTGCATTCTAAATTTAAAAATTGCCTTCGAATTCGATGACCAATCGTTGATGAATGCTCCCAAGCTTTCGCGACTAACTTCATACCTTGTCTGAGATAACAAGTTCTGGTACATATTAATAATAAACAACCCATGTTGTCCTGCTGCTAGACTCGGTCTTCCTTCTAGAGGGAACGGCCCGTATACCCGCCACATATATCGCTGATCGTGGTATGTAGGTTTCATCATGGTGTTATCCTTCACCGTCATCAGTACGTGGCAATTATGTTATAATATACACATAAGACGAGAAAAACTGCCTTAGCCGTGCAGACTATCATGGGATTTGAACCCGATACCTCTAGATTGATCCCCGAATGTAACACCACTAAGTTAGCAGGTACAATTTTTGGCTAATTGAGTCATATGAAATCCTTTAATATTTCCCAAGACCTAATTTATCGCTCTCATCATCCCTCCGAAAGGAATCGACACAAGTGTGAACACACAATCAACAAGAATTGTTAATAATCACGTATACAGTACGAGTATATTGGCGTTCATAAAATCTGCACCGTTGTTTAGGTTTTGTTAATCGGTACTAATTAGTTTCTCAATGAACAAGGTCTTTCGTGGGATGAATTATGAAATCGCGAAACCCATTTAGAGTTATAACCCGCGTTATGATCCCATAGTTAAAATGTTTCACCTTATTTTTACTTTTATGTGAATACTATCTGACCCGGTAAACGTTATTCTGTAAAAAAAAAAAATAAACACAGAACATAAAATTATGTTCACTTTTGTTTCACCCCTTTCAAGTTTCGCGACAAAAAGTAGCCTATGTCCTTCTCCAAGGTTCAATATATCTCTATACCGAAATTCATTAAAATTGGTTCAGCGGTTTAGCCGTGAAAACGTAACAGACAGAGTTACTTTTACATTTATAATATTAAGAATGGATTACATTTTGCTAGTATTACAGTAGTGTAGTAAAAATCGCGTCGTGCTTTATCAAATATTGACCGTGTGCTCTTTAAAATACGTGGTCACTGAATCAATTCAACAGGTTGGATAGGCAAGTCTGCGTATTCTCTGCCAAGAAAACCCCGTTCGCACCTGCGCCACAGTTCCAAGGAATCCCTCTTTCCATCTCAAGTAGTATTGGGATCCTTGGTGTCCACATCACGAATGATGTGCAGTTTAGGAGATAGTTGGAGGGCAAAGCTAAGCTTGCCTCCAAAAAGCTGGGTGTGCTAAACCGGTCCAAGCAGTATTTCAGTCCAAGGCAACGGCTTGTTCTATACAAAGCACATGTCAGACTGCACATGTCAGACCGCACATGGAGTACTGTCACATTTATGGGCTGGAGCAACCGCCTGCCAGCTCAATCCCCTAGACTCCATCTAACGGCGCGCAGTCTGCGTTGTCGACGATCCACAGACGGTCTAGACACGCTTGGACTTCGGAGAGACTTTGCGTCTATTTGCGTATTCTACCGTCTGTACAACGGGAAGTGTTCTGATGAGCTATTTATAATGGTGCCCTCGTTGTCTTTCTTTCTACCACCGCTCTGCCCGCCATTGGCTGGATGTTCATCCCCATTTCTTGGAGCCTCTTCTTTCTTGTACGAAACGGTTCTCAAGAGCGTTCATGTTGCATACTCTTAGGATTTGGAATCAGCTTCCGGCTGAAGTTTTCTCAGCGCGGTACGATATGGGGTTCTTCAAAAAAGGCGTTAGTAAATTTTTTCGAGGCCGACAGCACGTTGGTAATGCCTCTGGTGTTGCAAGCGACTAGAGGTGACCTAGAGGCACTGTGAACACTCTGCTGTCCGCTTAGGAGTGCAGGAACCTGGGTCACTAATGCTGGAACTATTTTTTTTTATAAGCCAAAGAATGGGGGTCCATTAAATGTTTCTAGTCATACGGAATTGTCTAACTAAATTTATCCACTACTCCGTCAAGTTTCTTGACACAATAAATGTGAAGTATCTCGGAAGAGAACAGGCATAAATTCAACTAGAATTTATATTCTGTCCGGGTTGCCTGGAAGAGATCGCTCTGTAGCGATAAGGCCGCCCATTGAAGTCAAGTACATATTGATTGTGTAAAAAGTTTCATTGTTTTTGTAAAATTGGTTTATAATAAAGTGTTATCTATCTACCTATCTATCTTCTGTCATAAGCGAACAGTAGCCTCCGAAGAAAAAGTTTCCATTGTAATTGAGACATGAACACAGAAACAAGAAAACTTTTTTATGATCATTAATATCGTAAAAGCACGTAACAACAATCTATCTTTAAGTATTTTTTAGGTTCTCAAGCATTTCTTACAAAAGAATCTTGAAATGCTTCCACATTTTGTGTGTTTACAAGATATACACTCTCAGCTAAGTGTTATTATTATAGTCCTATAATTAAAGACAATAAATCTTTATAAAGAATTTTTGTTTCTAGAATTTATGTCTTCCTTTGTTTCATATAAATCATTACATTATTTAATTTGTTGATTCGTAGTGTAGGTAGTGCAAGATTGAATTGTACCAGTTTTTGCGCGGGTGGTTAGTGTGGTGTCGCCTACGTCGCTAGTTGGACCTTGGGATGACCGTAAATAGTTATGACATTTGCTTAATTGATGCTTTGATTTTAATGGGGCGTTATGGAATGTCGATATGTTGGTGTGATAGGAAGTTCACGTATTTTTCAAGTTGTGATGATGTTGCACAGATTGTATGATTTTATGCTCCGTAAATGATGGCTTTGAATGAACCGGCGTTTTTAATGGATATGCCGTTGCGACTACCCTTGCTATTCTTTGCTACAAGTCAAGTGGTAGCAGGAGCAAGACGGTGAACCCCCACATATCCACATTGGCTTCCCTCCCGAAGTTCCGCCGCGGTATTTAGAATTTTATGTATTAATGTAAAACAATTAATCACAAATTATGTGTTTCTGTTCTCACACTACCGTAACTTGTATATAATAAAACTTAGTTCTTTTGATCACCCTTCATCACAACCTTGTGATACCCTAAATCTAATTACTATAACTAAATATAGGAAAATATTTCATATCTCTTAATATATGCCTACGCTGTTTCTATGTAATATATGCAGATGGTTCGACATTTGTGCAAAGGCATTATGTTGGGTTATGTAAGCCTTTTGATATTTACACAATACATTCGGGTCAAGTTTAAATTCATTCATGTCATATTCAATATTATTTGATATTCATGTATAGAAAGAATATCAATAGAATAATTAGTCTTTTCTGTATGTAAAAGTAATTGTAAAAATTATATACTACTCTGTCCGCGTTGTCTTCTTAAAAAGGGCCTCAAAGTTTTGCTTCCCATATTCATATATAGATTTGTGGACTACGTTTCGTGTAATATATGTTGTGATATTTAAAAACGTCGAATAATATAACTTATTATTATCTCCGTATATTTTATTCTAAGGGGCGGAGTGGGTATACTAACACCTGCGCCGGGGTCAGCCTGTCGTAAAAGGCGACAAAACAACACACCCCAGCTACGTGGTAGGGCCCAACATTCGTCTGGATGACAACCACCCTTTTTTTATTAAGTATGCCGCCTTAATAACCTTGTTCTATGTTCCGGCATTAGTTAACCAGGTTCCTGTACCCCTATGGGACAGCAGCATGTGTCGCGGTGCCACTAGCGTCACAAATCTATAGGCGACGGTAACTGCTTACTGTTAAATGGGCCGTCAGCCTGTCTGCTATTCCTCAACAATAAAAAAAATCATTACATAAAACCATAGAGTAGGAGAACCGCTTACAAGAGGCATCTTGTTTCTAAGAGTGCATTGCGTTAGTGATTATTGAATAATGCATTCAGCTACCATTCAACTACCTCCTTGTACAAAAAATACAAAACTTAACGTAGTTGAACGTTATATTAATTTGCAAATTTGTTTGCAAATAAAATAAATCTATTTATAATAAAACGGTCCAACGTCCTCTATAATGTTCCCTAGTGACCAAACATCCGGCGGATACAGCCTAAAATGGCGCTATAGACAAATATGTCGACTTACATACAAATCCTTAAACCGCTAAGAACCTTGATATCGAGTATTTATAATTCACTTTCTTACATAAAAAATAGCAGGAAAAATAGTAGAAATCAACTTGAATCAAGATAATTTTACGATGAAATATGTATCTTTACATAATTATGATTTTATTAGGATAATGTTTATTAGTTCCGACTTGTTTATTGTTTAACACATAAAGTTAATGGATTCTAAAGTGGCTTTGAAACTCAATCGTAGGTTTATTAAGTTAAAGTTCCCAAGCTGCCAGACATAGAGTAAGAAATATTCTGTTGTAAATGTTTTATTAGTTCATATATGGAAGGCAGTTACTTGCTTGAATTTGTTATATGTAAACATGCTATAGAATTAGTACTGATATTTTAAGAAAAGTGTTTAAATGTTTAAATTAAACTTTGACAAGATATTTGATAATTGAAGCCTTAGAAATTTAACCTCCCTAGGTATACACTATAACATATTTTGTTTCTCAGTTTTCTTACTGGGGATTTGAAGGGAATCTACAGAAAATAGATTATCTCATACAGAACAATAAACGTACAAAACCTGACCTTGAACACTTTCCCACACATAAAATTCATTGCACATCACTACTCAAACATTATATGAACATAACAAGAGTATGCGAAACGAATCCTTAATGACATACATCATGTATAACGTTTACAGTGATATTATGCGTGAATAAAGTAGGAACCAATCGAAAATGTCAATGTACCGATTCGTAAAAGAAGGTAGCAGCAAACGCTTATTCGTACAAGGGACCTTGGAAGGCGATGAGGCTAAACCACTCAAATCCAACCTGAAAAAATCCTCCCAATCGCCTGTGGGATCGCCTATCACAACCAGTTTGAATCTGGCCTCAGTGCCGCGAAGTCTCCGTGAAGGTCTGACGCGCCATGATACTGTTTACGATGGGAACTATCCAGGCATGGAACGCTCGTACCGGTCACGGTCGGGCTCCTACAGAGAGGAGAGCTACAACGGGAGGATAGTCCACGATGGGCACCAAACTCACTTTGAATATGACGGTGAGAGTGCGTTGGCTGTACCGCTATCTGCGGGCGGGAGAGGAGTGTCGGAGTTGCAGGCGATCCACACGAATAAACGCATGTCGACCGAGGTCCTAGGCTCTTCATTAGAGTCGACGAAGATCTCGAAGAAAGACGATAGTGGACAGAGGAGGATAACGACGAGGATCGTTCGAAAGGTGACTACTTTGACCAGAGGAGAAGAGAAAGCGTCATCTGAGGACATCAGAGGCAGAGAAGTACACAGCTCTAGGGAGCATTATCGCCATGTCGAGATGGAGGAGTCACATCCCAGGCGAAAGGTAATTCGACGTAAAATGCTTATATTTGTTATAATCCAGTGATATTTAACTTGATATTTTAAAGAAATCGCGAATAATGCATACTCTCCACAAAATACTTTTAAAACAACATAAGTTGATTGCGTCTTCTTGTGCTCATAGTTAACATACCTAAAAACTAGTTTACATCTTGTGCAGACCAGTAACATGGTCATTTAAATACGTTAAATTGATTAACCAATACAAAGTAAACAACTATTTTACCTTTTTTGTGGATGAATGCGCATTCTTAATTATTATTCTCTTAGATAGTTGTTTAAGACTAACCCATATTCTACACGCCTAGAAACAAATTAACCAAACCAAATTAAGATTTAACCAAACCAGTTTCTGGCTTATGTTGATTGAGTCTAAAAGAGTGCTAAATGATCGAAAGGTACTGTCTAATATTCCACGATTCTATTCTTCGTCTTACATAGTGAACAACGACCGGCTGTCAAGCTAATAGCTTAGTTGATAGCAATTCCGAGTGTCAAGATTTGCTGTAATTACTTGACGTGTACTAATGGCGTCCATTTGGTTTGAACATTGTAATTATAGTGGTATATTTGGACTTAATTTCTTCTTCAAGTATGTAAGACGGGTTTATACAATTATACCAAGAATTTTAACGAGTATGACTATAATAGAATAGAAAATATTAAGTTACGTGCCGAAAGAGTTTGTGGGTGAATTTTATTATACTATGATCTTTGTTAATTTCGGAACCCTGTTACACAGGAAATTAAGTATTTTATGCATTAAGTATAGGAACCTGATGTTACTTTGTGTTTGTTTGGTATCATTCATTATTATCAGATATAAATATTACATTAATTGATTATTAAATGAAACTAGATATCAAAATCTCTACGTTTATAATTACATCAAAGAATTAATTTATTCGAACAATTTATTCTAAGATGAAGCAATATTGACTACTATCTTGTACTTGAATGAGAAATGCGTGGAATCAAACTAAGTGTGGCATATGGTTGGTTAATCATTTAGTGCAATGAAAAGCATCTCAAGTGCTGTAACATCAGCTTGAATCGGCCATACAATAAAATAGACTTATCATATACTGATTGATCCTTTTATAGTAAATATGATTTCTAGTTAATAAGCTTACATGTTCCGTACATTAATGTTTATCAAATTTTATATAAAGTATTGTTAAAGGGTATTTTTTACATGCTTTACCTATATATAACGCATTCTTTTCCTTCTGTCGAAACGCCATCTGGCGTTAAATAAATAAAAACATTTACCGATTGGGAATTGAGAACAAATAAATTATGTTTTATATAGTTAATTAAATTAAAAGTGAAAAATAAATTATAGTTTAAAAAAACTAAAAGACACGCTTTTATAATTAATCATACTAAAAAGTAAAAAAAAAAATATAGATAGATAGAAGTAATAAAATAATTCTTAACATAAGAATGAAATATAATTACTGACGAGAAAATTTTTAAACTAATTCTGCATTTCGGAATGAAACCGGTAAAAAAAATTATAACGATTGATATCGAGCACCCCACGCTTTTTTAGCACAATGACATTAATTTTCTACAGTATTTCTTTTTTAAAATTGGATTGTAGTCTGTACCATTTCGCCTCTACGTTCGTTCTATTCGCTTGATTCTCGTGATAAATGAATATAAATGCCTCTCGTTTGTTATATTCTCACGATCTACTTTCTTAATGGTCTTTTCAGTCAAAGGATTAATGTTGACTTTGACTTTGTTAAGAGGATTTAGTTGGGCATGTAAGTCTAACTCTCTACTATAAAGTAGTTAAGGAATGAAATCAATTACTTACATTGACTTTTTTTTGCTAATTTCAAGGAATCATGTAGAAATCAATTTAATTTGTATTACTAATATTTTGTCTAATATAGGAATGCTGAGTTGACTTCCCATAATAACATCCTCACCTTCCACATAACTTTGAACAAGTCAAAATGTTTTATTTTGTTATTGTATGAAAATTTACGACTTACACAATAGAAACAGATCTGTATCCGCACGTATGTCGCTGTAGTCTGGATGTATATATGTATATGTATGTAAGTAGTTTGTTTGTATGTTTGTTAAATCCTTACATAACATATTTTCATTGCGTCTCTAAATATTAATAAGTATGACATTTAGAAAGATCCAATACTTATAAGTGTATTTATGCAGATATGTATCAAAGCAATAGATGCTAGTGGGTTAGTGAAATACCAAGCCCTATCTGAAATTCAAATAAATGAAGAACTTACTACTGATAGTCATAAAGTTGATTTTAGAACTAAATATTTGAGAGAAGAGGCTAAATATCATGAAGCAATCCTTGCACTGAGCAGTCGTGACATTATTCAGGTTATTTCCAGACGTGAACTTTGAGTTTATAATGCACCCATTGTAGTTATCGAGCACTTTCGATCGAAATAACGTCTTGTTCTGTGCTTAATTTATTTTATTGTTTTTAGAAACTTGATGAAGACGTCTTATGATTATTGCTAATTAAATTCAAAACTATGTTTTTTTTTTCTTTTACGTCGTTATTATAATTCAAACGTTTCTCGTATTATGTCGTATGTTTATCAATCAACAAAGCTATTACGAATATAAATTTAAAAATCATTATACTTAATTAAATTCAATGACTATAAAATGTTTTTCTTCGAAAAATATTGTCATTACAATGTAAGACACATCACACATGCTAGAATATGAATTCTTTGAATTTGTTGAATGCATGAACTTTGAATTATATCAAAAATCTATACCAATATTATAAAGAGTAAATAATTATTTATGATAAATTTAAAGATTACTTATCGTTTTTAATTTGTACCAATAGAAAGCTATTTTAGTTGAACGACATAAGCAACATGATATATTTCTACCGAGCGAAGTTGGATTGGTTGCTAGTTAAAATATATTTTATATATTAAAGCAATTTATTTTTGTAATAATGAATATTTCTTCATGGAGGATATAATTACGCTATTGAGAGTGATTTGCGCAGCATCGATTACGTCATAATCGTCGCCGTCGTCAATTTATCAATAACCTCACGTGTACCGTGATTTATGCTAGCCATTTAAATTTTATACGTATTAGCTCATACTGCATCAAGGATCTGTGATCTGTGCAATAAGGAACAAATCCAATATAGGAAAAATGGAATTATTATTGTACATCTTGGATAGCTCATTGTTCAGTTTGTCGTAAGAGTAAGTTGGGATAGATTTATAATCGAGTTTGGGGGGATAGGTTTCGATCTCCCTTATATATTCAATTATAGTCACACCTATTTCATCTATAATAATTTCTCGTGGCCCTTTGACCAAAAACAGGAACCCTCACGGAAATGCATCAGGCGATTCCTGGACATTGTAATATGTTGTATCAGCACAGAAGTCGGATGCGAAGTGCAAGAAGTTTACTCAACAAATTACATAGACAGCTCCTGTCTAAGTTGATTATTAAGTAAAAAAGCACTGTTATTCTTTTCATGAATATTGCGACCAGAGTTTTTATTTAATTACTAGTCCTAACATTTAATTTCAGTTTTGCTACGTCAGTTTTGACATCGCTAGGTCAAAGTATTTTATTAAGCTAGTGTTTGATTGAGATGAATAGCAGTTCAAGTGATCAAATTTGGCTTTGAGAAGATAATTAGCTTCAGATTTATGCTAGGAGTGATGTAATATATTTAATGATAGACCTTGTATTTTTAAATAATTTTAACATATCGCACCTTTGGTAATACAAGGTCTTAAATGTACTTTTAGTGATTTTACAGGGGAGCCATTTTAAGATTTTTTTACGTTCAATACCGAATTCTTCTGCTATATATTATTTTGAAATCATTAAGAATAATGATTTCAAAATAATATATAGCATTAAGAATTAATTCTTTGATGTAATTATCAACGTTTACTCTCCTTCCGCGTGGGTTAATGAAGAAGCGTTTGCAATAAACACTGTTTTTCTGAGTTCACTATATTTATTTCCATTAAATATGTTCTAGACATTTTGCCTTTTAAGTCTACATAATAACTAATGTTGTCGCGGGTTGCGCTTTTTGTAATCGGTCCATTTACTAAGCTATGTAAATTGTCTCATACTAATCGTACACTTTCAATGGCGTGCACCAAGCTATGCGCTTCGTTTGCTCCTTTGATTGTTGTGAAAAAATGCATATCGAGCTAAATGTAATTACTAACTTTTTTTATCTTAGTCACTGAAGTACTCGATTAATTCGTGAGTAGAAATTTTTACCAAAAATGTATAGATTTAGTGAAATTTAATTATTGGTACAATACTAAAATCGTCAAATCGAAATATTGCCATATCAATGAAAATTTTGAAGTCAACTGATCTTTTATATCTACTATTATGTCGTCAAACAATAAAGCTTCTCTATAATTGTACTTGTTTATAATTTAACCTCGCTCACATACTATATAGTTTCCACTTTCCTTAGCCCTATGCTTTCTGTCGGCGCTTGCATAGTTTGATAATCAGAACGGAACATACACTTTCGATGCTCTATCTCAATGATCATATTTCCATATAAGAATACGAAGTCAGTCTTAACTATCAAATGGTTTTGTTTCAAATTCTTGTGTACGAAATCATTTTGTTACACTGTCTTTCTTATTAAAGACTTCATGCTCTATCCTAAATTTAGTATGTTTGGCCCATGGCTTTTCCTAACTCTGACTAGTAACCTTGCATAGGTCGTCAACGCATCGGGATGGGTGAGTCCTAAACTTTTCGATTTACTGCACTTCGGTCCTGCGGCAGACAGGATTGGTCCACTACCACTTAATCTTTTGTGGACTGTGTCAGTCAGTTTAGTTCCCATACATATATCATTATTATGAATGTTATCCATAAGAGGGCTCTCTCTCTTTTCATAGCCGCTAAGCAAGCATCGGAAGCTGTGGATTTACATAGTTAAATTGATTCATATTCAGCAATTTCAAAGTTTTATCTTTGAAATTCCTGAATACGATCACACTAAATAAATTTCTTAAAGGACATTTTTAAAATTCATATTAAAATATCTAATGTATTCTGAAAACTCCAAATATTTTATTTTGGTGTTCTAACTTCTGATAAATGTTATATACGCTTGTTTTTGATTTAAATTTTCAAATTATGATGGCAAAACATTCAAATTTTATTTCACATTCTAATGCGTAGGAGTTAAACCCATTTTAATATCGTTTACCGTTAATTCTCAATCCTAATCTGATATTTATTATAATTTAAGAATTTTACATATTTGCAGTTATTTAAATTCGTAAGATGTTTTATAGTTATTGATATTTATCATTGAATAAAGGTATCTAAATGTTGTCAATATTGTCGTATTGAATACATGTAATAATATTCTCTTGATGGTTAATATGGCGTGTAATTACAATCTAAGCGATATTATCGTAATTCAAAAATTTGAAAGTAAAAGTTCACTTACAAATTCTCGCCAGAGTCCTATCCTCGGCTAGTCGTGTCCGCCCTGCCAGCCATTTTACGTAAGTCATCTTCCCGCCTGAAAAATGTCTTCGAGTATTGTTTCTAATACTACAAACGAAGTCTATGAAGATAAATAAAATAAACATAAGGATCTCATCTATATAGCAGCTCTTACGAAGACGAAGTGTGAAGGGAAAGCAACGGTGCCAATAGGTGTGCAATATTTGGCCAGTGGCTATATTCGGCTCCAGTGTTAGTTTCGAATGCCGAACCGAGATAAAATGTAAAAAAAAGGAGATTACGCGTTAAAGACACGTACAAATATCAATAACCTAATGGCTAAATCCTGTACACGTGTTGCCGCAATGTTCTAATATCGCCCGAAACTAGTATTATAAGAATTGTTGTCTTGTCCCTGCCATTTCAGACGACGACGCAAAAATAAATAAAAAATTGCGATTACGGCAAAATACTATCTGTCTAACATCAGTTGTACGGATTCTTTCTAAAATATGCCACACGAGGTTTAAACGACCGCTACTGAGGTTCAAGATGTAACGATAAACAATATCTCTGCCTCGGATACGGTAGTTGTGTTCTATCTCACGTATAATATTATATATTGTTTATCGTTACATTGTCTACATTGTCTCTACAGACATTCTACAATCATTATGTCATTTAAATGTTCCTATACCTTAAATACTTTAACAGATGGAACTGATAACGATGTCAGTCTCTGGATTTAATTCGAATTGGTGATATTCCGTCGAAGTCTTCATCAAATATGTATTAATTTTCGATATATTATTCATTATTAATATAAACGGTGCGACTTTTTTATTTTTCACATTTATTTATCACATTTCGATTGCTCTTTGGATTTTTATACTAGAAATCCAGTTCTGCAATCATTACTTCTATCTTCTTCTGCAATCATTACTTCACGTGGTCTTCGCCGTGTCAATGAAAATGTTTTTTTCGAATAATACAAAAATATTTTTGTGAGTGCATTTAAAAAAAAATCAGTTAACTTTTAAAAGAGATTCTTATTATAGCTTCGCCACGGTACCTTAGGTCTGAAGGAATTACTGCAACATTATTACGTTTGACCGTTTTTTTCATCGTAATTGTAAATCTTAGACACATGCAGGAGATTCGCGTCGTCACACACAATAGAAAAACACCTGTGTTCACTAGACGCGTACAAGTTTGTTTAGTGCAAGTTTTAAACTTAGGTAGATCGCGAAAGATACTCTTTTAATAGACTTAAGTAATGATTATTTATCATCATCAAACGAACACCCATTGGGAGAAGACTATTACAAATATGTTCTCAAATTTACTTCTACATTTTAGTGAAGTAGTTTTGTTAACTAGCTGTTATGTCTTCAACATCCATTAGAACAAGGTCATCATATCGTCTTTGTCTATTATTCGCATTTTTTCCTTTGTTTCATTGAAACGTTTTTAATAAATGTCATACTCGTTATTAGTTTATTTATTACTAGCTGATCACGCCCGCTCCGCTGTGTGAATAACAGACTAAAGTCAATAAAAAAAATTAGAAAGGGTTGATGGAATGAAAAAATATAGTCTATAATCATCTATGAAAAATTCCGCGTCGAAGAGTAGTAGTGCTATCCCGATATGTGTAGTAGTTTTGTTGTGATGGTGCGTCAAAGGAACCCCATTTTCCTTATATTTGTATAGATTACGTTAATCGTTATAAATCTTTGCACTTCTAAGGCTTGGATGGTTGGGTGGGTAGATGCAATATGGCGACTCAAGATGGCGGACGGAAACACAGGTGCGCCGGCAAATGACGTTTAGTGCGGTGGCCAACGGTGCGTAGCGGGTTTTGATATGAGGGATGTACAGAATGTCTGGCCTTTATGGAAGAGTTGTTATGCTCTACAGATGATTAAACAAGTGAACTGAGAAACCGAGATACGGTATAGATTACGAAATTGGACAAAACACTAGATATGGACATCGTGGCAAAGATGTTATGAACATTCAAATTTATAGACAAACACACACAAAAATTCCGTAACAGTTCAGTTTTGTTGTTGTTAAATATTACCTACTATATTATAAAAAAAAATGACTCGTCAAATACAGTTAGTCATCAATCAGTTTTTTCAAAAAGATTTTTCACTATTGTTTTTTCTTTATTATCGTCTGAATGTTTTATATCCTTTTTATTTCTGATCTCGAAAAATATTGTTCTTAATAAATTAATGTCGGTCCATAAATGGTGCCGTTAAGTGATCTCAGCTTAGTGATGTCATCCCGTGTATTGGTTTATTTTTATCGATTTATGTCCATGTATTTAACGATTCGCGGACGATGATGGTTTACAAATAATAAAATGCATAAATAAATAAGTAGCGTTTTTGTGGTTGGTTAGTGTTTTATATAAAGATATCAAAATATTTTTATCGATATAATAACTCCTACCTACTTGTGAAATCCTTTTGTAGAAGCTTGCTGCGTTCAAACTTAAATTATCTCTTAGTTTTGCTCTTTGGAAAAGAGTTTCATGCATGCTAAGCATGCTTCGAAACATGAGACGAGTTGCCGAGACATAGGATACCGACGAGTGTCATAAAAATATGAGTAAATTTAATTACCAGAAAGGCGACTGCGTTTAGCGCCAGGCACTAAAAAGAATTTGAAATTTTTTTGCTACTGCAGTAAGAGTCTGTGAATCTAAGTATTTACCGCCTTTTTACACTACGACGTTGTAAATGATGATCGAAGAGATTGAAAGATCGAAAAAGTATAAGATTACGCGAGCATTTTTGAAAAGTGAAGAGAAGTAAGTGTTAATATGTTTCCAAGAGCTTTATGAACAGTAATTCCAAATTTATTGTAGTTTAATTCAGACTCTGAATGTGGGAATTTTAGATGAACTAACAAAGAAGGCTGGCGATTCTAGATAAGCACGGAACAATCGGACAATCCCTCTTTCTTGACAATGTGACCGGTTCTCAGCGTATCAGTCGGCGATCATATATATATGAGCCATTTTTCAATAACGGTGGTATACCATGCAAGATCATTTGTAGAGGAATATAAAATATGTATGTATAAACTTGAGATTGCGTCCTTTCGAAAGAATCTTAACGGAGCTTTGATTTATGTTGGGTTGATAAATAAAGCATATCTGTCAACAGTAAAAGCCCATATTTGAAACTATATCAAAAACGTGATGCGGAATTCGTGGACTCGTGAAACGATTTATTCATGAGATTTAGAAAACTTTAACCGCTCTGAAATATTAATGGAATTAATTTTTTTTTAAATAAGTATATAATAACACATTTTTTTTTGTCTCGGGGAAAAACCCTCTCTTGACAGGTTCTCACGGTTCGGGGGGACCGAGGGATATGTGGGACTCCGGAAAAGATGTTCGGCCATCCGACTACCCACTAAAAACCCCGCTGTTCTCCTATCGCCTGCGCCCGGGCCCACCGATATGTGGCCTGCCGATCTCGTGGCCCAGACTGGCGTCGCCCTAATGCAAAGGGCAGGCCTCTTCCATGTGTTTAGAGCCAGGGGGTCAGGGTTTCGTACAGTAACATCGTCCAAGCGGTGACGTGACATCTAAAGCTTTAAAGTGTGAAGTCCATTGCTGAATATTGTCACTGAGCGAAATTTTTGACTCATTACAAGAACGATTGTCATCTAACCCTTCGATCCTAAAAGAAAACCCTTCATCCTAGCGTCGTTAGTTACGTAGCAGAGTGCACTATTAACCCCTGCGGCCTGTCGTAAAAATAACTAAGCTAGATAGTGTTCCATGGCCGTCTAGATGGAAAACACACCTGTTTATTTTTTGTAAATATGCCGTATTCGATGCTTGCAGCGCGTTGTCAATGGCCCTGATATTGCAAACGTCTACAGGCGACAGTGGCCACTTGCTATCAGGTGGGTCATAAGTCAGTTAGTTTAAAAATATCGTACAAAACACCCCACTCTTTTAGAATAGTGACGTTGATTTTGTCGTCGGTAATTTTATTCTTATGTAAATAATTATTTTTTACTTTTTAGTTTGATTAATTATAAAAGCGTGTTTTTTTGTTTTTTTTTTTGAACTATAATTTATTTGTTGACAGTTCCCAATCGGTAAATGTTTTTATTAATTTAACGCCATCTTCTGGCAGAATGAAAAGAAAGCCTTAAACCTTATGTTCCTGATAAGGACTATGGGACACAATTATTTAATTTGTGTGTTGTCATCAGATCTTGACAAGTGTACAAAATTTTGAATATTTTTGGTCGTTCAAAGTGGGTAATAATCGAGTCCGTAAATTCCGTAACATATATACATACAGGTCAAGTTAATAAAAGTTTGGTAAAAAAGATGCAAGTTAACTTGAGCCCCCTGGTCCATGCCCTTACACACAGTACATGATGGTATGAAAACGGTTGTATTGCATACCTTTCGATTCGTTGCTCTGAGTGCTCGAAGTTTATTTCTGGATTTAATTGCTCCTCTTATTCACTCTCAAAATTTTCAGACTCAAACACTTATACATATCACTGGCATTTATTGATAGTACCTATGTATAGTTTAAGAATTTTAATTAGTCTTGTATCTAAAAATATGTTTTTGTAATGTCTCTTCTCTTTCATTTAAGAGCTGCAAAGTACTGTCTTTTTTTATTGCTGAAGAACAGCAAACAGTCTGGGGGCCCTCTTAATAGTAAATAATTAACATCATCTATGGATGTTTGCAACGCTAGGGTCACTATGAATATGCTACTGTCCCATAAGGGTAGCAGGTCTAGTCTGGTCTGGTATCTGAAGACTGATGAAGTTCATTGGCACGTATATCATTATTTACGAGGTCAAACTAATTTCTTTAGCTTTGTTTTTTTTACTAACAATATCTAATATTAAATACATAACAGTAATTTTGCTATAATATAAAAATAAAGCTTTAAAATTCAAATTGAATAGTATAAAAGAGTAGAATTAAAATATATTTGTTTTTACACCTTTTTTAGTTATTCATTATATAAGCAATTTGACCCATACCTCTTTTTTAAGATTTCGTGGTAGAAACAAAAAATACAATAATCGCGGTTTGAATACGTAGTTAATAACTTAAAAGTATGTAGTTATTACCTGTAATTATTGTTAAGACCTTGGATTGGTGTATAGTTGTAAACATAGGACGTCATTGTAGAATATTTGAAATGTTAAATGATAATTTAAAATTTTTGTCAGTCCCCGTGTAAGGACGGACTAAGAATAGGTACTAACCCGTTCGGGGTCGACCTGTCATAAAAGGCGACAAAACAACCCTAGCTGCGTGGTAAGGCCCTAAGCCCTTCTGAATGGCAACAATCCTTGGTCTTAAGTAGGTATGCCGCCTTAATAACCTTGTGTTGTGTGCCGCTGTGTGTTGTGTACTATAAGTGACATAGGTTCCTGTACCTATATGGGACATCAGTGAGTTCGCAGTGCCCCTAGATTCGCAAACATCCATAGGCGACGGTAACTGCTTAGTATTAAGTGGGCCGTCAGCCAGTTTGGTGTTCCTCAGCAATGAAAAAAAACGGATGTCATTAAAATCCAATTATGGATTTTTATTGGTGATTCTGCGTCTCTGGGGTTCGTACTTAAGTTTGCGATACAAACAATTTTGATCTGTTTCTGAAATTTTAATAAAATATAGATTTAAAACGAAAACTACACATCTCCTGATATTTCAATTCGCAAACATACCATCTGATTATATTATTAAATTTAGCTAAATATAGATGAAGCAAAAGCACGCAACAATTGTGTATTGAGGTCGTTGGAATCAAATAAAAAAAAATAGAAGCTCGTCGTATAAAAAATACAGCTCCATATTTCACTGTATGCAATAGGGTTGGCATTCATTCACATGACACTGGATGGCCACATTACGTTTTTAATGGGTATGTTTTTGTGACCACTCTGGGTAGAATCTGCTAGCCAGTTGAGTGATCGCAGTAGTTACTTAGGGCGGAAAAATAACTTCCGTGACGGCATCCAAAGTTCAGTTTCTCTAGGGGCAAAGAAGGTATCTTATATATAGGTATCTTATATAGGTATCTTATATACATTGTAACTTGACTGTCATTTTTTATTTAATTATTTTTACACTACATTACTGTTATAACGCATTCGCTATCTGTTCGCTATATGTATATTGGGCATAACATTGGTCCTTTTTTGTTAAGCGATTTAACACGTTTACATTTACGCTTTAGAGAGGTGGTGTACAATCCATTTCCATCATGCAACAAAAGGAGTTGTTTTCGAAAGGATATTGTTATGTTTATAAGTCTAAAAATCTAGTTTTATTTTCTATATACTTCTGCTCACTGGACAATTATTTTTTGTGTTAATAATATATGGAAAATAAATAGTAATATCAAATATAACGGGACAATATGCCATTTAGTCCCATAGTGTGTAACAGCCGCTTGTGATATGCCTGCTAGATATTCTACTTATATACTTTATTAATTAAATATACCCCGCGCTGGCTTATCGACATACGAAAGCGACTACGCCACAGATCATAAAAAACATAAATAAGACCTTTTTAAATAGTAATGTTTATTATATATCTATATATGTATGTCAACCCTAACTTAGTCGTAGCTGTAAAATATGATCAAAACCCAATGCGGTGTTGCGGTTTGAAATTAATTTGCGGTTAATTCAGAAAATATTGAGTCTTTTTTAGTAGCCTTTATTACATACACGATGTTTTACAGCAGCAAATAAAGTTTGTTTTTACCACATCATAGAAATTCGCAATTCAAAGAGCATGACCGTTTAATTGAAAATTCATGCAGGATGGACTGAGATTATTTTGTGTTTGGATTATTAGCGATTGGTATGAGTTTTTGGACATCGTGTTTTCTTTTGCAGATGTCTTAACTTATTAATGTTACTAGCTGACCTGGCAAACGTTCTTCTTCAAGGTCCAATCTATGCCTATACCGAAATTCATCAAATTTGGTACAGCGGTTTAGGCATGAAAGCGTAACAAACAAACTCACTTTCATATTTATAATATTAGTATGGAGAAGCATGAATATTTTATGTATGTTGCCTCCATCACCAATGTGTTTGTTAGTCGATGGTAATGATGTAACTAAGTTTGTTTAAAAATTTTATTTATACAAATAATGATATTTTAGTTAATAAAAATTAGATTTGAATTAAAAACAACAGTTTCGAAATTATTATTAAAAAAAAATTACAGGTAATTTTTACTTAAAAACACAACTTGTTGATGAAATATGTTACCTGTTTTGCCATAAAAACTATTTGCTACTCATTTTAAGCGTTCGTTCGATCACTGTGTTTTTGGCTACATTTCAGCAGACATTTTCAGAATTTTTAAATTATTTTAGTCTACCCTCAAAATTAAAAGTTACTCTGGTAGTCTAGTTTAAAATTAACACCGGTTGACGCATATGGAAATAGATACGGATGGAAACAATAATCATATTTTATTCTCCAAAATAAATTTAAGAATAAGAGCATTCCCAAATACCTCAAAGAACTAGTCAAATAATCTTTAACCTACATACATATAATCACGCCTCTTTCCCGTAAGGGCAAGCCACTTCTTTCCACTTGCTACGATCCTTACATACTTGTTTCGCTTCGTCCACTTTCATTATTCCTTTCATACATGCTCTTCGATTTAGAGTACTCTTGACCTGGCCTCTTTTCAAGACGTCCCTGATCTGGTCTCGAAACGTCCGCCTAGAATAGAATAGAATATTCTTTATTGTACAAAACCGATACAGATTACATTAAATGATAAAAAATAAAACGTACAATTCCGCCTAGGTCTACCTCTACCCATTCCAACACTTCCATTCCCACTCGCCTTATACACTTTTTTCGTCAATTGTTCTTCATTCATTCTCTCGACATGGCCAAACCATCTCAGCATACCTTTCTCAATTTTTGGCATTACATCTTCTTTCAGACCACAACGTTTCCGTATCTCACTATTTCTTATCCTGTCACTCAGTTTAACTCCTATCATATTTAACGCTCTCATCTCAACTGTATTTATTCTGCTTTCATGTTTCTTCTGCCACACCCATAATCTTTAACCTGTTGATCGAAAAAAAATTATCACGACGTGTGGTGTCTATTATTCGGCGTGACTAGAAACCCAGATAAAATCAATGAATATTGAACACGATCTGCAAATGATGACGTCATAGACAAAAACACAGAACGATAGATGAAATTGATATCGTTGAGTTAGAATTCTTTATTGTTATTAGAAATATTAATATGACCGATTTGTGTTTATTTGATGGTATTAAATTGTCGATGTTTCCAATGAGGATATACTGTAGATTATTTATTAATCTTTAATAAACAATAAAAATATTATTGTAGTATAAAAATATTGCATTAGAAATAAAAGTGTGTAATTGTTTAGTCTTCAAATGAAAAGGGCGATGTAAATAGATATTTGTTTCTCAAGCCTTCTAAGCTAAGTTCTTTTTGAATTTTGAGAGCATTGTACGCTTTTGGATATTTACTCTGATCTACGTACCTATTCTGGAATTTGGCTCAAACATTTGACGTTATATGTAATAAAGACATGTACTGTAACTATTCACATAACGCTATCTAGTTCCAAAGCAAGTAGCAAAGCACTTGTTTTACAGATACTAGACAACTGATACACTTACTACTTCTTTTGAAAATAAATACATTTATTGTAATAAATTTATTTTATTATGTTTTGGAGGATTAACCGGACCTCCTATGGGGTAGATTCTCTAAGCGGGACATTTAATCAAACACGTATATCCACTGGCTCACTATTTTTAATGATGGTGTGTATCATGTTATTGTGCGTTGTCTAAATAATAATTACAAAACGTATCTTAATTATACCTAGTCAGGTCATAAGTATTGTCACACAGTAAAAACTTTTCTTTTAGAATGCTGGCCACAAAAAAGTTTATTGAATTCGAATTTCGAATTGTTCATGAAAATAAAAATGTATAACTTTTAGAATTTTACTCATTTTTAAATATGGAGTGGACGCTTAAAGAAGACCGTGTTGCAGTTATTGCGTTGCATCGTTGCGGTTACGTGCCAATTCAAATTTTTAACATACTGAAAAATTTGAATATTACCAAAAGATTCGTTTATCGTACCATCAAACGATACAATGAAGACTCTAGTGTAGATGACAGGTCAAGAAGTGGTCGCCCTCGGTCTGTTAGGACTCCAGCAGTGATAAAAGCTGTGAAGGCACGAATTCAAAGAAATCCCAAACGTAAGCAGAAACTGTTGGCCCTTCAGATGGGGTTAAGCAGAACCACGGTGAAAAGGGTGTTAAATGAAGACTTAGGGCTTCGGGCATATCGAAGAAAAACAGGACATCGTTTGAATGCTCGTCTAATGGACCTGAGACTGAAGAGATGCCGCGCTTTGTTGAAGCGGTACGCGGGAAAAAAATATCGGGAAATTCTTTTTTCGGATGAAAAAATGTTTACCGTAGAAGAGAGCTACAACAAACAAAATGATAAGGTGTACGCACACAGTAGTGAAGAAGCGAGCAACCGTATTCCGCGTGTCCAACGAGGTCATTTTCCATCCTCGCTCATGGTATGGTTGGGAGTTTCTTATTGGGGCTTAACAGAGGTACATTTTTGTGAGAAAGGTGTAAAAACGAATGCTGTTGTGTATCAAAATACAGTCTTGACGAACCTTGTGAAACCTGTTTCTCATACCATGTTCAATAACAGGCACTGGGTATTCCAACAAGATTCGGCGCCAGCTCATAGAGCGAAGAGCACACAATACTGGCTGGCGGCGCGTGAAATCGACTTCATCTGGCACGAAGACTGGCCCTCCTCCAGTCCAGATTTGAATCCGTTAGATTACAAGATATGGCAACACTTGGAGGAAAAGGCTGGCTCAAAGCATCATCCCAATTTGGAGTCACTCAAGACATCCTTGATTAAGGCAGCGGCCGATATTGACATGGACCTCGTTCGTGCTGCGATAGACGACTGGCCGCGCAGATTGAAGGCTTGTATTCAAAATCACGGAGGTCATTTTGAATAAACTTTAATGTCATAAGAATCTATGTTATGTTAAGTTCATTTTGGTATATGAATGGTTACATAATTAATAAACTTGTTACAATTATTTTACATTAAACATGTGACAGAATTTATGACCTGACTAGGTATAAAATAATTTAGTGACAGACTCCGAATAATATTCTTACATTTTTGTATTGACATAACATAACTCTCGAAAATATCTAAAAAGTATACATATAACTAGAAAGAAGAATATATATGAAAGTATACAATTTTTCGATTTTAGCAGTGTAAGAAATCAGGTGGCGAGTGAGGCGCCACAATGTAAACTCCCAGACTCAAGACGGGAATCGGAACCGTGTATCGTGAATGACGTTGTTAAATTTATATTTTTCTTAATTTGAACACAATTTTTTTAATGTAGATTTAATATTAATATAATAAAATGTTTGCAGTGCTCTATGCAAAATCCAATAACATGCTACATTCACCAATACATAAAAAAAAAACTCTTGTTAAAGATTGTTTACAAGAGCCTGTATTCAGTTAGACACGGAAGTGATTTGTCATATTGTTACCTATATCGTTAATTCTATAGTATGGATATGTCGTATCCAGCCTCCAAGTACTAACTTACTAAGTAAGACCCTGACACTATATGACATCATGGATTCCAGCCTCGGTCGACCGCCTACGCATAACAAATTTACTTCCATATACATTCGAGCCTTTGCTAACTTTATTTTTAACCTGATAAGGTTTAGATTACACCGCTTCTATGTTTACATATGTAAAATTAACGTTGCCTGTATGTTTACGTAATTCTATCATGATTCTGTCAAGTGCATTACAAATAGTACTGACTTTGATTTGCCATCATTTTTATTGCTATTTAGGGCTGGAACTTAAAATGTCTTATTTCTTCTTTAGTTAGAGAAAAACCAACAATTAATTTGTTACTCTGGCAATTGTCATAAACCCAGTTGAAGTTCTATTAAGCATTTTTCTGTAAGTTACTCTTGTAAAAAGGATTTACCAATTCCTTGTTAGGGAGTTACAAACTGAAGAAGCTTGGAGAAGTAATGCTATGGTTGTATTTTTTTATGCAATCTGGATGTAACTGATGTGTAGCTTTCAAGAAGGATACTTTTGGCCGAATATCTTGTTCTCTATTTATATGCTTAATGGCTAGACTTCAGAATTTTCAATTTGTGAGCTACAAATTTTCACTTCAAGGTAGCAACTTAGCACGTTCAGTGAAAGTGGCTTTCTCATATTGCATACAATACATAATTCCTTATTTTTTTTAATTTCCTTACTTGAAATCCTTAATTGGGATTTCTTTAGTCAAACGAACTACGTATTGTTAAACATTTATTAATAGAATCTAAGGTGTACTTATATTTACTAAAATTTACATGTTAGTTACTTTGTGTGTTGCGAATGTCCGTGATGATTTGTTTGATTACTGACTATACAATTGTATTGCAACCCACTATTATTCCCTTGTACATCCCTTGTACTGTCTTTTCGACCTACTTCACAGTAATATATAAAAAGCATATATATTTTTTTTTTTTTTTTTATTGCGTAGGACAGCAGACAGGCTGACAGCCCGCTTAGAATTTAGCAGTTACCGTCGCCTATAGGTGTTTGCAACGCCAGTGGCATCGCGAACACGCTGCTGTCCCATAAGGGTACAGGAACTTGGGTCACTAATGCCGGAACACAACACAAGGTTATTATGGCGGCATACTTAAGACCAAAGGTGGTCGCCATCCAGACGGGCTTGAGGCCCTACCACGTAGCTAGGGTGGGTTGTTTTGTCGCCTTTTACGACAGGCCGACCCCGGCCACAGAGGTTAGTATTCTTTCTCCGCCCCTGCACGGATAAAAACGGATATAATAGCATTATGTCCAAATCGTTTACTTATGTATCATTTCGCGTAACTGGAGTTTCTGACTCAGTACCCAAAATAATCTTGGCCTACAGGATGACGGGTCGCTGTTATGGCCAGTCTGGAATGCATCTGCAGCTATACCACGAATATAAAACATTTAGTTTTTTGATTTATTAACAGTGCAATAATTAAAATTGTCATGGGAAGTGGACACATCTTCCTTCATTAAGAAATTAATAAAACGTTAAGAGTCTTTCAGTTTTATATTATTTATATTATATGTTAGCTTCGTTTTCTAAGTGGATAATTCTGATGGCGTCGAAAGTTTGCGTATTGTTGCTTAAGGTCCAATGTTAAGAACTATCATATGGCGAAGATAATGCCCACTCGTTACATTTCCGTCTTTATGCTGAAATATAAACAACACAAGAATTAAAATCTGAATCCGAAATTGTGAAACGGAATCCTAGTCTTAAAGCATCGTCCGTTTTTTAGTAGAGTACACTGGCTGGCAGTTGAAGTTAAAAGTCGAATATCCTGGTGGAACGTCTTACACACAGTAGTGATAAGAAATTCTTCTTTGCTTTAAGGTTTTAGCAGTTTTAACTTGTTTCAGCATGAGGCATACGTGAGACCTCATACATATCTGCATTATCAAACCAAGGTCACCCCATTCGTGTATTGCAAACATCATGCCCTAAAAGGCGTTTTTCCTATTTCGCAAGTTGCTTACACTGTGCCCAATTTGTAAATTTGGTCACGTTGACATAATTCCTTTGTGCTCTTCAATGTACACAAAACAATGTTTTTTTCTGTATATTTACCATACCAATATTGTTATTTAAAATCAAATTTAAAGTTTTTATTCAAAATACATTAACCCTTTAAATAGAATCTTTTGTAGAATGGTAGATTTTAGTTTCGCTCATTATGAAGAATCGTTTATAACTATATATATTTTACTCGGTAATTATTGTTCCATTATAACGAGTAATTAACTTCAATGGTAAAAAGGCAGCTGCATCGCTTCTAGTTATATATCTAATATTAGTATTCATTTTAACATCCATTCAAGCAAAAGCTAGAATAGCTAGCTAGAATAGTAATTCATCGTGTAGTTTTAAAAAACCCATTGTCTATATCTGGTTTAAAATGGAGACCATATTATGTACATAGAATGTTAGTTGAATTGTTGTTGTACATCAAAAATTTCTTCAATATCAGAATAGGCAATCTCAACATCACGAACAAAAATAAACAAACAACCAACAAAAGTTACGCTAACCGTTATATTATCGGAAGTGACGCTAAGATATGGAAACTGATAAACTGTTCGAGATCAATGAACTGGCCGTAATGCTAAATCAATTCGATCAGCTGAGTGATCGCTCGATTGTTGCATTCTTTTCAATGACATTGTTCGTGATTAGGTAAGGCTTCGCGGTTCTTACGTTGAAGAAGCTAAGAATGTAATTTCGTTTATTTTTGCCGTTTTGTTAGGTTACATGATGGTTGATTGAAATGAATTCTTATATTACTCAAAATAATGGTCAAATTTAGGTAAATGCAGGTTCTTACGTACGGTGGTTACTATATAATCTCGAAATTCTAAGTTTTATTTTGTGATTAATTACAAAAACCAAGAACTAAATTTTGGCAAGCTTTTCAGATACTAGGAAAGTAATCCAACGCCACGTAAGGCTGTATTATGCACTATTAGGTTCTTCGTGTTGGTTTTTCAGCTATATATCATGCACTTCCTCATATTATCATACTATTACGAGCCCTGGATCTGTGCCAGATTAGTATTAGCGTGTTCAATGACCTATGTACCTAATATTAGACTCACAAAATTATAAACGGTTTCTGTTTGTATGCAAAATGTTTTTCTCTTTCTTTAAATAAGCTTAACTTTCGGTTGTGTCGTTTTTTTAATGCCAGTGTTATACTTACTTGTCTGAAAATGTATTTTGTAGTGAAAATTTCTTTAGCGGCGTTTTGCACTTTTTTGTGTGGGTAAAAAGTCTGAAAATGTATTTTGTAGTGAAAATTTCTTTAGCGGCGTTTTGCACTTTTTTGTGTGGGTAAAAAATGTTAAACTCGCGTCAGGTCACGTGTCCTGATCGAAAATTCGTAAGATTCGTTAGACGGAGTTTTGCTCCAGCAATACCAATCTTATAAATAATGACTTAAGGTTTATTTTATAATGTAACTTTTAAATGATTGCATTGCATTACTTATACATATCTATTCGAATTGCGATATTATCACAATGAAATACAGTTGAGTTTTTGAAGTGAAAACTTCTTTAGGCGCGTTAAGCACTTCTTAGGTGAACAATCTTTGGTTTGTAAAGAAGTGTTAATGACCAATTTAAACTTTAATCCTTGATCACAAACGATTCTTTATAAACCGAAAATAATAATCTAATAGCTCGACGATACAATTCACAAGTTACTTAGTTTTCTCTTCTATCGCCAGTCCCCAAAGACTGCCCTGCATGTTTTTTTTATCAAACCCACTATCCTAAGTTCAAGATTAGCAAGAAGTAGCACGGAAAAATAATGGAAAGTGCTTGTTTTTTAGGGCGAGACTCTGTCTTAACTGGGCCACATGAGGTTACTTCGACATTATTTTAATTTTCTTGTATATCATCATCAAAATTTAAGATTCGTCTAATTTTTTATGGGTATCTGCGGTTGTTCACGGCGGATACTGTTGTGGCATATATTGGAACTAATTTTTTAGTATTTTTTAATTGCTTAAGAACAACAGACAGGCTGACGGCTCACTTAATTAAGCAGTTACCGTCGCCGTAGATGTTTGCGACGCTAAGGGCACCGCGAACACGCTGCTGTCCAATAGCGGTACAGGAACCTGGGTCACTAATGCCGGAACACAACTCATTTGTTATGTATGTATTCTAAGTATGCGGCTATATGTAATTATGGCGGTTTATTTAGAATTCAGTGGTGGTTGCTATCCATACGAGCTTGGGGCCTTACCACTTAGCCTTTTAGTCCCTTTAGTCGCCTTTTACGAAAGGTCGACCTTGGCCGCAGTGATCATTATTCTTACTCCGCCCCTGCATGGAGGAAAATGCAGATTTACATATTGAATTGAAACAACAAAACCCATTTAATTGTAACAAATTGAGTTGGATGTGTTCTCACTTAATTGGATTTTTTCACACGGTTCGCGAAACGATAGCATCTTTGTAATGGATGACTGTTCGGGTATTGATCTTGATGGTTACTTAATGTTGTGGTAAATTGGAGTAGCTTAAACTGGATCATTTATGATAGAATCTAAGATATTGGATGTTAAAAAAAATAAGTTCTTAAATCTGAAAATGTAACAATAGAAACATAAACAAATGATTTAGGCTATTATTTTCATGACAAGAAATATTTTTTTTTTACTGAATTTAACATTTTATTTAAACATTTGTCTATGTTTCCCTTTCATCTTACGTGTATTTCAAGATTTATTGAAGAAAACATATTCAAATTAATTAAGAATCGAAGAAAGATCTTATTTATAGAGTACAAATAAATAAATATGACAATTCATACAGCACCATCTAGTTTCAAAACAAGCAGTAGAGCGATTGAGTTATAGTTATTAGACAAATTATATACTACTTATATACTTTTCACATTATGTTATGAATATCTTTAAAAATATTTTATAAAATTTATCAAGATGTTATTATATACATATTTTACTATACGTTTATAGTTTGTATGTATATTTTAATCCTCCCCACGGAAAAAAATAAAACAAACATCTCGAAAATCTATTCCATTTTTGAGTCCCATTTTGAAACTGTCCGCATTAAATAAATGTTATTTTCATCTTTTCAGATATCGGACATAGTACTAGGCCAGGAGCCGAACGTGACTGCCAGGGAGGCGTTGCTGAGCTGGGCGCGGCGTTCCACCGCTAAGTACCCAGGCGTGAGAGTCGCGGACTTCACCTCCTCGTGGAGAGACGGGCTCGCCTTCAACGCGCTCATCCACAGGAACCGTCCTGATCTGATTGACTGGCGTAATATCAGGTGGGTTAAAATGATTTTCATTACTACTCGATGTTTTAACACGTGGGTAAATTGTAGATGCTAATCCAGCCAGTGTAAATACCCCGAAATTTATATCTATTTTTTATTTCTTAGAAACAGCAGAAGGCTTAAGGGTCACTTAATAGTAAGCAGTTACCGTCGCCTATGGATGTTTATGTCCGCATACCGGAACCTGGGTCACCAATGCCGGAACACAACACAAGGTTATTATGGCGGAATACTTATGGACTAGGTGTGGTTGTCATCCAGACCGGTTTGGTGCTCTACGTCCTAGCTAGGGTTATTTTATCCCCTTTTACCACAGGCCGACCCTGGCCGCAGGAGCCCATTATTTTACTCCGCCTCTGCTCGGATAGATCTCTTTTAAAGTTCTGAGTCAAGTGGATACATAATTTCTGGCTTAATACAAAACTAATATTTCGATCGTAAAAGAATAAATCTAGCTTCAGTATTGTAAATACCAATTTTTGTTTGATAATTTTTTGTATACCTAGAACTAAGGCTAATGCAATTTCAAAGAATCAATTGCGATCCAGAAGATCAAAAGAAAATTATGTTCGACAGCTGTTGTTATTATTAATGTTTTTCATCATTATTTCAGATCAAGACAAGTCCGCGAGCGTTTGGAGACGGCGTTCCACGTAGTAGAGAAGGAGTTCGGAGTCACCAGACTATTGGACCCTGAAGGTGAGCACATACCTTTTGTGACAATAAGGTGGGACCAATCGCAATGAAACGTCCTCACTAATGCTATAAGAGTTAGCAATATTTCTCGTTTAAAATTTACCATTCATTTATTGTAAAATTTGACCCGGAAAACTTTGTTCTGACATATAAAAAAATTGCCTATGTCCTTCAAAATCCAATCTAGGTCTATACCGAAATTAATCAAAATTGGATCAGCGGTGTATATTATATTATTTTATTTATAATATTATAGTATGGATTCGTAGGCATCATTTATCAGCAATTTTGGATTCTACATTTTCTTACACACAATAGAAACTTAATTTACTTTACTAAGCAGTGGACATAATTATTTGATCTTTTTAAACTACAACCCATAAGGTTATAGATTATTAATTTCATAAACGATAAGAGCCGAATACAAAACGATGCTTATTAAATTTAAAACAATAGTCACAGGTCGAACTGCAGGTTATATTCAATGGGTTACGATCTATTGTTTAGCTGACAGGTTAGCTCCGGCGCACTTAGCTTCTGTGTCGTCACAACACCAGTATGGCGCTATGATTATCGTCGTTCTCACTTATTTGTTAGTTGTAGTGATTCATGAAGTGAATTTGTAATTAATTTTCTGAGAACTAATTCGTACTAACTCTTTTACAAAGTGTGAGAGTAACGCCAGTTACTAGAAACAAACTAGCGACTTATTTGGTCATGCAATGCGAAGGAAATAATGCCATATAACAAAGAAAACGATAGAAATGATAGTGGATGGATATAGGAGGAGAGGTAGAGCAAAGAAAAGAGATAAATTGCATAAAAGATGATATGGTGAAAAAGGGTGTGAAAGAGTGAGAGTACATATTGTGCGGACCCCATATAATGTGTAATAATGACATGAAGAATTGCTGAAGTCATATTTTTAAATTGCTCATACAGTGCCTGTAATTACTATAATCCTTTTAATTGAGCTGGTATTAGGAGTAGGTTCACGTCGATACGTGTACTAGTTGTTCAGGCACTAAGCCGCCAAGTGGTATCTCACTAAGTGACCAACATAGAGCTTCCGGATTCGGATTCCACGATTTATTCGCCTAATATATATAAATAATTATCATGTTTGCCACGTACTGATGACGGTGCAGGAAAGCATCGTGAGACTTGCATATCGAAACCACCAATCCGCCTTGAACAAGCATTGTGAGCACACTATCCCTTCCCTCGAGAGGGATGCCCGAGTCCAGCAGTGGGTCGTTTATAAACTGTTATTATTATCAAATTCATAGTCTTGTGAATATAATTCATAGAATGTCTAGCCCACGCCAACAACATATTATAAATTTGATTATCTAAATTATGTGTAATGTATCTATTGTAAAAACTGGCTGTTGATGGGAATATCGACTTTTGTACTGACACTAACATATCCAAATAGCCTTAGACTATCATTTAATTGACCTTTAAAAATTTTGATCGAATGAAAATGTGAACAAAGGATTCTTTTAGTTTTGATCATGAAGTTACTTTAGTGTTCAAAAGTCCTTCTCGGACACTTCACTCTACTGTTGAATGAAACATTCAAACTAATTATCAATCAGAAACCAGTTTTAACAATTCTCTTGAATTAACAGTTATTATGTGAAACGATTAGATTGCCACAGTTAAACATGTCATATGTCATAAATTTTTAGAACGCCTCGATCATGTATACATACATATATTTAAAGATTATCTTTAAGACTGTTTAATTTTACTACAATATACCAAATAGACTTATAGTCAACGAGGATGGATTGCGTAAAAGATGATATGGCGAGTGTGAATTTGGAGATGACGGCTAACAAAGGAGAGTAGAAGGAGAGAACATGTTGTGCCGACCCTACATAATATGAGATAAGGGCAGGAAGCAGAAGACTTCTTGACAAAGAGGAATTGAAAGTTATAAGGCGCTGAGACCTTATATAGCTGTACCTTAACAGCTGTTGTCAAAATTATTGTCATTTGGATATTCATTATTATTTTTCCGTCATATTGTGCGTAAGTCACGCTTCATCAGCGACCATTCGACTCACAAACCTTATCGAAGTTATTATGCGTAACGCATATTATTATACACCTGTACTGTTTGATGTATTGATGGTCTGTTACTAATGTGATAATTCGCAATTGTCATGGGCAGTTGTGTAGGGCAACGGACAAAGTATTTAGAGCCCTTCCAAGTATATGTGCTGATATTATGAATAGTGGATTGAATTAATTCGTTATAAAATCAGTTCCCACACTAGAAATGCAGAAGTTTCACTAACCCGACGATTTCCCAGTCTGGATCGACATTGGTGCATTGCAGTGGAATCACGCATGACGCTAATTTCACATTGTAATATAACTTAACTTCACGGTAGATGTCTAAAGACGTAAGCCCTTGGCATGGTTAATAAATCACACAAACACGAGGCGCACGGTGCAAATTGAATGCACATTCAATCGGTCAAACCTTGACACATAAATAATGGCGCACGGCGTCGACTGTCTCCATATTTAAACTTGAGGGTAGTCGAAAAAATTAAGCGGAACAATAATTGTTACGTACCTGCTCTAGGCAAAGACTGAACAAATTATTTATTTAGTTCAGAGGGACGAAGGTTTGACGTTTTGACGAATAAAGGAGATTACATTTGATAGTCTGTTCTAATTCAAAATGACCCTTCACATCTTGACATCTTTTTTCACACTCTTTTTGTCTTAAAATAGTTTACATAATTCATCACTTTCATCGTTAATCTTCTTTCTTACTGTATTTAGTCACGATTGTTTATTTGATGATTAATCTGGTATTTTTCTCCCGTAAGAGGCATGGCAAGAGGGTCGAGGGTGCTGTTGACATCAGCATTAGACGTCAAAACCCTACTTAAGATAATATCGAGTATTGTATTGAATACAAATGTATTATGTTTTATGAGTGATTATTTACGCCAAGCGTCTTGGATTGTGGTTGTGTACAAGTTAGAGTTTTAGGATGTTGACCTTCTTTGATTGCTTCGCTTGTATATACTTGCACGAGTCTCAGCCAGGGTTTGAAACGATCTTTTTGGTGACCTGAGACACCCATATCATGCTGAAGAACGAAATAAAAAAGAAGAAAGGTTTAAAGAAAGGTTTAAGGTAATAATTTGCATAATCTTTTTGTAGATGTGGACACACACGAGCCCGATGAGAAGTCCCTCATCACTTACATCTCGTCACTTTACGAGACTTTCCCAGAGCCGCCGCCGGTGCACCCGCTGTTCGACGCCGAATCGCAAAGGCGCGCTGCCGCTTACACCGAACAAGCCGCTCAACACCGCGCCTGGCTCCACGAGAAGTGCGCACTTATGCAGGTAGTTACTATACGAATTTAAAATATATCCAGCTCGAAGGACCAAAAAAACTTCAACGCTAAATTTATATAATGAGATAACACTGCACGACACAGGTATATAGATATTTTAATTCGATCGTAGCTCTGTTTTTATTGTTAAACATTTTTAACTTCTAATAATTATGAAATATGTTAATTTAGTTACTCTATTAATGAGTTTGAATTATTTACAAATTTCTAAATTATTATAGAATGAGAAAATCAAGCAAAGTAGTTATGGCTGAATTATGTTATCAAAAGAGTGACTGTGGTCTGAAAATACCCCGAAAAACCTTCTACTATATACCTAATACTTGTAGTCTTTTTTCAGTAGGGCTGCACGAGCTGGTAGATCTCGGTGGGACCTCTTACACCCGTTAGTGAATACAGTATAAACAAATAAGTTAAAGGATTCTTCTGTGTTTCAGGACCGTGCTTTCCCTTCAACTTTGATAGAAATGAAGAAGCTGCTTAGCGAGAGCACGCGATTCCGCAACGAGGAGGTGCCACTCCGCCAAAGGGAGAAGCAGAAGTTATTCCATCAATACAGGGAGCTTGAGGTACGGTTTTATTTCATTGAAGGAAACCTGCCTACCGAGTTTATTGGTATATTTAAACCGCTAAACTGCCTTAGATGATCGTTGCGGGTATACTGTCCGTATACCTGTAAGCCCCCTATAGAGAAAGGCCCGAGCTTGGCAAGTGGTATGGCATGTTATGTCTATTATATACCTATATCCTGTACCTCTAGGTTGGTCTCCGTGATACCACTTACCGAATTTAACAAATTTTCTTCTGGCTCTTTGTGCAAGAAAAATAAGTCTTAGAGAAGGTTGCCAACGCAAAATTTTATATTATATTCTTCTTAACAATACTTAACAACCTACATCAGTTTAAGTGAGAAAAAACAACAGAATAAACCGCTTGTTATAAGAGAACACTTAGGTATATCTTTGAAATGCCTAAAATTTCAGCTACAGATAATTCAATCCAAATACGCCAATCTTGGTGTCTTCATATGTGTCTAACTTTTAATATATTTTGTATTTCCAGAAATATTTCGAATCTGTTGGTGAATGTGATATAGAGCCTACGTTAAGACCGGAAGCACTGGAACAGGCGTGGTCTAGGTTGCTGATGGCGCACCAGGAGAAAGAGCGAGACCTGACCGATGAAATACGAAGATTAGAACGTTTGCAACGTTTGGCCGAAAAGTTACATAGGTAGGCCAGACCTATTATTTCTGCCTATATTATTGCTTTAAGATAGTAAACGTGCGTTTCTCTAGCTCATTGTTGATGTGTCACTAGCTGATGATAAAAATAACGATAGTCATTTAGAAATATTATAAAAATTATCTACCCTCAACATTACATTTAAAAAAATGCTTATAACCCGATCCCAAAGTGAAATGGTTGATTTTTTTGATACATATTCCAATAATTTTTTAAGGGATATAAAACAAACTGAAAGCGGTTTGGACAATGTCGAACGGCACATTGAGAGCGAGATCCGTCGCGTGGAGCGTGGCGTTCACCCGGCCGAAGCGAAAATGGCGGCCGAACAAATCGAACAGGAGCTGAGGGCCATGGAGCACACCATCCAAGAGATGTTGCAGGATGCGCACGCGTTAAGGGAGGGAAGGTATCCCCAGGCTAACGAATTGCAAAAACGGTAAGTGCTTATGTTAATCAGCCTGATTGTAGGAGACAAGGTACTTCAAGCACTCTTTGTCTAGTTAGGGTTCGCATCGTGTATATTTTACGTGACTCAAATTTTTTTGTTGTTAAATTGTATCAGCCTAACAAAAATGATATAGTTACTTATATATGTATGTAGATATATCTACATAGACGTATTACGAAATTTTTCTTTGTCTTTTGAACAACAAAATATTTTTCTGGTGAAGCCTTATAATATTATACATATTTTTATATTTAAAAATCTGCATAACTTTTACAAATGTAACTGAATATTTGACAGATATTCTTTTCTGCTTGATAGAAAAAATAAAATAAGGGTACTTACGTAGCTCCAAAATCAATCGTATCATTATTGTATTCTTAGTTTAATATTTTCCTTATATTTCGGTATTTTTCTCCAGAGTTCAACAAATCCACGAGCGCTGGGTGAACGCCCGTCAATCGTTTACCGGTCGTCTAGTACCGAGGTTATCATCTGTGAGGATGCCGGTCCAGCAAACCACGGTCCGAAGGGAGACCAGGACGGTACTGGAGACGAGGGTGCACGACGCCGATCCCAAATTCCAGCAACTCAGCGAAGCGACTAGGTGGTGTAAGGAACGATTGGTAAGTAAGAACTAAGGATAGGGCCGGTAGGAACGTAAAAACAAACTTATGTACATCATGAGCCATCGTCAAAGCCCGTAAACGCTGCAGCTACAAAGGAGAAAATTATTACTACCGGCAGCTAAACATTTATTTATACGGAAGGTCGTAGTCAATGAACTAGCATTAAATACTTTGAAGGCGATGATATCAACGCTTGTAACTGTTTATTAACAATAATTTTCTGCAGACCAATGAATTATGGCCCCAGCGGAAGAATAGCTCTCGTGAATAGCACCCACAAATGTTAAGCTGGGTCTAATTTGGGACAAATATTTCATATATAATTATATAAACTGTTAAAAGTTAATTTTTAATTCTAAATAAATACATTTTCTTTGTTTCTTCATGCCTACAACTATCAGAAACTTTCATATTATTTATTACAGAAAAAGCTTCACGAGTCCGAATATGGTTCGGACCTACCGTCGGTACAACACGAACTGGACAAACACCAACGGGAACACAAGCAGATCGACCAGTTCCATTCAAAGGTAAATTTATTCGTGCAAATATTATTGTGTTGTGTATGGACGAAGCGAAACAAGTATTTAAGGATCGTAGCAAGTGGAAAGAAGTGGTCTCTGCCTAACCCTACGGGAAATAGGCGTGATTATATGTATGTTAATATTATTGTAATTATCAGCGTGACAAAAGTAGCGTTAAAGTCGATTTTCTAGCTGTTGTAAAATAGTTACAGAGTTAAAAGTACTGGCCACCCGATCGAGAATGGTTAGCCAAGATGGTTTGAAGTAATTCGGCGCAAGCCTATTTCTTCGTGACTTCAACCGAAAACAAAAATTGAATAGAATTTTTCTCAGCAGCCTGTGTGAAGGTGTTATCGATCGATAAACTAAAATATAAGAGACTTAACTACTCTCTTATGGATGACATGGTATGGTATTTATTATTCTTCATGTCAATCAGAATTTATATTATATGAAATCTGGAAACCTGTCTAGCAGGACCATGGCACAATAGGGCTAAAACCATGTGAAATTTTGAAACCACTAGATCAACATCTAATGAGTCAAGATAGAATTTATAACAACAAAAGGTACTATGTACCTTACAAAAAGGATCCATTTTGGACAGCGACTTCGTTGTGCTGGTCATTTTTATATTCCACAGATACATTTCATGTTGGTAAACATCGGTTGGCAGGCCGCGATCAGATTTAAGATACAGATTAAATTGTTGATGATTAGAAATAATTTATTTATTGTTTTATTTTCAGGTGGAGCAGTGCGTCCACCACCGCGCCAACTTCAGCGGCGAAGAACTCAACTTGTACAATCAGCATTTGAGCCAATTGCAGAAACTGTATGCTGAGTTACTCTCAACCAGTACTAAACGGTTAGGATTAAATAACATTAAATGTTTGATTCTATATCTAGATACCTTTCCGGATCACCTTTAATACTAATTTCTGTATAATACATTCGGCATTTTTCATCACACTTTGAAGTTATCAAATCAACTTACGATTGAGCCAATAAAAGAGTAAGAAGCGTACTCATATAAGAAGAATTCATTCATAACAATTCCTTTTTGTTGCAGCATGTCGGATCTAGATGCCCTTCAAGATTTCCTTCAGTCCGCGACGGCTGAACTTAACTGGTTGAACGAGAAGGAGCAAGTGGAACTCTCCAGGGATTGGGCCGATCCTCATATCAACTTGCCAGCGGTACAACATTACTATGAGGTAAATTAAATAATTAATCTCTTCCTTGTTATGTTCATTACATTAACACTTCATTGTTATTTGTTTTTTGTAGGCAACATAACTATCTTAAGTCTTCATTATTATTCGCCATTAATATTATTTTTTACCTTGTTGAAGTTTCGGTTTCTTTTAGCGATTTCACCAACCGATTGAACCGAAACGTATTTTAAGTTATGAGTAAACTAATTTTATAACTATAGTTTTTTGTATCTCTTTTATTTATGTTAATGATTCTATGACCGTATGAATATTATTTATACATTCATTTATTTTCATCGTCACGTGAGCACAGAGCATTATTGCTTTGATATTTCATATTTTTGATATGACGAAGCCCTCATAATGAAATTAATATGTTTAAGTCAATTTTGCCATTGCACCCGAGTCTACATATTAATTGTATTTTATCGTATCATTTTGCCTTTAAATGGGTTTTTTGTGATATTTTCGCTCTGTCGGTAAAACAGTGAACTTGTGTTGTACCGACTGTCCTGTTGTACCGATACTTATAAATATACCAGTCTAAATATTACCTAAAACATTGCTTTATAAAATATATGAAACCAAATACTTAAAGGTGTATGCAGTCATAAAGTAATTGCAATCTTAATGCACAATGAAGAACTATGTCAATAGTTTAATATAAAATTAAAATTCACCTCAATATGACATGTTATGTTCAATTGTAAAATAATTTTTATTATTTGTCATTGTGCAAGCATTCATTTGGAGACGATAGCGAGGTTTGTTTACACCTAATTTTAGTTCATAAGTTACATATTATTTGCGATATAGGTTCCTTGTATATGCTTCTTACTAAGACTTGGTGTCACTGCAAAAAAAAGAAATATATATATATATATATATATATATATATATATATATATATATATATATATATATATATATGTTGTTGTTTCAATATAAACTCATCATCATTATCATCTTAGTGATGAATCCCGGCTGCAGCCCAAACTCTCGCTTCGGCGCCCGGGGTCCGCGTTCCGACTTTTTCTTCTCCACTTCGCACGATCTTCGGAATCTCTGTTGGTCAGTCCATTGGCACGCATATCAACCTCTACGACGTCAAGCCAGCACTTTTTGGGTCTACCCCTCCTGCCGGGACCCGGCGGTGGCGGCATGGCCAGACATTTGTTCCGACATAAGTAGCCGGTTGAATGAGATGAAGGCTGCCGCGAATGCGAGAGTTCCTAACGCAGTCCTTCCGCGTTACTCCACACATCCACCGCAGCATATTCATCTCCGTGACTCGCAGCTCCTGCTTGTGTCGCTCCAACACCGGCCACGCTTCACATCCGTATAAAAGGACATCGTTTCAATATAAATTAAGTTATAGAAATGAATACTCTTCAATTTATAATAAGTAATTTGAGTTTTATATAGTGGTAAAACATACATTTTAGAAAATCGAATAATAATTTTAACTTGAAGCTTGAGTAGCTTAAAGGTGCTTCCCGGTTGCATAGTAAGTCTGATGGAAGACTGAGGTTATAAGTTCGTTTACAAATAATTGATGACTTTGGTTGTTGTCTTCAGAGTGTGTAGAGTTTTCTAAATAATTGGTGAGATTGACTCGGGATTCAGAAGTGTCGGTCTGCTCAGACCTCAGCTGATTGCATTAGAAGCTATGTCAATGTATTTTAATGAAATCGTGTTTTATTAGCAACTGATGTCGTCTTTGGAGAAACGCGAACTCCAGTTCAGCAACGTGATCGACCGCGGGGAGGCGCTCATCGCTCAACACCATCCCGCCACGAAGACTATTGAAGCTCATTTACAGGTGAATTATAATTTTAAAAAAGTGTGTGTGCAATTTACACACGGCAGAAATGCACTTCAGAAAAATAGTAAATACGAAGGCCCACACATAATACAAAAGCCTGAACAAAGTGGAGACGAAGATTACAGGAAACACTGTATACTTGTATTCTATTTAATTTTCTCGTAGGCTAAATTCTATTTATTAGCTAGCTGTGCCCGCGACTCCGTCCGCGTGGAATAGTGACTTTGGGCAGCATTTTTTGGATATGTGAGATCAACTTATTATTATTAGAAATAAAACCTACAGTCCAGCCTAAGCTGAACCCTATTTCATATGATTGATGATATAAATCTGAGGTCAACTTAAATTGGATATAAAATTTCCGAAACTTATCATTTTTAACAAAAACTATATTTTTTTTTCTAAAATAAAAATAGCTTAAGTTACTCCTTGTTAAATCAGCTATCTACCAGTGAAAGTCCCGTCAAAATCGGTGCAGCCATTTCAGAGATTAGCCGGAACAAACAGACAGACAGACAAAAATTGTAAAAAAAATTGTTTTGGTATATGTACCGTGTATACGTCCGAATGCACTTAGTAAAAAGTGGTTATTTTAATATTACAAACAGACCCTCCAATTTTATTTATTTGTATAGATGTGTTTGTCTCTTTTTAATATCGCTTTTTTGTTTCATTAAATTTTCAAATCACAAAGGTGCTATATTATATAAGTTTCACTTCCCTTAAATATGAATGCTACCTTTAGAACCTGGCCCATCAGAGGGATCTTAATAAAGTGCCGGGACAAATCGAATTCTAACCAGTGTACATCTTATGTGAACCGACTTCTTATACAAGCGTATGGGCTTATTTTCGAAATTTCAACAATATTCCTAATTTGTTTTTGATATAGTAATAAATGCAACAATTGTGTTTTTCCATTAAGGTGATGCAATCGCAATGGGCGTGGGTACTCCAACTGACCCTGTGTCTGGAGACACATCTGAAGCACACGACACAATACCACAATTTCTTCGAAGAAGTCAAAGAAGCTGAGAAATGGATACAAAAGTAAGTTATCTCGTTGTTTTATACTTGATATTTAAGTATATTTTCTGTTTGCACAATATATATCGTAATTTTCAATTAAATAGTGTTACTGTTGTCTCCAAAGTTTGTTTAATACATTCGGATAATCACACAAAATATTAGGACGTTCCAGATAACATTTCTGTTTTGGATGTTTAGGCGCAAGAGATTATAATAGAGCGGCCTGTCTCTCTTCGATGAGTTATTTGAAAAATATCGATCTACCTTCATTATGAAGTAAAAAGTTTATATTGTTCACTTTATAGCGATAAACGGTCCTGCAGCTATTAATCTAATTTTAAAAATCAAACTTAAATCAACTAACTGTGTCTATGTAATCTGCGGGCTACCTTTAATTCAAGTATTTTTATAAGTCTAACTGTATTTCTAATTTCGTATAATATTTGCATCATTCATACAAGTCATTATATTATATGTGCCTTTATCTTAGTGCTAGTAATAATTTTTTTTTAAATACCGGTTTATGTAATATCTTCATTTACTGCACGAAATACTATCCGATTGAACATTTTTCAATATCGGCCTAAAGAAACGGTGACCGATTTAATCGAATTTTCGAAGAATATGTTTTCGATTGGCGTTATCGAAACAGTGTTTAATTGAGCTATTCCTTCGCACCAGATCAATCTTGTTATCAATGTGTCATTGAATGTAATAGCTTAAAGCATACAGATTATAAAGTCAATGCTAGTTTCGGTGTTTCTTTATCTATAGATAGATTGAAATTCGCATTGAATATTTCTTGTTGCGTGAAGAGTAATATGTAGAAAATGAACCTGATTCCGGACGACAATTATTAATTTTCATTAACACACGCCAATGATAAAAATTATAATGATAGAATAATTGAACTTTAAACTTTTCTTTACATTAGTTTTAAATATTTAGGTTCTGATCAAAAATAAATTGATGATTCAATTTGGACTTTGAAATATTTGTTTCAGACGCGAAGAAGCCCTGAATACGACCTTCTCCCAGTCAGAATTCACCCTCGATCAAGGCGAGCGTCTCCTTAAGGGAATGCAAGACCTTCGTGAGGAGTTGAACTCCCACGGTGGAGTGGTTTCGAGACTGGTGGAAGAAGCCCAAGAGATTAGACCTGTAAAGCAAAGAAGGGCACCTGTCTCCAGACCCTTGAGGGCTGAGACTGTTTGTGCTTATAAACACGCTAACGTAAGTAATTTTCGGATGAACCACGCACTGATAAATTAATTTTTAAGTGGGTATGTTTGCTTAAAAAAAGTATGTTTTGTTTTTTAACTTGTTAAACGAATATTTTTTTATTTGCGATATTTGAATTCAATAGATGCATGTAAAATGAATTATAATGTATGAGTAAATAGTTATTTAAGTTAGTGTCAATAAATTTCAATGTTCACTTGGTTAATATCTGTAATGACATTGTAAAATATTTAATTAAATAAAAATGTATATCAGGTGGCGATAGAGAAGGGATCTGCCATAACAGTGGTTGATAACTCCGGTCGTAGCCGTTGGAGGGTCCGGCTAGGTGGCGCCGGAACCGAAGTGCAACTGCCGGGCGCTGTTATAGCGCTGCCACCCCCGTGCCAGGATGCCATAGATGCTGCTAGTCGCCTCAGAAATGCATACGATCGGGTAAGATGGTGTTTATACTACCTGTTAGTTAACACTAAAATTTTCTCACATATTACAAATGTACCATATATTAGGTACTATAACTGCATGTATTACAAATTTATATAAATAAAATAATAGAGATCTGCAGTTGTGCGCGCATCACGGCAAAACTACTGAATAGATTTCAATAAAATTTACACACATGATACATATTCCAAATATACACGGTACGTATAGTACCAAAATAACACTTATTACAATTTTTGTCTGTCTGTTTGTTTCGACTAATCTTTGAAATGGCTGACTCGATTTTGACGGGACTTTCACAGGCAGATAGATGATGTAACAAGGAGTAACTTAGGCTACTTTTATTTTAGAAATAAAAAAATAATTTAATTTAAAAAAAATAGGGTCTCACGAACAATTTTTTTATGATATTCGACCAGCGAAGCGGGAACGGCTAATAGCAAAATAATTATGTTGCTTATGATATTCGTTAGACCGGATAGTAAACAAGTCTAGATCAAAAATTTCATTCGGTCACCTAAATAAACTATTAAAAACAAATAAACATTACAAATGAGTCTTAAATGAGTGCAAAACAAATAATTAATTATTGGTATATTTCCGTGTTTGTCTCATTCACTGCCCTAATTAAATATTATAATTAAATAACGACAATTGATTACTTTGTTTACATTTATTAAGGAAACGAAATGTTTAGGGAAGGGGTGAAGCTTAAATTTTTTCACTAAGTTTATCGATTTAATTAAGCAGCTGCTTAACTAATTCAGTTTATAGTGTTAATAAAATACTATGCAGAACTTTTTTTTTTTTTTTTTATTGCGTAGGACAGCAGACAGGCTGACAGCCCGCTTAGAATTTAACAGTTACTGTCGCCTATAGGTGTTAGCAACACTAGTGGCATCGCGAACACGCTGCTATCCCATAAGGGTACAGGAACTTGGGTCACTAATGCCGGAACATAACACAAGGTTATTATGGCGGCATACTTAAGACCAAAGGTGGTCGCCATCCAGACGGGCTTGAGGCCCTACCACGTAGCTAAGATGGGTTGTTTTGTCGCCTTTTACGACAGGCCGACCCCGGCCACAGAGGTTAGTATTCTTTCTCCGCCCCTGCACGGATAGGGTTTAGAACTAAGATGTTTCGGCCCATTTTTTTCGGCCCCTGCTTTAAAAGGCCCGTAAAAGCGGGCAGGCGCTAGTCAGGGTCGCAGCCTGACAAACGTCAGATCCCGCGACCGCGTCGGTCAAGGCGCACGAAAGAACACCAGTGGTGGTTTTAGTGGTTATACCAACGGGGGTGTTAGGGGAGTCCCACATTACGCCGTCGTACGTTCCTACACAACGCAGCGTAGTGTATTTCCACTTTTAAAAAAGAGCGAGTAATTCAAATCCATTTCAACTTAGGGTATTATTGTTGTGTAATATTCTACGATAATTAATGTGTAAACCAATCAAAAAATATGATAACGGATTAATTGTTTTTTAATTATAATACACATTAATTTAGAAGGCGTCGGATTTTAAAATAATATTGCTTAGAAATGTTATCAATAAATAATTTAAACTTTTCATCGATATTTGTATTCTATTCGATACATAATTAGATGATGTCGATATGTCAATTTTACGAGTATCAACTTTGATAATGGGTTACAACACTATTTCTTAATTAGTCGTTAGGTACCAATGTTTTTCGGTTCACTACTAAACGCTGTGATTTGTTTTTTAATGTCGCTCTTTTTCTGTTTTATAAAGGTGATCCAATTATGGCAGAGAAAACAGCTGAGGATGAGACAGAACATGATATTCGCGACTATAAAGGTGGTGAAGGGATGGGACTTTCCACAGGTGAATGTTTGTGTATATTATTATCTAATTGTTAAATGTGACGAATGAATGGTCAAATGAGCGTTCGATTGAGCATATTGTTACCACAGACCACAACAGGCTAGTGAGGTGCGCGAACAATAACAGTTGGTGACAGTTTAGTGATTGATTTCATAAATGTTTATCCGTGCAGGGGCGGAGAAATAATACTGACCTTTGCGATCGGGGTCGGCCTGTAGTAAAAGTCATCAAAACGTCCCACCCTAGCTACGTTGTAGAGCTCCGAGCCCGTCAGGATGACGTCCATCTTTGGTCTTAAGTATGCCGCCATAATAACTTTGTGTTGTGTTCCTGCAATAGTGACCCAAGTCCCTGTACCCTTATGGGACAGCAGCATGTTCATGATGCCACTGGCGTTGCAAACACCTTTAGGCGACGGTAACTGCTAAATTGTAAATGGGCCGTCAGTATGTCTGCTGTCTTACAGCAATAAAAAGAGGGGTACTGGATTACTAATGCCTGAACACAACACAGCACAAGGTTATGACGCTATACTACGGCCCTATTTGAAAGCTCTACTTAAAAAGTGTTCTTAATGTATCTTATTTGTATTAGTTCGTGGCGATGGGCGCAGAACAGCGCCAAGCGATCCGCCGCGCTTTGAACGAGGACGCTGAGAAGCTGTTGGCGGAGGGCGATCCAGCGGATCCCCAGCTGAGGAGGCTGAGGCGAGAGATTGACGATGTGAACAGGCTCTTTGATGAGTTCGAGAGACGCGCCAGAGCTGAGGGTAAGTTCGCGAACCAATTATTTTGATTATTTCTGCCGATGTTTTCAGATCACTGAGTTTTCCTCATACGTGTTTTGAAAACAGATGGCATACGATACTGTCAAAGGCAAATGACTCCCATCAAATTGTGAAAAATTTTATCTGACCTTCAACGATTATATGCAATCCGGCCACTGCTAATATCAATATGATATTAAGCTACATTATTTTTAAATGTGGCAGCAAAAAGTTGAAATATGTCCATGTAGACACCGTTAGATTTTGAAGTGAAAACTTCTTTAGCGGCGTTGTGCACTTTTTTGGTGATGGGTAAAAAATTTTAAACTCGCGTCAGGTCCCGTGTCCTGATCGAAAATTCGTAAGATTCGTAAGACGGAGTTTTGCTTTAGTAATACCAACCTTATTAATAATGACAAAGTTTATTTTATAATGTAACTTTTATATGATTGCATTGCATTACTTATACATATCTATTCGAATTGCGACTTTATTACAATGAAATACAGTTGAGTTTTTGAAGTGAAAACTTCTTTAGGCGCGTTGAGCACTTTTTGGGTGAACAATTTTTGGTTTGTAAAGAAGTGTTAATGACCAATTTAAACTTCAATGCTTGATCATAAACAATTTTTTATAAACTGAAAATAATAATCTAATAACTCGACGATACAATTCACAAGTTATTTAGTTTTTAGTTTTCACTTCTATTGGCAGTCCCCGAAGACTGCCCCGCATGTTATTTTTTATTATATTCTCTCATGTATGACTCTTATACGAGTTAAGAGGGGCACGAGTCCCGCTGCAGTTTTACAAATGCGAGAAGGAAATGATTTACGAGTACGCGGCTCTTATTGTTTGATATTTTTGCGGAACATGGATATTCAGTTTACTAATTAACTGATTACAGTCAAATATATATTGACGAATATTATATGAAAATTGGTATAAGTAAGACATTGTAAACGATGTATGAGACCATACGTTTTATACCTTGGATTGATTTATCACAATTTACCAGTATAGACATATCATCGTATGTCAAGATTAATTAAAAGTAACTCGTGATTCATGTCCTTGTTTACTGTCTCTGACCAAGTCGGTCAGAAGTAGCACCTCTGACTGATATATGTAGGTTTTTTTTATCAGAAAAGAGTTATTTGAGACTTATTTGAGAAAAAAATTCAACAAATTTTCCAATTTATTTGGTTTAAATAACTCTCAGCATATACACAAAATATAGAAACGAAACAGCTCATAAATCTTATAATAATAATAATATCTGTTGGGCTCGTGCTTTCTCACGGATTGACGGTTCACGTAAACCGGTGATCTAGGTATACATGTTTCCTTGCAATGTTTTCCTTCATCGTCGGTTTATATTGTTATATACACATTAGACAAAGAAAAACTGTGAGCAGTGCAATCGTGGCATTTAAACCCTGGATCTTTGAGTTAATCTTCGATAGTGACCATTGAGCTGCCACGTACTTACTTAGAATTTTTATTATCAATTATTAGCTATAAAATGACATGATACGTTTAAAAGCGTTATTGTCCTTCTCCAGTACTCCCGTCAACAAATTAAATCAAATTGCCGTAATTGTATCACGTGAATAATTCTGTCCATTATGTTTATAGTAACAAGTACAAGTAAACCCGGGGCACGCACGCTCGTCCGCGTCCTATGGGATCGTTGTCAGTTGCAATTAGCTCTGCGCCCGCGCAACGCGAGATAATACGAATTTAAAAAAATAAATTGGTGTTTGTTTTCGTGTTTTGGTGATGAAAGTTTTAATGTTTGTGATTTTATTCTATAATGTGTTGAAACATTAATTGACATATTGCTGATATGTTTTACTTTAAAATATATTGTATATCTTATGATATTTTTTATAGAAATACAAAAAGAATATTTCATATTAGACTCAATATTAATCATAAAAGAGATTAGCAAACTGTTGTAAACTCTTTACCAAATAATTCAATTAGGGCTTTTAATTCTTTCACGCAGATTGAATTTCACAATTGGTTTTACAGTATTTTTTTAAATGCTGTAGGACAGCAGACAGGCTGACGGCCCGCTTAGAATTTGGCAGTTACCGTCGCCTATTAGTGTTTGCAACGCTAGTGGCATCGTGAACACGCTGTTGTCCCATAAGGGTACAGGAACTTGGGTCACTAATGCCGGAACACAACACAAGATTATTATGGCTGCATACTTAAGACCAAAGCTGGTCGCCATCCAGACGGGTTTCGGGCCCTACCAAGTAGATAGGGTGGGTTGTTTTGTCGCCTTCTACGACAGGCCAACCCCGGCCACAGAGGTTAGTATTGTTTCTCCGCCTCTGCACGGATAAATTACCGTTTTAAGAACGATAATCTTTCATAGAACCGCGAAACAAATAAAGGATCGCTTCAAACAGAAACCAATTCCAAATATTATTTTAATTTGATTTATCCGTTTTCAATAAACTTCGTAGATTTTCACAGTATTTGTGGCATCCATTAATTCAAATATGTAAATAAAAGTAGATCTCCAGCCAGTATAAACAATAGTCCGTTTCGGTAGACATTTTTCAGTCTGAAATAATATTCTATGTGATTATTTCTCAAAGCGATTAGGCCATTAAGACAGAATCGCGAATAAATCATTTGTTGATTTATTTTTGCGGAACGGCTGGTTTTCTTTGTACCTTAACGGTGGCGTTTTTATTTATTTATGTAGAGCAGCGATATGCAAGGAATACAGTAATATTCTATAAATCATACGAATGTATTTTAAACCCCACTGCTAAATGTTCCCTTTCGGGTTAACTGCTTAAGTACTTTATGTCATTGTGTCTATTTTTCCCAATGGAAATAGTACATAATACTTATAACATAAATGGGATGATGATGAAATGATTTTGACGTAAAATTTGACGAAGATTTAATGGCAAACAGCAAATTTCGTCTTTGAAATGCTTTATATTTATTTGCATATAAAAATCGTGCTTAACCGCTGTGACAGAATTTCGGGGTAAAAGCTGATGTTGGTATGTGTGTAGACTTACTTACTGCGACCACTCAACTGATTAACGTCGTAAAGGTTGGTATGCGTGCCAGTGGACTATCGGGGATGCTAAAAATCGTATGAAGTGGAATAGAAAAAGTCTGAAAGCGGACCCTGGGCACGGAAGCGGCAGTTTAAGTGGTACCCGGTATTTCTCACTAAGATGATGATGATGATGTCCTAGCGGATAATGGTTGGATGTAAAATAAAAAAAAATGGGCCTCCCGAAATATATTCTCTATCTTTCTACTCACAAATAGACTTTTACACTGAATGGACAGACTCTATTCTATTCTGGATATATTCCCCAGATACCACTGGTATTACATATCTCTAGAGACAACATTAATCATTTTCGAAGAAATAGGTCAATAATAAAAAGTTCGGTTTATAGTTCTTCGATTGCTCTTTTAGAATAGGATTAATACGAGACGTATGAGTTGTGCTCTCTTAAGCTATCTACGAGTGCAATTAATAAAATTCTTCTTATCAATTAACAAAAACTATATATTTCTAATTAATTTTAGCTTAGCCATTTATAGGTTAAATATTTTATAATGATCATAAATATTTGAATAAAATCATTATTATCTATATTAATAAACGAAGCAAATGTGAATGCACGTTCGAAGTGTCGTAGATGATTGTTAATCAGAAATGAACCTTTAATCAATCAAAAGTGTGTAAGTGACAATATGAAGAAAATAAAGAGGATATTTTCGTTCGGAAAAGGAGGTAATTATTTTAGTTCACGTATTTCATGCTTGTTATGTATATATAATTATATAGTACAATTTATATATTATAACATTGTTGTGTACACTTTTTATACAGTAATTTTCCCCAAGCCCCCGACATAAAAAAATAGTTTCAGGTGCTGACTTCATCCCTATTTCAGATTGAACTTAGATATCTAAGTAATCATATTTTTCTTCACGCGTTTAGAAGCTTATAAAGTGTGGAACCTTTTGGTCAGGCACAATTCCTTTGCTTAAAAATCGAAAATGTCCTATTCAAAATCGTCGTTAATTCCTTGGATGCTAATAACAGACTGCTCATTTCAAACGTTCATAAACGAAGACAACCGAATATTAGGTAGACTTTATTGTACTCTATGTAATGTGTACATTATGATATTGCTTGCGACATTGTTGTTATCATCCGTTCTCAAGCCCGTCTCACGTCTCGTTCTCTTACCACAAATATTCGACCGACAATGTTATAATACTTAAGTTGTCGGAACACTGAACTTAAGGAGAATTATTTCACGTGTACCAAGATTGCCTCAGTGAGCTTGGAGCTGCATCATTCCTCATTCGGATGTTTACTCTCCACCTTGTGAAAATCTCATACGCAAATATTGAAATAGTTTTGTGCCACTTAAACGCCTTTCGTCAAAATCTCAGAAGTATTTGACGACTAGCTTAAATCATCCCAATTTGGGTGATGTCACTGTTACAAATTGTCACGTACAGTACTTATTTATTGTCAGGTCAATTTTAGATTCTGACCTTACAATGCGGTAACCTTAAATTGTCTTTATGGATCTAGGTACACCCACAACTTTACTTGACGTTATATATATGATGTTTATTTAGTCAAAAATCAGGGTGATATCATCCATCGCCTTCATAGAAAAAAGAATTGTGTACGTCTGTTTGGTTTACTTTCTTGCGCCTCTTTGGTCAGAGAAAGCAAGTGTTACCCATAAGCATTGACTCAAAAGGCGTATATGATAAATACGCAACATGTTACGGACAATGAAATTCATTTCCGTGACATTGCGGGTAAATTGCAGAAGAGTCACTTTAATTTTGTCACTGTATTATATGGCAACCATGAGGAACAAATGTCTAGACACACCGCCTGCGCCGTAAATGTAGCGTCGTAAAAAGTTACTGGGTTGACAATGGACTCACTACCCGAGATGCTGAAGACGCTGTGAAAAGAAGATGAAAAAGTCGGAGGCTTGGGTTGCAGGGATTTAAAGCTACGATGATGATGATGACCTTACCCCATGCTCCGAAGTGAATACATGTGATGCGAACAAAAAGCAAACGCCGAGAAGAAAAGAATGAGTTCAGACTACGTGCATAGTAATCGAAATGTATTAAAAATAAATAATTAGAAAAATATAAAACACGATATAATTGGTAACTAAAACCTAATTGCTTAGAGGATAGGATAGATAGGCAGATAGATAGGCCATGGTCGGGGGCGATTCTGGATGGACGGCCGTCGTCTCCTTCTGCGAGGCAGTCATGTCCGCAAAGGAGGCGGCGGAGCGGGAGCGGGAGTCGACAACCACATTCCCCTCCCGCCAACGCAGGCCACGTCGGCGGTGCCGGAGGGCAACTAACGACCTCCGGCCCTCGGGGAGAACCCGCTGCCCGTACTATTGCCGCATGGGTGAGGGCTGCGTGCTGTTCGGTGGCCTCCCTCAACTCCTAGAGTTATTACAGGAGAGCGCGGGGGGGACGAAAGCCTGACCCCCTGGCGCCAACCCTTAAGAAGGGGCCCGCCTTAAGACAAAGGGCGGGTCGGCGCCGGCCCGGACCACGAGATCGGCAGGCCATATATCCGTAGGCCCGGGCGTAGGCGATAGGAGAACAGCGGGGTTTTTAGTGGGTAGTCGGATGTTCGAACATCTTTCCCGGAGTCCCACATATCCCTCGGTCCTCCCGGGCCGGGGAACCCGTCAAGAGTGGTTTTTCCCCGAGACCAAAAAAAAAGGCAGATAGATAGGAAATTTAATAATAGTATAATAGGAATGAATGTAATATCCTAATACATAGACAATTTTCATAGTATGTATTTACTTTTTTATACATTCTCGAAGATAGTAGATTGCATGTTACTACAAGTATTTTTTGCTTGTTACTACGAATAAAACTTGTTTCTTAATACCACCATTCAGATTATTCTACTTAATTTGATTCAAAAAGAGTTTTACCTTCTAATCTATCCTTAGCGTTTACCGCATCTAAAACTTTGTACTTTGTTGGTCTAACTTCATGTGACAGTGTATACACTTAATATGCTAAATGAAAATAAAATTTATCAATAGACACACCCGTTGTTAATAATGTCCAATTATTTCACCCGTGCGGATGACATAAGCGTTCCGCCGGACTCAATAGCGCCGGCCTTGGTCAACGCAAGAGCTATGGACGGATTGGGACAGTTTAACATGCAATTTCCAATCTCGGTAGACAGTGGGTGGTTAATAATATTGCAGTATCCCGGGTCTGAACAGAGTCATTGACGAATAACCTTAGTTTCATATATTATTACTTTAATTACTAAGTATATTTTGTTATAATACACGTTATTAGTATTATTTCGATCTTTGGTCATCACCATCAGTTTTACAATAGTCCACTCCTCATCATCATCTTAGCGATGAATCCCGGTTGCAGCCCAAACTCTCGCTTCGGCGCCCGAGGTCCGCTTTCCGACTTTTTCTTCTCCACTTCACACGATCTTCGGCATCTCTGGTGGTCAGTCCATTGGCACGCATATCAGCCCCTAAGACGACAAGCCACAATACAATAGTCCACTGATAGATCTATTTCACTCTAAGCTTGCCACAAAGCCCTGTCTTCAGCTCGTTGCAACCATCCCTAGCCAGCTATTTTACACAAGTCATCGCCTCATTTCCCCGCCGGGTGTCATACACTATGTTTGCTGAGATGTAATCTCCACTTGAGAACTCGTTGACCCCATCGATTATCAATACTACGACAAATATGGCTGGCCCACTATCACTTCAGCTTGCTCTCTCGACAAGCGATGTTTGTGAATGTGGTTCTAACAGATCACTTTATTACGAATGCGATCCTTCAGAAAAACCCCAAGCACAGCTCTCTCCATAGCTCGCTGAGCGACTCTAAATTGGTGGACCAGCCCTACCATGAATGTGCACAATTGCACATGTCAACTTTACACGTCATTACCGGTAGGACGCATTGGTTAAAGAACTTTGTCTTGATTGGGTTCGTTCTCTATAATAGATTCATTATCAATAATCTGTCGACTTCGTTAAATCTTTATGGCTGCTTGTTTAAAATATCCGATGTCGTAGTGCAATGGAAAAATATCACCTAAAACCTCATTCCACAACGATCGATGATCGCAAAATCTAATATATAAAATTCTCGTGTCACAGTTTTCGTTGCCATACTCCTCCGAAACGGTTTGACCGATTCTCATGAAATTTTGTGAGCATATTGAGTAGGTCTGAGAATCGGCCAACATCTATTTTTCATCCCCCTAAATGTTAGGGGTGACCCACCCCCAAATTTTTTTATTATTTATATGGCAGAACAACGTTTGCCGGGTCAGCTAGTAATATATATTATTGGAGCTCAGCAGATATGTAAACGGCTCATCCGATGCGTACTTTTAAAATTTTATAGTTGATTACTGATCGTATCAACGTCAATTGTCTAAAATAAAGTTTTCAATTTTTATCATCATCATAAATTAATTGAAATAAATATATACTAATATACTTTCTATTATACTAAGAGAAATTTTGATTTTGTCAACATAATAGTTATAATAAATACTTTATTACCTATAAGTTTTCTAATACTCTCTGTCCTTATGTTGGATGGAGTATACTAAAATTGGCCGTGATGTCATGATATACAATGAATTCAACAATGTCCACATTCATATTACAGGCTATCTAGGGTCCAATAATATATGCATAAGGACTTATCGATAGCCTTTGACACGCTTATTGATAAATGACTTTTGCGTAGAAGTAATAATTCAGCTGTATTAAAATGTATGTGAATATTATCTTAAATTTCCAAAATATATTATTCTTATTTTGCTTATTCTGAACAAGTATTTTTTGATACGTCAAAGGTACGAGAATTTCGCAAATAATTTTAACATTTTATTAGCCTCTGATCTATTTAATTCTCCTTTTTTTAACGTATCCTCGTCATGTTGGCTGTGTCAGACTGGTTGAAATTTTACTGCTTTTAATAGTTATTCCGTTGTATTTGGTAGAAATGTTTTAAAACTGCTTATTCGATACAATTTCATTCCGTTTCAAAGCGGCCAGTCACTTTAATCTTGTCTGGAAGCACGTCGAACTAAGTCTGACGACGTCACGTAACACGCCGATCGATCTGTCTAAAACTGACGGACTGTATTTAATCTTTAGTAGTCCCACTATTCAAGCAGTAAGCGTATTAACTACGTAGAAAGTATTGAGTGAGGCTTTATTCTTGCCGGCTACCGATCGACCGGCTTATCTAATTTGGTCTTGTGCCAGTTTTTGTTTATTTTATTTTACATACAGGATGAACAAACTCCTGTATGGATTGTTGTTATTTAGTTGTTCGGTTTTGTGCGTGTTACCAAATTTGGTTTATCTCCTAGACATTGATTAATTTTTATTTCATAGTGTTTTATTGTTTTTGCTATAATTTAGATACTGGGCAATTCGTCCATTCACACTATGTCACATACATCAGCGTATGGACGAAAATAAATTTGACATATAATTAATTTATATCTTGTTTGTATAAGGAAACAATATTATTTTGTTAAGCCAGTACTATTACTGGCTAATGAAATTTTTGGCTAATGAAATTTCATTTAACCTCAAATAAGCTTTGCGAGAGGGGACTTAATCCCAAATGTTCTTGCTTACACTGTGAGATATATATGTGCTAGTGGTCTAATTAAGACCTCAGAAGTTGGCTCCTATTTAATACTAGCATGATGACTATTAAGTATAGATTACATTACACTACAAAACAATCCTTTTTGAATGTCAGTTATATCGTGTACAACAGTTATTGTGTATCATAAAGCTATTCTTAGCATACTGTTCCAACCTACACTGTGCGCGAATCGTCGTGCATTTTAAGATGAAATTTTCAGTTTCTCACTTAGTTTAGTGCAACCCAGCTGTTTGTGAACGCACTTATCATTTAATTTTGTTTTATTTTAAATGTATTTGAAGTGCATTATATTGGTTTACGTGGAACGGAGCGTCGAACGTACTTGGGTGCATTGGAGGGTACCAGGTGGGGGTGCTTTATTTTCTGAAGTTTTGAGGTTATGTGATGATATTATATTGTTTCATCTACTCGATTTTTTATTAAGCTCTCAAAACAAGCAACATGAAATTATATTATTATCTCTAAACATAATTATAATAAATAAATAATCTACGGAAGATCCATGTCAATGTTTTAGTGACATTAAACTTTTCGAACCTGATTTTAACAAAGTTATTTAAATATTTAAATAATTAATTTCAATAACAATAACTATTACAATGATACAATAATTATTTTCTATAGGCTTATAATATAAAAATTTGTTATTTTTGTCAAGTAATTTTTTAAAATTACATGCTTTCCTTATTTTCTATTTTTTTTTTGCCCTGACGTACGATATGATGATATACGAAAAAATTTCGCAAGCCGACATACATAAATTTTATGGTTTTATTAATACATTTTTACTATATAATTTATGATGAAATGAAATAATTTAATTTATGATGTTTTCAAAATACAAGGCATCTAAGATTGTTATTGAAAATTTGAATATTGCCGTCAACCAAGTTTAAATTATATTAAATTAAATAAATAAAAATGTATCACTAAGTAGAAAGAGATCTTCTAGCCTTCATCAAACATAGCTTTCAGCTATGCTAAAGTCTGCTATAGATTTATATGCTATAATTTTAAAGACAAATAAAGCCTTATAGACAAATAATCATACACATAGTTATATACAGGTTTATATTAAAAAAAAACATTCAATACCTAACTCTCCGTGCCGGGGCGGATTATGAATACTCCCTGCGGCTCGGGTCTACGTACTCTAGTGCCCCAAGCCCGCCTGCATGGCATCCACCCTTCGTCTATAAATATGCTGCTATAATAACCTTGTGTTGTGTTTTGGCATTACTGACCCAGGTTTCAGTACCCCTTGGTGGACAGTAGCTTGTTCGCGGTGTCCCTAGCGTCGCAAACATCCATATGTGACGATAACTGCTGATTATTAAGTCTGCCTGTATGCTGTTCCTCAGCAATAAAAAACAATATGCAAAACCCAGCAGAAGGAGTAGACCTAAAAAGGAAAAAAAGTGGGCGAGCGGATATTAGTAAAACAAAATATTGTCAAAATGTATAAGCTATTCATGAATATTTATGAATATTGTTTTATAGCGAAATTCGTCGCGGTTATTGTCATTGAAACGACCTGAAAATTTGAATGTACAGGCCAGGTGCAACAGCGTCGCGCGTCGGCCGCGAAATTTTTTTGCACGTGTTTGTAAACGTTCCTGACGAAGCGTGGCTAAAGTTAGTTCAGTGTTTGATCAGTTGACTGGTTCAACTGACTGTAGTAATTTATACTTAAAATCGATGACGAGTGTGTCCAATTAAGAGTAAGCAATTATCGTCGCTTCGGGATGTCTGCGATGCCAGGAACACCGCTAACACACTGTCGTCCGATAGGGAAAATGGAATCTGTATCACTTTTGCCGTAACATAGCACAAGGTTATTATGGCGGCATACTTATAGTCAGGGGTATATGATATCATATACTATAGATCAGTGCTTATGCCTTACGACCTAGCTGGGATTTTGCTGGCTTCCTCCGGCCGCGGAAATTAGTATTCTTATTCCACTAACTGAATTGTAACTAATAAATAACCTTGATTATTATAATAGTCCTAAATTATCATACCTATTATCCGTGCAGGGGCGGAGAAAGAATACTAACCTCTGCGGCCGGGGTCGGCCTGTCGTAAAAGGCGACAAAACAACCCACCCTAGCTACGTGGTAGGGCCTCAAGCCCGTCTGGATGGCGACCACCTTTGGTCTTAAGTATGCCGCCATAATAACCTTGTGTTGTGTTCCGGCATTAGTGACCCAAGTTCGTGTACCTTTATGGGACAGCAGCGTGTTCGCGATGCCACTGGCGTTGCATACACCTATAGGCGAGGGTAACTGCTAAATCCTAAGCGGGCCGTCAGTCTGTCTGCTGTCCTACAGCAATAAAAAATAAAAAAAAAAAACGTAGTTCGTGTTGTCGGCGATCCCATGCTCACAGACGGTTTAGACACGCTTGGACTTCGGAGAGACTTTGCGTCTCTTTGCGTATTGTACCGTCTGTACAACGGGGAGTGTTCTGAAGAACTATTTAGGATGGTGCCCTCGTCGTCTTTCTACCACCGCACTGCCCGCCATCGGCTGGGTGTTCATCAAATTAATTATAAATAATAATTTTGCGTACTCGTAATATTTTTTCAGTTGGTAAAAGTTACGGATATGACTGCTAAATCCTTCTACTCTCCTCTATTCGCTGTCCTCTGAACAGTCACACCTTTTTTTACCATATCATCTTTTACACAACACATGCATCATTTCTTTGGTCTACCCCTCCTCTTGTATCCATCCACTCTCATTTCTGGCATCCTTCTTGTTACATGACGCTCTTATCTTCGCATTATATGGCCTTACCAGGCTAACCTATTGCTTTTCAGCTTCTCAATCACCGGCGCACTATTTCTAATTTTATTAATTTTTGTAACTCTGTTCATCCATCTCAACATTCACATCTCTGTTGTATGCAGTAACCTTTCATCTTTCCCCCTTGTGGCCCAGCACTCGATCCATACAATATGACAGGTCTCATAACGGACTTAAAAAATTTACCTTTAAATCTAAACGACACTTGTAGATCGCAAATAATAATATTCGTATAAAATTTGAATATCCTGGATTAATGTAATGTTACACATTGTCTTAAGAGTAGAACAGTAGACGCTGTGACAGTATAAGACGGAAGTTTATACTCTGCTCAAATTAAGGCGACATACAGGCATACATGGAAATAAATAGCAGATTAGTACGAATACAGTCTAAAATTGTAAATAATTGTAGAAATTCTAAACGTAAACAAATAGACTGAATTTCGTTTCAGTTTTAACCCAAAATAAAAGTTATTTTGTTTAATATGGGTTCGCTTCCTCGTAGGGGGAATGGACAGTATACCATGCTCCCGCCACCATGCTCGTCCAATTCGTATTGGCGGGTTTCACGTACCGGTGATCTCGGTATGCCGGTTTCCTCACGATGTTTTACTTCACCGTCGGCACATGGCAGTTATGCTATAATATGCACATTGGACGTGAAAAACTGCTTAAACGGTACATACCACCGTGGGATTCGAAGCCGGGATCTCTAGATTGGTCTCCAAGTTCAATACCACTAAGCTACCAGGTACCTACTTCTTTCACAGAGGAATCCAAAAATGCAGCGCGTCTATTCACCGAGCAATCTACCCACCTCCTCGAAAGGCTGGAGGTCCTCGAGAGGCAGTTGCACGAGAGGATCGCGAGTCACATCCCGCGCGACCTTGACAGCCTGGAACACCTCGTGCTGCAGCACAAAGACTGGGAGAAGTGCCTCAATTCGTGGTCTTCGGACGTGGAAGAAGTTCAAACTACCTTCAGAGGTACATATATATATATACCCTTAATGTTTCTTTTTATTTTTCATCGTTGATAAAAGTAGACACGTATCGTAGTTACAAACGTCCATAGGCGACGGTGACTACCTGTTATCAGGCGGGCAATTCGCTGAAATTCCACCCATATAAAAATCTGATAAGATTTTCCTATAGTAGTTAAGATTTTAAATGGCAGTAGCGATTACATGCCACTACTGACACATCTGCTGCGATGATCATATGAAATTTTGCAACGCATAAGGTCTTGGCAACAGTTTAATTATTCGAAGTTTCTTTCTTTTTATGCTTTCAGTGTTTAGGATTGGAAATGACTTATGCTTACTGAAGAACAAATTATGACGATAATAAAATGAAATTATATATAAATTATAAATATATCTACTTTGTAAAATTCCTGTTGTAGCTTATACATCTTTTAGCTAATTAAGCTCGTCTGGCCATATAATGCGAAGGTATGAATGTTATATAATATGGAAAATGATAGAAATGAGAGTGGATGGAGGACATGTACACCAATTATGGATGGATTCCGTTGAAGAAGATATGGCGAAAAAGGGGTGTGAATGTTAAGGTGATGGCTATTAGAGGAGAGTCGAAGGAGTGAACATGTTATGCCGCCCCACATAATGTAGGACCAGGGCAGCAAAAAGAAAAAAGAAGCTAGTTACGCTCTTAAACGCTTGAATTACGATAGCAGAGAAGATTGTGTCTCTGATATATGTTGTATTAGAAAAATATTATAAATATATTAATTGATGTGTTTTTACTTTTTTTTCAGGTATAGCCCTGAAAACACCGGCAATGAAAAAGAGCCTGGACAAAGTGATGGGCAAATGGAATGACATGCAGTCCAAGAGCCAGCTCTTTGTTGAAAGGTAAACTTATCTTATACACATAATACACACATGTGCTGAAATTTGTGTGTGACGTGTGGTTCCAATCTGTAGAAGAACTCCATCTCGATCCTAGATCTTGGCAAAGGTCGATAAATTAAATGAGAACAGGAAAAGAGAGTATTTTATTTGTGAGAAACAGCAGACAGACTGATTGCTCACGTAATAGGAAGCCTATTACTTTCGCCTATAAATGTTTGCGATGCTAGGGATACTGCTAGCACGCTGCCGTCCGCATTGGGGTACTGGAGCTGGTCACTAATGTCGGAACACAAAAAGTTATTATGGCGACATGCTCATAGACTAATAGTGGTTGCTATCCAAACGAACTTGGGGCCCTGCCACCTAGCTTGAGTTGTTTTGTTGCCTTTTACTACTGGCTGACCCGAGCCGCAAGAGTCGGTATTCGTACTCCTACAGGAGAGGTCCTGCACGGAAAAAACGTAGAAAATTATGAGAGTATAATTTCTTTGATATGGATGAATTAACATGGATTTCTCTCTTTTAGACTCAAGTTCGTGGAGATAATAGTGAACAGCATGGAGGAGAATCACCAGACGATATCGGAGTTTGAGATTAAGTTGGCGCAGTTCAGCGAACTGCCCAACGACGCAGAACTACTCAAAGATGTAAGTTGCTTACATTTCTTAAGAACTAACTCTTTATTTGTGCAAACTCTGTGGCGCAACGGTTTTCGTACTTCAGAACGCCTGGGCTTAGGGGTTCGATTCCTTTTCCGACTCAGAGTATTTATTTACAAAAGCAGTAATCTAAGGGCTCTACTACTTGCTTTGGGACTAAAGGCGCTATGTGAATTTCCACAGTATAATTATTTATTCATCTATTTTAGTGTGTAAGAGGTCGCGTATAGACATTTGGGGTCCAACTTCTCCTCTCTTGCCAGCTGTTGTCTTTTTTTAAGGTTTAACGAATGAGGTTGAAGAGGGTTTTCCTTTCAAGTTCGGGGAGCTAAGATTGCTATCGCCTCCCTAAAAAACCCTCATTTCAGTTCTTCATTTATTTGTTGCCTTTCTCCTCTTCGTAAACAATTTTCTATCGTGACTTCCTTCGAAGCAGGCACCAGGCTGCAATATAAGGATATTGCAATTTTCTTTCGATATTTGGCAATTAAATCCTTTTTGTGACTCCTCAACCTCTGAGGAAGTCAAGGCATTCGTGATTCACAAACTTCATCTATCAAAAAACCGAACTGTTCTAATGTAGTATTTGATAAATATTGGATAATTATTCGGAATAATCCGGAATACATTACAAATAAGTTTAATGACTGAGACACGACAAAAAGACTTAAACCTACCTGCATACTACGAATATTTTCTTAATATGAAAATGTTACCTGCTTTACAGTATTGTAATCTTTATACCTCGATCACGAATAAAATTAGGATGCTAATAGATGACGTATGTTCCACGTTACCTCACGCCATTTGTGACCCCAAGATGCCGGTAAAGTTGAAGGGACAGGTCTATAAGACCATCATTAGGCCTGTCCTTTTATACGGCTGTGAAGCGTGGCCGGTGTTAGAGCGACACAAGCAAGAGCTGCGTGTCACGGAGATGAATATGCTGCGGTGGATGTGTGGAGTGACGCGGAAGGACCGCGTTAGGAACTCCCGCATTCGCGGCAGTCTTCATGTCCGTGACATTGCGGATAAATTACAAGAGTGTCGGCTCCGTTGGTACGGCCACGTTTTACGGCAACCGGATGCTTACGTGGGTAACAAATGTCTGGCCATGCCGCCTCCGCCGGGCCCCGGTAGGAGGGGTAGACCCAAAAAGTGCTGGCTTGACGTCGTAAGGGGTGATATGCGTGCCAATGGGCTCACTACCAGGGATGCTGAGGACCGTGCGAAGTGGAGAAGAAAAAGTAGGAAAGCGGACCCCGGGCGCCGAAGCGAGAGTTTGGGCTGCAACCGGGATACAACGCAAAGATGATGATGATGAGATGACGTGTGTTCCATTCTACTCTTTGATAACACTTACTTTGAAACCGATATCAAAACCCTTCTCTTTTTTAGATGCACGAAGATCTCCTGCGCATGCAAGTGGCTGTAAGCAAGCAGCAAAACCAAATCGATCAGATGAACGACGACGCCGAAAACTGTAGGCGTCTGGTGGAAAGTACTAGAACCGCCTTACCTCACTCCTCCTTGCCGAGATCTGGCAAGCATATCGACCTGGAGCGTCTGGATAAGGAGGTGTCCCAGCTGAATAACAGGTGGAACATTGTCTGCACCCAATTGGCTGAAAGGTAAAGTTACAAAATTTAGCAAATTCTATGCGTTGCACTTGAGTTCCAACCACGAATTAATAGTTGTTGAAAAAAAAAGTGAGAATTGATTGGTTAATTAATTAATTGATTGTGCTGTGAGTGAATGTCAAAAAAATAAAGTTGGCCAATCAAAAAAGTGATTCCATCCAACTTTACTTTTTCGATATCTACTCACAGCACAAGGAACCGATAAATTCTCACTTATTTCCCTCAGCTTACTGTCAAAAATTGCTTGATGTTTTATAAACATTTCTCAAGGAATGATTCCTTTTTAGATTGCGAAGTTGCGAAGCAGCGTATCAACTTCTGCGCAACTACAACGCCGGAGTAGAGAAGGAGGCGGAATGGATCGAGGATGCCTACAGCAAGTTACAAGCGCAGCCTCCGATCGAAGTCAGGCCGAAGGAGCAGTTCGAGCCGACCAGGGTAAGTCACCTTCATGGTTGGTATTCATGACAGCGATCGTGGTGTTCGTCATCACGTGTCAGGATTTCAGCGTTACTTTCTCCCGGTCACTGCAGAGGAGCGTCATTATTTTTATACATTTTATAGATATCCAGAAGTTGAATAGTATAAGAAAATGATTTCATAGTGAGAACTAGAATATTGTAATGTTCTGTTCATTAACAGTAATGAACAAAACTTTACAACATTATCGTGTTAGGAATTCTGTATTCTATAGATGTTAAATTTGGGTTGAGATTCTTAAAATAAATATTTTGACCAACGAGAATCGCATGCAGTCATACTGTATTAACATCCATATTCAATAAGTTAATTATTATACCTTTTCTATTTGTTTTATTGTATAAAACTTTATTAAACACATAGAAACTCGAAAGTATGTGTACGCAAGCACACTTAACTTGTAAAGAGTTTCACTTGAGCAAAGTTATAACAGGTGTAATGTTAGACGGCCCGGGCCACGAGATCGGCAGGCCATATATCCGTGGGCCCGGGCGTAGGCGATAGGAGAACAGCGGGGTTTTTTAGTGGGTAGTCGGATGTTCGAACATCTTTCCCGGAGTCCCACATATCCCTCGGTCCCCCCGGGCCGGGGGAATCCGTCAAGAGTGGTTTTTCCCCGAGACCAAAAAAAAAAGGTGTAATGTTAGAAGAAGGAAACCATTAAAATAAATATGAACAATAGCTATCACATAGCATGTTATTATAGTAATTGCATGATAATGGTATCCGAAATTGGTAAATTTTTATTAAAATAATTTATTTATACAAGGTGTTCTTAAAACTACACGAAAATCGAAAACAGCATATTGTTTAATAATTAATCGGGATGTCGTGTTGGTTCCCCAGAATCTACTCACAAGCGTTGTGGAAAGGACGCCTAAGATTGAGAAGGTTAACGTAGACGGGGGCAGGTTCATACGCGACGCGAAGGTAACTATCAGTGTGCTTTAAAGTGCACATGTTAAATTTACACTGTGGCATTCTGTGAGATACCGATTTTAGAGGTTTTCCGAATACAATATTCTTAGTATCCACGTACGTCTAACGGCGATGTAAAAAAAAACGTATAATTATCTATATAACTTTATTTTTGGCCAATTATTACTTTAAAAACCCTTGTTATTTTATGTTTTTGTATACTTATGATGAACAATAAAGAGTTTTTCTCTCATTCATTCAACCTTAACATATAACTTAATTATAATTTAATTTTGGTAAATGATGTAACTTATATTTAGGTGCTAAACGACTACATTTTATTGCTCTTCACAATTATGCTGTAAGATGTAATAGAAATAACTTGTTTTTCTAACTGATGAACGCCACTAGTAGTTATTGAGATTTATTTTATTATAGTTTAGTCGGTAGGCGTGTTTTACATATGCGGTCTAATTTTGAATGAACGTTCTTTTATTACACGTTATGTATACAAAGTGTATGTTTATTACAAATTTAGCTATGATCGTACTATTAATATTTTAGTTGTATATAAATTTTCAATATTGCAATAGAATTAAAATAATTATTGAATTACCTTGTTACAATTACAATCCAATTACAAAGTATTTAAGTTACTAAAAGTATCTATCACAGAATGCCCAGTTCTAATTGGCATTGCGCGTCAAAATTTTTAATTGGCTATAATTACTACCTCCATTATTATTTCTTTAATAATGTACTAGTATATTTTGTATATTATTAAAGAATTGAAACATATGTTTTAAATGAAAGGGATGAATGTGTTAGTCCAGCGTCTTTGTCGTTTTCTCTCTTCAAGTCTTTTGTGCAGACATTTGTTTCTTGATTTTGTTTTCTTGTGTTGTGTTTTTTTTTTCATTTGCACGTTTGTTATGAGCTTATGCCACTATGAAATATTAATGCTTTCGCCGCTTTTTATATAATTTATTTACGGGCAGTACTTTAATGCTTTTTTTCTGACCATACTAATTTTTGTGACTGTGTGATGTTTGTGTGAACGAAAAAGCAATATATAGCTGCTGTTTTGTGACTAAGTGTATTTACATTTTCGATGTGAGTTACAATGTGTCATTTAAAAGAAAGAAAAATAAAATTTGCATGTAATAAAAATTCATTGTAATCAAAATTGTATTACATCTAATTATTACTATTAACGGAATTGTTGAAAATTATGTCAAAAATGTTCGTTCTGAATTCTATTTGTAAATGTCAAAAATATACAATTGAAAATTACAAATTAAAAATATTTCATGGGTTTCGCTATAAATGTTGTAAATAGCTTATGGGGATTTCAATGCACATGCAATTCAACTTTCAACCACCAATGGGCGAGCACGCTTGGAACCTGAATACAATACAGGCTCACTCTTTCTAGCATGTCATATTTCTATACCTGGACTCCAGTGTTGCCAATTGAAAAAAAACAAATGTTGCTAGTGATGAATAAACGTATGAATGCTAGTTTTAGGTTTATTATTCGTCCTAGTCAATTATAATGAGATGAATAATAAATCAATTTTGAGATTATGAAAGTTTGAAAGCCCGCGATTATGTTTTTTTTACAATATTTGAGAGGTTATTTGAAAGGATTATAAAGCCTAATAAGTATAATTTATTAATTTTTACATAATGAGCAGATTGTTTTGAGTCCATTTTTTTAGTTTATAATAAATCCATTGGGGATGTTGACATTTTTCTTTCTTTTGAATATAATGAAAATTCAAAGCACGAATAAAACAATCTGCTCTATAAAACTAACATAACCTAACACGCTTCGGGCCTAACCCGAATAGATATACGCGTCGAGATGCCAGCGTTACGCGGAATGGATATGCGAGGAGGTGCACCCCTCTTTCGACATGAGGCAACTGAAACGACAGGCGGATATAGAACAAGCGGAAAGGTTCAGAAAGAGAGGAATCGAAGGTGCTCCCGTGGGATCCGAAGCTGTAGCGAGGGAACTGGACGAGCTGAACGCGAAGTACCAAAGGCTTATGGATATGTTGTACGAGCGGTTGAGAAGGATAGCCGCAGCCAATCCTGGGGATATTGTTACTTTGGTAAGTACTTTTTATTATTAACGATTTAACAGTCTTAATTAAAAATGATATTGTAAACAAAGTTTTAATTTGCATTTGAAATAAATAGTTGAATGTTTTTATTTTTATGAAATATTTGACACAATTATCTGGTTTTGGCTTATTCATATATTTTTTGCTCATTACATACCTTTGACGTCGTAAGGAATTATTTATGTAACTGTAATTCATAAAAGCGTATTTTATTCGTATATAGTACGAGTATTACTCGTCGATTTAAATTATTGTAATTGGTATCCGATAGCTTAGTGGTACTACACTCGGAGATTTATCTAAAGGTCCCGGGTTTGAATCTTTCGGTGGCATGCACCTTTTACGTAGTTTTTCTCGCCTTATGTATATATCGTGAGGAAACCTGCAAACCGAGATTACCGGTATGTGTAATCCGCCAATCTGCCTTGGACAAGCGTGGCGGGGATACTGTCCGTTCCTTCTAGGATGAGGCCCGAGCCCAACAGTGGGGTGCTTTGGGCTGTTATTATTTTATAGAGTAAAGAGGCATCTTCACTGTTGATTTGCCGAATGTAGTGGTTTTCAGTATTTAATATCATTCATTCTAAAACGTGCCTACACTCGTGATTAGAACTATAATATCCTAAATAGTATTACAAAATGGCAGTATAATATTCATTGCAAAATCAAAACCAGTACTTTCAACCATACTTATGCAACTATCCTTACAAAGACTTAAGTCTCATCCCACACCGGTTCATATAAGGCATATGAGTGGGCAGATAATTGATAGTATTACGTTTTATTACTTTGTTTTGTTAATGTCAAGCGCCATTAGTGAAATAATAATAGTTTCTTTGAATTTGTTTTGTTTTTTAATATTTTTGTTTATCCAGCTCGAAGGACCAAAAATATAAAATTTAATCATGTAGTTTAAATATCTAAACATAGTCTTTTTCAAATATAGTAAACTAATTTGAACAAGCCACTACCGTAAACAAGCCTGTTATTATAGGGTAAAATCATATAATTATCATTAATATTATAATTGAAAACAAGTACTGAACTTCATACAGATGAATGATGCTTTATTTCATTATGTAAAATGTTCTTTGATACGATACAATTAGTAGTTAGATTAGTTTAAACGCAAATTATGCACTTTAATTTTGTTCTATGACAGTCCGACAGTAGACCCTGCCCTCTAAAATAGCGAATATTTTAGAAACGCAAACATGATACAATTTTTAGACAGTGCTTGAGCCGTAACCTTAAAAACTAATCGTAACAACGAAACCTTAAATAAAACAATTAAAATTTCAACGAAAAATGTCGCGTCCTTCAGAGTTTTAACATTGACGCATGGCTCAACAACAAACCGGTGAAACCGTGCATCACGAGGTTTTTTGCACCTTCATGCCAGCACGAAAGGTCGTTGACTCGTGTTGATATCTATAGCTAAATTTTTAGGTGATGTGCATTCGATTTATTCAATAAAATATTACTTTGCATCGAGAAAATTAATTCGTTTCGGTGAATTCTAAACGAAATCGAAAAAATGTCTAGAATTTTCTCGATGAAATGTTACTATAAGTATTGTTTGAGATAGAGTTGCTTGGCCAGGATTTGTTTCAGAAGTGGTTTTACGTTAACTTTGTTTTTGTACCTTCATACTCCTGGAAAATGGATTATATATGATATATGAAAAAAAAACAATTGTCATATATGACGTTAATAATAATTAAATAAATATATAGAGACAATTCACATAACGCAGTTTAAGTCCCTGCTATGCTACTTACTTTAAGTATAGCATTGTGTTATGGGTGTGCCTGACTACGACTGAACTACTTATACTCAAAAACCCAGACGCAGTACGGGAATCGAACCCGTGATCTCCGCAAGCGCTTCGTCGTGCTTTAGGCGTTACGCTACAGAGGTCTTAATCCCACTTGCAATATAATTCTAGCAGACATTGTAACTGATCGCCAAACTCCGATAGAATAATTTTTTGCCCGATCCTCCTATATCCTTATCGATGCTTGTTCTTTAAAATTCTTGTTTTTTTTTAATCTATCGATTAATAATAATACTTTTCCTATTTCTACGTGTTGTCGAAAGTAAGAATAACATGTAAAAAAAAAGAAAATAAGAAGGAAAGTGATTTTTGGCATTGGTAAATTTTTTTATAAATGATTTTTTTTTATTACATGCAACAAAATAAGAGTACCCTTCAGTTTTATTAAGTGCGAGGTATATAGGATCAGACTGTAGTTGCCAATAGATTGCTTTTAGCGACTACAGTCCACAGCCCACTCTGATAAAATATATATGTATATTTTCTTGTCGCGTTTTCCTGACGACCAAAGTTTAGGCCTGTACCAGTAATTCATTCTTAGCCTGATACAGGCTAGGAATTTAGGAGGAAATGCTTGTAGGAAGGAAAACTCGTTTTATCTAATAATGTGACCCTAAAGAAAATTAATTTTTCTTTAACGCAATAATGATTCAACAATGACGTCACCGTCATCATATGATGTCATCACGTTGAGTCGTTGCGAATTATTCTATTGTAGTAAAGCAAAAAATATGTTTCAACATTTTCTTGAATCATAATTTGAAAGATGAAGTATTGATACTAAATTTAAAAAATGTATATATAATAGGAAGAAATGCGCGATGTAAAAATGTGCCTTATGTATATAAGAGTTTAAAGAAAAATTGAAAAATATAAAATTTATTTAAAGCAACAATATCAAAACGATCGCAACAACACTGTGTGGGCCCGAATTTAATTATGACAAATAATTCCATACATACATATAAGGATACAATGTTGGTAGGCCCCCCACAAGATGGACCGATGATCTGGTCAAGATCGCCGGAATAGGTTGGATGAGGGCAGCGCAGCACCGATCATCGTGGAGATCTTTGGGGGAGGCCTTTGTCCAGCAGTGGACGTCTTCCGGCTGAAATGATGATGATGATATAAGGATAGCTATATATTGTGATACTACACCCTATTTGCAGTCTAAATGTCCCGGTTACGATTCCCACTGAAGCATCCGCCTCTCAGTTTAGTTCATCTCGTATAATATCCGTGATATATTTACCAGATATTGACGGTAAAGCGAAATATCTTAAAGAACCTGCATACCGATATTACCGATGTACGTAATCGAACTAAGATGTATAATGTCCATTTTTCTAAGAGAAAAAAACCCTAGCCAACCCACACTCGGAAGGTTTTTCTTGCTGTGTGACAGCGGACAGGCTGAGGGTCCACTATACCATACTAACTATTTTAGAGTGGAGTTGCAGCAGTGGATCAGTTACCGTCGTAGCCGTCCTCGTAGGGGCACTGGAACCTGGTCACTTTTGCTAGAATACAACACAAGGTTATTATGGTGGCATATTTAGAAACCAGGAAGACCTGCTGGGGAGCTCACTATTTTCCTAGGCTGACCCCGGTCGCAGAGGTACCCATGCACGGAGAAAAGGTTTTTATCGGAAAATTTATTATAGGTAGATCAGGTGATCCCTTAAATAAAAACGTCGTTTAAAAACACTAAACGAATTCATACTTATTTGAGAACTCGTAAGAAATGTAAAGCAGCGTTAATGAATAAATTACTTCAATAATAAATAGTATTTTCAACAAGTAATGTTTTTTTATAAAAACCATTATTTACAAAGAGTTCGCTCATCGCAATTACATCATCGTACATAAATATGAATTATCCGACACTTTAATAAATGATAGTACAGTGAATGCCCGTTTTATTTTTACTATAGCGGTTATATTTTGGTTAAGAGTTTATTATTCAAAAAGGTTATAATGAGGTCATTCGTAATTTTAGGTGTCTATAGATTTGATGATATCATCATCATCCACGCATTCGATCCCGGTTGCGGACAGCCCTTTTTTAGAATATACAGGGACAATTCCAATTTTTACAATATACTGTCAAGTGATGAGTAAAATTGGTTTTACCAAGACGAATTTTACAGGAGCAAAACCAAGACCGAATGAACAAGACCAAATGTTCAAGACAAAACGAAAAAAATATGAATTCCGTTGAAATTATGACATAAAATATTTGTCATAACTTGAACATAATATGCTTTTGTTATGTTGATCCTTTTTACGAATTAGCGATGAATAAAATTGGTCTTGGTTTTTGTCGTGCTCTACTCATCACTAATACTGTGATCGCAGCGCAGTCCCAAAATAATGAATAACAGACAATATTGATATATGTACATGTGTACTATAATTTTGTTCATTAATAAGTATGACAAACGTCCACACATCTGTTTTGGGAATCGAACCATAACATGCAAAAGCCGTTATGCCGCGGAGGTCGTTAATTACAACCAGGAGTATTTTTTTTATTGCTATAGGACAGCAGAGAGGTTGACGGCCCGCTTAGAATTTAACAGTTACCGTCGCTTAAGGATGTTTGTAACGCCAGTGACATCCGCGAGCACGCTGCTAACCTATGTATAAGGGCCGACCCCGGACGGAGAGGTATTCTTTCTCCGCCCCTGCAAGGATAAAAGTTGAGACTATTATTTACTATACTGTCACATTTGTATTTATTATCAAACTAGTTGACCCGGCAAACGTTGTTTTACCATATAAATTTAGAAAATTACACTGTAGACAGGATTTTCGTAAAATATGTTCTTAATGAGCGTCTACGTCGCGGACTGAGGAGTAACCATGCTAAATTTTAAGTCAGTCGGATGCATAGTTTCAGAGATCTCATGATGAGTGATATTTCACTTATAACGTCGTTGCCAAACCAATAATTAAGTTACTTTTATATAAATCACTTTAAAATAAATCGTTCCTTATAAAATTTTACATGAGATTGTTTTTACTCCATATCTCAAAGTTTTTGCACAGATATTAGTTTGACAACGACGATATTATATGTACATAGATTCGAGCTGATCTCAAGATTTTTGATTCTATTGACCTCGGTTGCTTGCGGTGCGCTCTCTTAAACAGTGAAGGAGGCTCTGGTACATTTTCCAAGTTGAAGTGTTAGGTCAGACGCCAGTTCACTCTGCAAAAATATAATTAATTATATTTCCTTGGGCGAACTATGCTTGAACGAGTATTTATCAAGACACCGACGTAAACTGACTCCCGGAAATTTTAACATGTGAAAGCTTTGAATGCAAGTAGATTAAAATGCTTTAGCTCAACACAAGCATTATTAACGAATATTTAATATTTTATTTCTACTATTATTTATATACCGGAATTAATCAAAATTGGTTCAGTGGCTTAGGCGCGAAGACGACGCAAACAGAGTTCGACCTTCACATTCGGACGAACTCGTGGCGTAATGATTAACGCACTTCGGTACGTTTGCGCAGGTCACGGGTTCGATTCCCTTCTCGCGTCTGGGTGTTTATGTATACTATGTATTTATTTACAAAAAAAAGTATATAAGTAGTATATCAGTTGTCTAGTTCCCATAACACAAGTGCTATGTTACTTAGTTTGGGACTAGATGGCGCTGTGTGAATTGTCACAAAATATTTATTTATTTATAATATTATGAATTAGCCGTTCCCGCCCGCTTCGCTGGTCGAATAACAAATTTTTTTGTGAGATACTATTTTTTTTAAATAATAATAGCCTTAGTTACTCCTTGTTACATCAGCTATCTGCCAGTGAAAGTCCTGTCAAAATTGGTCCAGCCATTTAAGAGATTAGCCGAAACAAACAGACAGACAGACAAAAATTTAAAAATATGTTATTTTGGTATATGTATCGTGTATACATTCAAATGCACTTAGTAAAAAGCGGTTATTTTAATATTACAAACAGATACTCCAATTTTATTTATTTGTATAGATGTGCCGATTAAAAAATTAAACTATCGACAGTCTATATAATTGAATGATTCAAATGCCCTATTCAAGAAAAGAAGTAAACAAGCATATATCCCGTTTGAGAACAAATGTAAAAGATAGTAATGTTATACAAGACCTTGACATGACCGAGTGTCGTTAACAATTACGTCATTTAACGATAAGTAAATTTATAATTTATAATATTTAACTTTGCTGCCGGGTCGAATATACCTATTATTTGAAACCATTGCTATTTGTATTCTATACGTGTCGCAATTCATTTTCCTTGGGAATGATTCCCTTCTTTTTGAAGTGAAACTTCTTTAGCACCGTTGTAATTTGAAAATTCGATGAAACTTAAAACTAACACCAAAAAGAGACAAACATATTCATAAAAAATAGAATGCCTGCGAGAGAATGAGGTAGAAAACAAGTATACAGCTTCCTAAAATCTTCGTCCCCTCTTTATTCGGACTTTCGTAGCTTTTATACATATAATGTGAAATGTAATCTATTTTTCTGAAGTTTCACTTCTGCCGTATGTGAATTGCACACACACACATACTTTTTTTACTCCATCCCATCTATGTTGCATACAGGCAGGCAGGAGTCTAAAGTAACCATCTAAACATCGCAAGGATAAATAAATGTCATCGTACCTATTTGTCTTCGTGCCTTTTACCTGCGGGTAACACCCCATTGCGTTTGGCGTTTGTGCACAATGGGATGCATGGAATATAGTAAATTTATCTCACTAAGTGCGCGTCTTTAGTTTTAGACATTTCTAGGTGCCTTTATGCGATATATAGGTGTCAAATACTTAAATATATGGAGTTTGTTTTGCGGCCGTTATTACCGACACACCCATATTCTTATATAAATAGTTTAGGCCTAACCGATCAAGGCCATCGCGATTAGAAATGTCACGGACAAGCTGTGCGATAGCAGGTTCATGTAACTAGGAAATGTCTGCAAAATACATCTTTCAGGTTCGATACGATACGGGCGATAGTTCCACTAATACGAGAGGATACGAGCGATAGTTCCACTATTATGTCATGTTCCAGAAAATCTGGATTAATATTTGCTATTAGGATATTAAGATTTTATAATGATAGTTCATTATGTTATGTGAAAACCTAAATTTCTGCATACATACCAGAACAAATTATTTGCTAATAATAGAAATATTTGGTTTTTCGTGGGAATTTAATCCGCAAATGTCACTTTCAAGAGCAGTTGCCCTCATTATAAACCCTTAGCCATAATATCTATTTCATTTATTTTCTGGTAGATCAGGAAAGTGTCATCAGATCATAGACGCAAGGAGGCGCGCAATAAGACTCAAGATGTAATCCGTAATCCGGATAAAACGCATGTGTTTGATAAAAAAAAACAATGCAAATTTGCAAAGAAACGTCCTATAAACAAGCCTAGCTAATTTGTAGGGCTCCAAGTCCGTCTGAATAGCAACCAAACCTGGTCTCTGAATATGCTACAATAACCTTGTGTTGTGTTGTCTTCTGGCGTAAGTGACCCAGGTTCCACTCACTCCCCTTTAAGGGGACGGCAGCGTGTTGGCGGTGTTCCTGGCATCGCAAACATCCATAGACGACATTAACTGCTTTGCTTTAGCCTGTCTGTTCTAGATCAATATAAAAATGAAGAATAATGTTGAATGAAACTTAAGAATTCGCTAGGAAACCAAAACAGCAATAAACCAAAAGAGAAACATTAATAATTGCTGGAAACGCGTACACCGAATCGTTTCGACACGATGACGCGTCGCATTTCGCATACGTACGCGAGCGATTAGTACCGCGAGAACTGCGCCCGGTGTATTACGCGCTGTGTACCATCGCTCGTGGCATTCACGAAAATTCGGAAAATTTACATCGATTTATAAATATTTAATGTTTTTATTATTGGTTTGTTATATTGATGTTTATAAGTGCTTTAGTAGTGGAGAATTCGGCTTGAAAAGAAGAATATTAAAAAAAATCGGATTGCTTTTTTTTTTAAAGTGCTTCTGTGATTATTAATTTTGTGGATATAATTGGAAATGCAGTTGTTATGTGTAGTTTTGGAACCTTGATGTTTCTTGAGATAGATGAGAGAGATAAAATGGAATAATAATTTTGATAGGATTAAACCTAAACTTTTAGATCTTTTTCGTTCTGTTTAGGCTTTTTTTTTGTTCTCGCTTATCACTTGAAGTGAGAGATAGCTAATGTTAAAAAAACGTACGTTACTAATATTTTATTAAAACATTTGATTCCAAAAACAATCGTTCAAAATGCGCGTTCCGGCGTGACTGTTTCATTCAAATCCTCCTAGGCAAAACCGTGTGTATTTCTAGCGACTATAGTTAGTTAAATGACTATTGTAAATATCGGAAAAAAATCTAAAATATATTTATCGTAATTCAATTAATCTTACACTAATATGCATTTAGATTATGTAGGGTTTTAAGAAACCAATTATTAAAAATATAGCTGGTTTATAAGCAATACTTATCTTTATGGCATCGCTTTATCAATGATTGTGTGTAGATAATAGTTAGCTCCATAGTTTTGTTTAACTTTGAAAATCTAATTCAAAGGCTGCTAGGATTATTTAAAAGAATGGTTTATAAAAATATGTGTTACAATGTTGAGATTCTCTTAACTCTGTTTACGTGTAACCTCAACACGTAAACCGCCAAGGCTGTCGGGGCCCAAGACATCTTCCGGCTAATAAAATGTTCACAAACACGAATGAGGCTCTGACCATAGCATTTCGATACTTTCGAAGTTGAAGGGTCTAGCAAGCAGTTTCTTCTTGTAAAACTCAAACCTAGCCGAAACTATTCCATCTTTTTTTATCTACCGATAACGTGTGAGTTAAATAATTTAGAAATGTCATGAATAGACATCGACGCGAATTAGATTTGTCCTGCGTCATTCATAACACAAAATTAAGCTCCAAGCTTTAAAGCCAAAGATTTTATTAAAACTTGTATTAATTTGGGTCATTATATTAACTATAAATAAAATGTAAAGGGTCGCTCTGTCGTAAAAGGCGACAAAACAACTCACCCTAGCTACGTGGTAGGGCCTCAAGCCCGTCTGGATGGCGACCACCTTTGGTCTTAAGTATGCCGCCATAATAACCTTGTGTTGTACGTATTCCTGCATTAGTGACCCAAGTTCCTGTACCCTTATGAGACAGCAGCGTGTTTGCGATGCCACTGGCGTTACAAACACCCATAGGTGACGAGAACTGCTAAATTTTAAGCGGGCCGTCAGCTTGTCTGCTGTCCTAATGCAATAAAAAAAATGTTTGTAGTGTTCCTAGCATCGCAAACATACGCAGGTAATAGTAACTGCTTACTATTAAGTGAGCTCTCAGTCTGTCTGCTGATTAGCAATAAAAATATTCACCCAGACACGGGACGAGAATCGGGTCGACGCGACGCGACGACCGCCGCAGACGTTATCCGTTACGCCACGGAGGTCTTCAATAAATATTTATTTAAATTGCTTAGATTTCAGTATTCTTACCATATATATATATATATATATATATATATATATATATATATATATATATATATATATATATATATATATATATATATATATATATATATATATATATATATATATATATATATATATATATTCCTTGCATTTTCCTTCTCAGATATTACGTAATCGTGTTATTCATTAACATGCTCAAAATAGCCTTAACCGACTTTTTAACTTATCGTATAAAACAAGTTTTATTACTTTAAGGACAATTATGTTATACATATATGTAATTGTCTTATAACTTTATTATGAGTATAAGTTATGAATGATGAATGCGAATGAGAAAGCCCTTTAGTGATTGAATTTCACTGAGAGTCTGTGCTTCTTTACTACGCTTAAAGCTTTGGGGTCCTAACGAAATCGAATTGCTTCTTTTCATCGATGTCCTTCCGTCACTTATTCATTTTTGACGAAATTCCTATTTATCCCAGGAAAACAAATGGGATAATTAATAATATTAAATATACTGTGTACAGCGCTATCTAGTTCCAAAATAAATAACAGGACACCTGTGTTAGGGGTTCTAATCAACTGATGTATTACATGTATACTTTCGTAAGTAAAGGCTGACGGTATGATGGTAGTAAGTAGTTACCGTCGCCTATAGATATTTGCGACGCCAGGGGTATGCTGCTATTCGCATTTAAGTACATGAATGTGGGTCACAACCAGCAAGGTTATTATGGCGGCATGCAGACTCCCGTCTGAGACCCTATTACATAGGGTTGTTTTGTCGCCTTTTACGACAAGCCAACCCCGTCGCAGAGGTGAATATTCGTACTTCGCCCCTGCATGGAGAAAAAGATACATAAACATATAATAAAAACAGATTCAGGACGGGAGGCAATGTCTCTCCGTTACGTAACAGAGTGCTCTAGCTGACAAGTAAGCTTCACTTGTGCCGTAAAGCACTCGATAAGACTTCACGTTCCATTGAAAGAACATGTTTTCGTATCATCGAATTCCTTATAAATTGCAATAAATGCTGTCAAATGAATTTATTTTAGTGCATTATCGATATGTGGCATAAAGATAATACGTGCATCATATCGCGGCGGCTATCGATTAATCGGACTGTTATCATTTATTTTAAAAGAAACATTCTTTCATTTGTATCTATTTTAGTAAACACTTGGTTGTAATTTCATAAAACAATACAAGTATGTTTAATTGTAATCGCAAACTTTCCTTCACATTATCAGGTAAAGAGAATTTAAAAATAAATAACCTATAATTCTGTCGCAAATCTAATGAAAATTCACCCATCGCCGTCTAATGCAATAAAATCCAGTAGTAGAGCATTTGAGCTATGGGTAGTAAACAAATGATATACTCTTTACGTTTGTGTATATATATATATATATATATATATATATATATATATATATATATATATATATATATATATATATATATATATATAACGGAGAATAAAAATCTGTTATTGAGAAATATTATGATGCAAAAATCGCTAACTTCCGGAATCCACTATCGACCTATTCGAACGTCGTAATTTGTCACAATGTCAGACACTACTTCTCACAACAGGACCAGTGTGATGATATCATTGCGGTAAAGGAATCATAAGTGGTATTGTCAAGGTTGAGTCGTGATTTATTGTGGAATTCAAACCTTAATTGGTTTTTATATCGGATACCTTCAGTAAAATACAAAAATATACTTCCTTTAATTTTTTTAAATTAAATATATTCTATGAATAATGTTAAAACAATTAAAGGCACAATTTTGATGGCAAGGTAGATAAAGCAGAAACAAACTTTTGGGTTTAGTGATGAAAATATTTATTTCCATAAACAGTTAATATTTGGCAGCATTCTCTGAAGAATTTATCTAATAGTCTTGATTTATTTCTAGTCTTTTGATTTACACTTATAATATTATACTAGCTGACCCGGCTAACGTTGTCCTGCAGTATTTATGTATCACTGTGACTTATTCTAGTTATCATTGTACATACATTTTAATAGTGAACAATAGAGTTTCCATCTCGATTAATTATTTATTTAAATAAAATTGTATTTTCTTTAAACCTTCCAATAAATATTAACCTTAGAAATATAAATAGTATACTTAATAGCTTTTTTAATGTATTACAAATGACAAGTTACTGTCGACACTTAGGGAGCGTTCTAGTAATGCGTAACGAATTTGGAGGGAGAGAGGGGGGGGGGGGTTGTTAAACGTTACGATACGTTACAGAGGCGGTAGGGGATATTTGAACTACGTGTTACCTAACATTGATTTTAATCATTCAGAATGGTCGCGTATAGAAAGAAGTCTTGCTTTTTAAAAATAAGACATTTCAAATGTTAATCAATAATATTAACACGAAAACAATAAGAAAGGTGTTTTATCGTCTTTCCGGTACTTTACGCCACATAATTGTGACTTTTAGGTAAAAATGGTCACTTGGTGGTTACGTAACGTTTTACTAGGGGGAGGGGTACATAAAAACGTTACGGCGAGTTTGTATTTGAAAAATGTCCAAAAATTGCGTTAACTAATACTTGAACGCTTTCTTAATTTGCTATAATAAACATGTTGTCTTTATTAACTCTAATAAAAAATTTCGTATACTTAAAAAATAAATGGTTTTGTCGATTTGTCATGATTGCCCCTGCACTGCTAATGATTTTTATCCTTGATCTAAATGCCAGTAAAAAGTTAGCTACAATAAAAAAGGCGTTTCGTATGCACGCACTAAACGACATAACCTTACACGGCGAATGAATTAATCAAGGTGATTTGGTCAATCTTTTGTACTGAACGATATATACATAAAATTATAGTCTTACTATGAAACAAATATTGTATCGAAACATTCCTTTGAATTAGCTTACCGCGTCCGTCTAGAAAAATCGACACACTATTCCTAAACTTATGCGCATATGTTTAGAATTCTCGTATATAATCAGTTAAAATTACATTCAACACCTTTAAAAATACTTGATGCAATGAATTAAATACTGAAATAGTACGTAGAGTTTAAATATTTAAATAAATAAAATACAGTGACTATACCGTGCACCTGGGAAACGATACAAAAATAAACAAAGTAAATTTGAACAAGTAAAAGTCTCACGTAATATCTAAAACAGAAACACTTGAAAATGATTACCTCATTCTCGAGGTGGTAAGATGAGAGAAAGAGAAAGCAAGCCATTTATTGAGAGCTTTGCCAAAATCAACTTGGCGTTACGTTTATTTGGCGCTTCAGCTATACTATTGTAGACATATCTTTTGCAGATAGATAGATAGATAGATTATTCTTTATTGTCCACCAAAGATTATATACATGCAAAGTAACTTAATATTAAACTTATAACTACTGCAGTTGTAGTTCAATTCAATAATTAATGCTATATGCTATTACAGCTGAATAATATATTCCTAAAACTGTTTTTTTTTATTGCTGTGGAACAGCATATAGACCGCTTAATAGTAAACAGTACGCCAGGGGCACCGCTAATATACTGGCCGTCTGCCAAGGCCAAGGGTAGCTCTGGAACCTAGATAATTTATGCCGGAACACAATACAAAGTTATTATTGCGGCGTAATTACAGAGTAGGGGTGATCGCCATCCAGTAGGGCTTGGGTCCCTACCGCTTAGTCGCACTTCGCCACTGCACGGGGAAAAGTCAACTACTTTTATTGGGTTTGTCTTTTGAGTCGAATTCTTCCTGAAATATGTCTTATTTAAGACATTTGAATCACGTAAATAATTATTAATATTACTATTACACTGCATAATTTCAAAACTTTATAAATCGTCAACAATATTATGGTATTCCCGTGCTTTTTATTATATGTCCTATAGACATAACCCACCGAAATCGGTTCAATGATGTAAACGCTATTCAAAGTCCCATTGTCAATTACTCATCGCAAGCCGCCGCCATTCATAAAACGCCATTTGGCACCATTTCTCTATCGAAATAGTACAAAAGCCATAGTGATTGCCAAAGCGTTTATTTTTACACCAATCATGACATTTGCTGCTTCTACAGTGATACATTGTTGTATCACAGTTTGTTTTATTACTTTGTAAAATATATAATTACTTTTAAATTGTACAAAGTCGAAATTTCGTAAATAATCCTCTTCTTCAAGTAATAACTACACCAATTCGTTTTCACGTATTGGACATCTCGTAATAAGAATACTATGAGGACGTTCCTCGCACGCAAAGACACTAACGTTTGCCAAAATGTATTTCTACTGTCAACGGCACTTATACGTACTAATTCGATTTCGTAATCAGTCGTACCGATAATTTTGTTTGTTTGATAATGTTTTGTGTTTTACATCTTGACAAATCAGTTGTGACTCTTCTTTCTGTGTTATTGTTTATACCGTTATGGATTATTTTTGTTTCCTTTGCAGTTCTGTAAGTTTCTTTTTCTTATCAGAGTTCTTTAAGATCATTCGTACTATATTTACTGGCAATAAGTGTTATTTTGTAATAAATAAATTAATCTTTGCTGTTGTCAATAGACCAGTGTCCACTTATGTTCAAGTATGAGGTAATCGTTGAAATAAATGGGATTAGATCATATTTACCTAAATTTACGTCTAGTTTCAAGGTAATTTTTTTTACATTAGGCATGCGGGCAGTTTGTTTACCTACACAGCGAAGTCGGGTAAATGAATTATTTCACACGTGAGTTTTTGTTGAATTGTCGGCGCTGTCTGTTTATTCAAACTTTTACAAATTTACTGAAACTTCTACACGTGTTTCTGTATTTTGGAAAACAGCAAGTATAGCAGATAGCAAGTAGGATGGACTCTTTTGGTAAGATGAACATCACTTCTTGCGGGTCAGCTGCTCTAGGCGTGTATAATATATATGATTTAGTGGGTGTACTAGTACGGCGCTACTTTGAAAACGAGTGTGCATGAAACTTTATACTATCCCACTGCGCGTCTACCATACGGCGGGGTGTGTATAAAGTATTTCCTATCATAATTTTCTTTAAAGGTTTAATTATTGATGATGATGTCAATGGTACTGCAATAAAATTATTACCAAAATATATCTTGCACTCATTCAAATATCAGCCAAATTAGTTGACGTTCAAGATGCAACAATCGCTATAGTCACGAAAACATAAGTTCGTTGACCCGAAACTAAAATTAAAGCTGTGCTGTACATTCTGTATTTTTTCAAAGGATATTTCGTAAACACATATCCACTAATATGTGTTTACGAAATATTTAATGTGCTGCCGGATTTATTTAGGTTGATATTACAAAATGATGTAATGATTGAACTATATGATCACCACATTTGTATCATAATGTGACTGGCAGAGTTTTGTTCGTTATTAGGCCAACCACCAAATTGCGGGGGTTCCTTTTAACTGATAAAGTTCACAAAAATTACTAAAATTATTAAAGCTACTTCATAAACCTATTTCCTGACTTCGTTTTAGAAATCTCATTACGCACACCCCGTCAAATGGAACGGGGATCTTCAAACAGCCTAGCTGGGTTATGCACTAGCACCACCTCGGTGTTACCTCGTATCTGAGATACTTACTTTTCACATTTATTTAATCTACTAAATTCATTAAAAAAATTTGTCACAGTAACGAAATTTTTTGCAATGTTAGTTTGACAAAAATAATGTCTAGCGAGAACTGTTGTGTTTAAGTTGTTCTCTAATAAATAGTTTTCCTAATTTAATTTTTAAATTTCACGTGATAAAGATGGCGTTCCCTATTATTGCGAGTGTCCACATAGACACTCTCCTCGAATACTCGTTATGAATTCTTAAAACAGGTTTCATGACGCCATTTTTTGCTTCGCGGAAATCGTTTTAATAATTATTACACTAATCGTTTTTTGTCCAATTTAACCATGTGTGTTTCCGACTTCAATATTAATATAAATAATAGGCTCAATACGTCATTTTTTTTGTTGCCGGCGTCAGTTTTGTTATTAAGATGTCTGTTAAGCTAAACAGCTTTCAACGGTCGTGTTAATATAATTAATTTAATTATCTGATTATTATTATAAGTAGTTTTTATTTTCACTTCGCTTTTGACGCTCCTTTATCCATATAAATCTGTATTCTTTCCATATCGTTTCCTAAATTTGAATCTTAAATAGTAAATACTTAACGCTCATAGCGTTCCACTTCTGGGCTCGGGCCTACCTCTAGAAGGAACGTACACTATACCCGCCAAACTTGTCCAACTTATACATACTTACCAGTGATTTTGGTATGTAAGTTTCCTCACGAAATTTTCATTCACCGTCGGTACATGGCAATTATGCTATAATTAATATGCACATTAGACAAGAAAGATTGTCTCAGCATTGCATGCCACCGTGGATTTAGAACACTGGGTCTCTAGATTGGTCTTCGAGTGAACCACTGAGCTACCTTACATGCATAACGTTCATTAGTTACATGTAAATAAATTGCAATGATTAACATGACAACACTAAAACAAGATAAAATAGCAATATTTCCTTTTACATAATTTGTATAAACACGGTTAACATTAAACCTGACATTCGTGCTTAACCTTGAATTAGATGAATGGTATAGAAATCATTTAGAATATTTGATGTAACGAATAGTATTTGTCATAAACATGTTAATGTTATATTTATAAATATAACTTCTATATCAAAATTGATTCAAATTGTGTTTTAGAATTTTAGTCCGTATAATCTCTGACAAAGAAAACGAGTCATATTATTAATTATGTATCAATTTTAACTTCAAATATTTTCTACGACTGGCAATTTCGCGATTATATACGGGTGTTGTACAAGGAGCAGTATTTAACCCTTAACCTTTCACAATAGTATACAACAGTATCATTAATAGTTTAGTATAAGTGTGAAGAAAATCTTGCTTATATACAATTTATAACGTTATACCAGTATATAATGGAATTTTGTGATTGTTAAAACATTTGTAGGCCGATTAATTTACTTCGTAGGGTGAGAAATTTTTATTGCTAGTTAAAAACAGAATAATCCAATTACGATGTTAAATAAAATGATATTTAAGATCTATTTACTGCAGCTTTATTTGTCGAAGTATGTGACCTCGATTAACTCGCCTAATGGCAAATGAAAAGTTTCACCTATTAAATATTAACTAAATAAATGTAAATTAACTTAAAAAAGAAAAAAAATCTCAATAAATTATAAACTAAATGTTTTATTTAACATTATCTAATAAAATTACCCCTTCGCCTTTGTTGACCGTTTGAAACACCGAACGTGACTATATTGTTCAAGTTTGATACAATTGTCCTTCATTATATCAGACGGGGCGTGTGTCTTCATATTTTATAAGGATGCATTGTTTTATATTATCACCTGTTATATTTTGTCGACTTATTTTATTGAGTTGTTAGGTCAATGATGGTCGGGGCGGCATACGCACTTAAACCCTGGTCGTCACATGAGCCTCTGTAGGGAGGGGATTTATTATTTATACATACACAATGATAAAGATTATTCCAGATTTTAGTTAACAGAGCTAACAAACTTCAGTCCACCCGTACCGGGGACGGTACCAAATGTACCGGTACAAAATGAGTTTCTTTTAGCAAAAAACCAAATGATTAAACTACAGACGACCCGGCGCTTTTGCTCTATTTTCTTTTCACGAACACTTAATCCTTAAATAAGAGCGATCATAAAGATTAATTTGAGCCTACGTCGCGGAAGCTTTTCATCATATGTCCCGAAATAGTATATTGTGAAAATACTTGCTATTAAAAGATAAAATGCAGTGACGTTGTGTTATAGTACTCAAGGGATTTTAGTCAGTGTTTCTTCTTTTTTAAAACCTTTCAATTCTCTTATTAGAGAAGTACTTTGACAGATATGAAAGACTCCATAATTATAAAAGCTAACTCACGCTGCCTGTGTCTGCATTCAAGCGCAACGGAATGCAGGGACCTAAGAGCATTCGAAGATGTTCGACACTGCGAATTTCCTATTTAGAACCCCCCGTGATGTAGTTGTCGAATGTGAATTGTGCACGGACCAAAAGTCGGCGACCCAGCAAAAGTGCCACCCTGAACACCCAAACCGACACTCGGATGTTGTTTACTCAAGAAGAAACCAATAAAAGTGTCGCTTGAGGATATATTAGATGATTGACAACGAAATTTTGTGTTCTACTTTCATTCTGAAACGAGAAAAATAATTTAAATAAATAGGATGACAGATTTTTCCCCCAAAAAGGGGTTAACGTCGAGCAGGCGGCCGGTTGTAAAAACTAAGCCACAACTATTACAACATGTAATTATGTTGTGCCGACCTCATATAATGTGGGATAAGGGCAGGAGGAAGAAGAATAAAAAATTTAAAAGCTTACTCAAATTCTAAAAAAATAAACTCTAAAATTTACAAATATAAAAAATTGAATCCAGTTGATATACAGGAATTAGTATTACCAAAGATCTGTTGTATAATTTCGTAACATTTTGTACTGATGGGCCAAATTTAATTTCAATTGGAATAAACATTATTATTTGTTGTGTAAGACATCTTGTTTAGGCCGTTAATACTATTATAGGTTCGCATAGATGGCGCATAAGGCGCTCTCGCATGACCACTTAATATATCAAGCGAACCTATAATAGTATTAACGGCCTAAACACATCTTAAAAACTAGGCGTGGTGGGTCCTTTTGTTGGGAGTTTGGGAGGAGCCACACGGCCAAAATATATATATGTATGTACGTGATTTTATAAATTTAGCCAGTTTCATATATAACTGATTGGATGAAGTTTATTAGCCACAAACATTAATATTTTTATATTTACATGATATGTTTTTGGTTTATCTCTTATGAACTTAGCCACTTTGGTCGCGTTGATAGAGTCGAGATCATTTGACATTTGTTCTAGTATAAAAAAAACATTCTCAGTTTGGTAATAAATGATGTGGTGTGATGGTGCTGCTTGAAAATGTATCTAACAAATAATAACGGTACAACGGCAGACGGCGTTTCCTTCCTCACATTATGATTGTTCAAGTTTTGTCCCCTTGTAGAGAGGCAAAAAGTATGAATCAATGTCGTTGTCAACGAATCAATGTGTTGTTGATCGGGTTTTATAACGAAATCGCGACTATTAATCCTTTAAAGCACTTTTTGTATTGTTAGTTGAACTTTTGAAGCTTTTTGCGCTACAGCTCCGCTGTAAATATGGAAAAAAAGTTCACACTAATCAAGTTACGTAGATTTGATGGGGAAAAATCTAAAAGTGGCTGACTGTACTTGATACTGGCACACTATGGAAGATCAGATTAAATTTTTTTTTGTAAAAGATAAATTTTACAAACTTGAATATCGTGCGGTCATAAAATTCTTCGTTTTGGATGGATTAACCCCTAAGGAAATTCATCCGAAGTTGACAAAAGTTTATGGGGACGCTGTTCCTTCAATGTCAACTGTTAAAAAGTGGGCAGCTGAATTTAAACGCGGTCGCACATCCCTCGAAGAGACCCACGTGAAGGATGGCCAAAAACCATCGAAAAGGTGCAGGATATCGTGTCGGATGATAGGCGTGTTAAGGTGGTTGAGATAGCTGAGGCCGTGGGAATATCGGAAGAAAGAGTGCGAAACATCTTGCAGAAAGAATTAGGGATGCGAAAGCTCTGCATAAGGTGGGTGCCGCATTTGCTGTATTCTGATCAAAAGCAACTGCGCAAATGATATTCGCAGCAATATTTGGACAGATTCAATAGGGATCCGATCGATTTTGTGCGGTTAATTTGTTACCATGGATGAGACACGGGTCCACCACTACACGCCAGAAATGAAACAACAGTTGAAGCAGTGGATAGAAGCCGTTGTTGGTTCAGCGCCAAAGAAAGTGAAGTCGATCGCATCTGCCGGAAAGGTCATGGCCAGTGTATTTTGGAATGTGAAAGGAATCCTGTTAATTGATTATCTTGAAAAAGGCAAAAAAATTACAGGCGAATATTTCTCTAATCTTCTTGACCAGCTACACTTTTATGAGCATCTGCTCACAAAAGTGTGTTGGCAATGGGAAAACTGCGGGATTTGGGGTATGATTTGCTCGGCCATCTCTCTAATTCTCCTGATTTGGTACCCTCAGACTTCTATTTCCAAATTTGAAGAAATTTGTTTCTGGGAAGCGCTTCGCGTCCAATAAAGAAGTTGAGAGGACCTTAGATGGATATTTTCACGGCCTTCCAGACTCACTTCCGAGAAGGAATACTGATGTTGGAGAAACGCTGGACCAAGTGTGTTGAAGTCAAGTGAGAATATGTAGAAAAGTAATATCATTTTTCAACTGAAAATTGCAGTATTTCATTGTCAGTTCGAGAATTTTTCACCTTACCCTAGTATTGAAACCACGGAGGAAAGACAAAGGTGGACATAGAAGAAATGTGCCGATCGCAAGTAATGGGAGATGCGAAGAAGATTTACATTATATTGAGCACAACACTAAAGTATTGAAACGCTGAGTCTCTTCCGATCATAATCGATTACATCACTCGATAACGTTTTATGTATAAACTAGTTAGCGATGATAATAAATCTTTCAACCGTTTATTCGCATATACGTGTAAACCTTTAGGGAAACCTGTAAATATTATTCTAAAAATCTTGTGTAGAAGTTAAATATTTTAACACTTATGTTGTTATAATGTAACTAAATATAGAATATGAAGTCATTTGAGGGAAATATCTAACATAAACTTTTTTATCGTTAATACAATAATGTTATAGACATTAGGCCAGATTGGGTAGAGAATGCTATCGTGTGGGTCGAATCCGTAACCATTGGCTAGAGTTTTGAGTGCAATACCACTTAAATGTCTAGTATACATACACATTCACCTAGTTCCAAAGTAAGCAGCGGAGCGCTTGTATTGTGGGTACTAGATAACTGATATTACTTATGTATTGTTCTTTTATAAAAAAAATTATGTTGAGTATTATGCGAAACGCCCAAACTCAGGACGGGAACCGAACCTGTGACTCTCCTACCTTTTTTAAAATTTATTGCTGACGATACTGAGGAACAGCAGACTGGCTGACAGTCCACTTAATAGTAAGCAGTAACCATCGCCTTTGTATGTTTGCAAGTCTAAATGCACGGCCGAGCCACTAATAGCGGAACGCAACACAAGGTTGTTATGGCGGCATACTCATAGACCAAGGGTGATTCCCATCTAAACGGGCTTGGGGCCCTAACACGTAGCCTAGGGTTGTTTTGTTGCCTTTTACGACAAGCCAACCTAGCTGCAGGGGTTAGGTTTCGTACTCTGCCGCTGCACGGAGAAAAAACATCTGACTTTGCAGTCTGTAAGATATAATATATAATTTGAATGCTTAGTTCGTCATGAAATAACTAAAATATTCACCGAATCGCCGGTTTTTATGTTATGTTACTCCTTTTATGTGCCTATGAATGTAAGTTGCGTGCGTGAATACAAAATGTGCGTGTTTTTTGAAATATGGCGATTTGATGTCAAACTGGTGGGGTTCTAAAAATATGATTTAGGGTTTTTTTCAATATACATATTAGCCCGGTTGCAACTAAAGCTTTTTTAGATTTGTAGCTTGAGGCATGCTTATAGATATATTCAGACGTCGCAGAATATTGAACAAAGCTACCTCGCGATGCTTCCACTGCTGCCACACAAGGGTCTGGGTTTTAGCGGGTATGCCAGCGATTACCACTACATGCTAGTCCTATCAATCCTGACTTGACCTAGTGAGATTATGTCGGAGAAACCCAAATAACCACGTCGGTCGGTTTTCCTCAGAGTTCCGACTTGGTACTAGTTAAAAAAAGGTTTTAAGTATGGTCACAGGGCTAACGTTTTGCACACTAATTCGCGTTAAAGCTCTTCCGTGCCAAAGACATAAAGAAATAGAATAAACGCTTTTGCAGTAGCGACTGCCTCGTACCTATAAAATTAACCCGAATTGAACCCTTCCTTCGATGTGCAAGTGTGCCAAAAGCAGTAGTCGATTTATCGCTTTTTAAGACTCAAGAAAAATTATAACTACTAAATTATACGAAATAACTCGGGAAGTAGGTTATAATAATATAACTTTAAAAATGGATCTTTATTTTAAACATTTCTTTTAAAGTTATTTATTATGTATCATAACATACATACATATGTAATTTCAAAAAAATGTGTAAAAAGCTATTATTTTAATTTTGGTCTATCGGTAAGAGATGTAAATTTACAATGTTTATTTATCTAATGAAGAATTTTTGCGTTAATTTAATAGGTGCTCCAATAAAGATCTTGTTAGGAAAAGCGCTCATCCTATACGAAATTTGCAAAGAGCATTTTAAAATTTTTTCTCACTACGCCCGGCTGCGAGAGCAATGCGCGCGCATCCACACCACAATTTCAACCAAAATCGAATCGGCCGTGTCACGGTTCATAACCTCAAATGATCGCAAACAGCTGTTTTAATTCAATTTAACTCAATTTGAATTTAAATGTATACTGATATTTAATCATTATTACTCGAAGTGTTTTTTTAAAGTTTGTTTGTTTAAAATGTGTTTTCATTCATTTTATGAGACGTTTGGCGAATGAAGTAATAATTTTCTATTAAATGTGCGAAACGTTACTTAAAAAGTATTTAAATAATTTTTTTTATATTATTGTATACTAGGCAATTTTATTTAATATTGTTATTCTATTGTGATTATCAATATAATACGCTAATAGGTATTATACACCACATGTCCTCAATATTACTCTTCCAGTTTGTTTCTCATATTTCTGCTGCATAATAACAACTGTATTTGACATATCTGCTTTTAAAGTGAAAATATATTTTCATATTCAAAGTTCAATAGAAATTTCTAGAATTGAAATATTCTTATTCGATGCGGAATATGTTGGTCGACATATGTTAGAGATCTCCATTCATATATAACAAGTTTATAATAAAAAAAAATATCCTAAATAATCTTGAATGCCTGTATTCGCAGGCGTAAAAGTAATAAATTATAGTTTAAAAAAACTAAAAAAACACGCTTTTATAGTTAATAATACTAAAAAGTTAGTAGTTTACTTGTTAATTCCCAATCGGTAAATGTTTTTATTAATTTAACGCCATTTTCGGGCTGGTTTTTTTTATTTAACACCATCTTTCGGAAGTTTTATTAATAAAGTGCCGGATGGCGTTCCGGCAGAATGAAAAGAAAAAGTTAAGAAAAATTATTAAATGTGTGTATTGTCATCAGGTGTGCAAAATTTTAAATTTTTTGATCGTTCAAAGTGGGTTAGAATCTAGTCCGAAAATTCTTTTACATCTATACATAGATACATACCGGTCAAGTTAATAAAGGCGTGGTAAAAATAGAGGTCGTCTTTTCGTTGTTAGAAAAAATTCATTCGTTCCAGTTACCTTATTAATTTTTTTTAATTTTTTAGTTTAATTAATATATTATCTAAGACAGTTTCATGAGTGAATTTAAGATAAGTAAGATAGTAAGTGCCCACGAAGCTCCTACAGCGGAGCTAGTTACTTTTTTTTTATTTATTTTATTTAAATTTATTTTCTTTATATGTGGTTTTCATAACCTTTTCAAATTTATCATTAATTAAATTCATCATTATCCGAAGTTAGTGGGTATTGGACTTATGATTTCAACTTCTGGAAATATTCTTTTGTCTTAATCGTCAGTTAATTTGAATTAAAATTATTTTGTTTGTATGTATTTACTTTCTGTTAGATGCATTTAGATAATAAAGTTTACTTTTGTTAAAAGTGTTTTTTTTTTTTACAAAATAGTGACAATGTGTGACAATGTTATAAAGTGTGTGAAGTGAGTTTTTTTTTATATCATCAAAATGGAGGAATACGAGTATGATTTTGCGTACGAATGTCGGGTAGGTATTTTTATAATTTTAAACAATTTCATTTATTTATTTCGTTTCGTATGTTTGTATCATGTCCGATATAAATAAAAATAAAATTGATCAATTGTATGATGAAATATGAAATTACGAGGGGAGGTTTTTCAAAGAAAAACGGAACAATTTTAACGACTAAGGCAGCGTCGGCTCGTAAAATGTTTTTAAACCATAATATATACATATGACAGAAAGGGCTCAGTAATATTTAAATCATATAAAAGAAATTTATTTCAGACTTTAAAATAATTAGTTATTTCGAAAGCTTTTGAAGAATAAGCACACTGCAACGGTTCCAACTTCACAGATATGGCGAGCCTACATAAAGTCAGTCGTGCAAATACCCGTTTTAAAAATCTGCTTTATTTTAAACTGAACCGGCTTATTACAGAACGTTCGGCATTGATTTGGTGACTGTTTCCCTTTTTGTCCCGATTTACGATTTCTCATGTATTGCATAACTTTAAGGTGGCCTGGAAAAGGTTCAATTACCTCACGTTACGGTATTACATACATTTTAATTGTATTTTTCGTCAACTTACCAATATATAATATTATTTTTGAAAACAATAATTAATAAACTGTAACGATTCACACAGCGCTTGGTCCCAAAGTAATCTGCGAAGCACTTCTGTTTTTTTATTGCTGACGTCCCAATTAATAGTAAGCACCAGGGGCACCATGAATACGCTGCTGTCTCATAAGGGTACAGGAACTTGGGTCACTAATGCCAGAACACAACACAAGGTTACTATGGCGGCATACTTAAGACCAAAGGTGATCGCCATCCAGACGGGCCTGAGGCCCTGCCACGTAGCTTCTGTCGCCTTTTACGACAGACCGCAATGGCCGCAGGGGTTAGTATTCTTACTCCGCCCCTGTACGGAGAAGAAATATTCTGGATATTAGTCAACTTATATACGCATATACTTATTATTTATGTAAATAAATACATAATAACTATTATACCTATATATAAACACCTAGACTCAAATTTAATAAATTGCTTTAGATTGTTTGTGTATTGTACTCGGAGTTTTTTTGATATTCCACCGTAATCTACTAGACTGTATAGTACGCAGATTGCCTTGGGATTATCGTACTTTCCATCTTGATATGTTAATAATACGTGAATATTGAATCGTTGTATTTGCCTTTGGAGACAATTCGTCTCTTAGCGTTTCCTACCGTCTACAACAGAAAGATCGCTTTCGACTAGACATTCTTACGAATTCTCTTGCATTTCTTTACTCCTGTACATAAAGTACGTACATATGTACCCATAAGATTATAATCCGTCGAAGATGGTGACCACTTACCACAAGGAAGACCGCCTACTCCGCTGAAAATGTTTTCATTTAATTAAGTATTCTTCTCAAAGTTGTTGATGATTGTTGGTTAGCGACTATTATTAATACTACGAGTTTAAGCTAAATTGTATCCTTATGACGTCATAGGTGTATTAAAGTTCTGTTTAACTAAATACATAATAATCAGTGTCAAAAGAGCATTAATTTAAACAAAGTTTAATAAATTAGTTAATATATGAAGTCCTAAACTTTAAGGCATGTTTTGATATTTTCAGCGCCTCGTGGAGGCAATGGCGCCGCGCTCGGCGAGATCATTCCGCCAAGAGTTCAATATGCAGGATTTGACTACAGAACACACCTACACCACCCACTACACAACAGAGAAGTAAGTGATTAAATAACTTAGTATCGATCTCACTCCAAAATGAACACTTTCAGTAATTATTCTATAATACGTTATTATAATTACTTTTTGTTAGAAATCACCATAATGCCAATATTCCAATTGTAAACTTTCGACAGCACAATATCGGTGTGTTGCCTTACCGAACAACTACAGCTGTCGAAGGATCCATTTGTATTTTTGTTGACTTTTTTAAATTTCGTGTCTATTACTATCTGTAACGTAGGTTATATATGGTGTGAAACTAAAATGCAACCTTTGCTGCTTAAACGATCTTTCGGCTCACCGTTTTTTAGTACATGATTCAAATTTTTATATAATTTCTTGTTAATTTAGATATGTCAGGACGTCACATACAACAGAAATGGACGGACAAACACCAGTTAAATCGATGGCCAATGGAAAATTAAACTCACCTAATTACGCCACAAAAGCAATGATTACAGAAGATGACAGACCTGATGTGAGAAAACTTAAACGAGTACACAGAATGTACGAAGGGCCCAATATTATTGAGTCCAGAGGTATCGTACATCCAGAGACTAGAGAAATATTGACCGTAGGTCAGGCAATAAGTATGAGGATACTAGATGTCAGATCAGGAAGATTATTATCCTCCCCCGACACAAGGCAAACAATGACCATCGAACAAGCTGCCAAAGAAGGACTTATTGATCCTAAATTGGCAGAAAGATTAACAGGACCATGTGGAATGACAGAAGATGGAAATGAAGTGACACTGCTAGAAGCTATACAGAGAGAACTATATGATGCCGAACAAGGAGTAGCTGATCCAGCAGAGAAGAGAATAAAGGTAAATGTTGAAGGCGCATCGCTGGGAACACAAGGAATGAGTATATCGGACGCGTTAAATCGTGGACAAGTTGACTTGCAAAGAGGTCTCTACAGACTACCTAATGGAAGCTACATCTCAATAGCTGAAGCCTATCAAAGGGGTTACCTAATTTATAATGAGATTATCAAAATCAAATCAAGTGCTTTATGTCTGTCAGATGCTATAAATCAAGATTTAGTTGATAGTAGTGGTTGGATTCTGGACAGGAATACGGGTGACAGATATCAAATAGATGTAGCTATCCAAAACGAATTGATAAATCCTCATATAAGAGAAATTGTCGATCCGAAAAGTGATACGAAAATAACGCTTACTGAAGCTATAGATAGGAATATTATAAACACGAAACATTCTAAGTATGTACACAATATCACTAAAGAAAAATGGTCATTCAAAGACGCAGCAAATAAACGACTAATCTATAAACCTTTGACTCTTAAAGACGTTTGCGATAGTAATTTGATGACTAATGATGGTAAAATTTTATCGCCAGCCAATAGGGCACCATTAAATATTTTAGAAGCGATTTCAAGTGGTGTTCTTGATAGTGACAATGTAAAATGTATTACAGACACAACTACAGGTCAATTGTTAACATTGTCTGAAGCTTTAGGAGCTAAAATTATTCTGCATGATAATAAATTCCGTGATAATTTAACTGGTGAAATTTGTACGATTCCAGAAGCTGTTGATAGGGGTCTTATAACATCTGTTTCACAAAAATCTATATTTGATATTGATGGTTTTAGGGATCCTAAAACGGGTGAATTCGTTTCTTTCAATTTAGCACTTGCTAAAGGTAATTTGAAATATGTAAACGGCGAAACATTCTTAAAATCAGAAAGCGGTGATTTCGTTTATTTAGAGGATTGTACAAAAGTAGCCATAGTTAGACCAGAAGTTTTAGAAATGTTCAATCGTAAAATAGGAGTGTATGAAAATGGCAAAGAACTCTCAGTTCTCGATGCGGTCTTTAAAAATATATTAGATCCAAAAACGGGTCATTTGTTAGATTCTCAAACAAAGAAACCCATTCCTTTCAATAAAGCTGTTGAAATTAATATGATAACCCCTGAAGGTGCTGCCCTCTTAAATTCATTGCTAAATATAACTCTTACTTTACAAACGGTTACCAAAACTGTAAAACGTTATGTCACCGTAACCAATACCAGCGCTACTCAGAGGTCAGAAACTATAATAACTTTTGCAGAAGCTGTTAGACGTGGTCTTATCGATGAAAATACTCAGACGTTCACTGATCCCACTACGGGAACAGTATTTCCGATCCAACAAGCGTTAGACGAAGGTCTCTTAGGAGTTGAGAAAAATGAACCACGTGTCGTTCATATATCTGATCGCGTAACAAAGAAAGATCTTGTACCCGGACAAGTAGTAGAACTTAAGATTACTAAAAAGTCCTTTATAAAAGACCTTCCTTCTAGCCCCGAGAGTAAAGTCCAGCAAGATAGCCGCCCGGAAACTATCAAGAGCCCAGACTCTGCTAGTCGTGAAATAGTGCAACCTAGAGAAGGTTTCATCCATGAAACCAGAACCGTAAAATCGAAAACAGTCGTCTCTGAGCCAACAGTAACGTCTATGACGATTAAAAAGAATTCAATTGAACTCCCGCACGGTGGGTGGACTCTCAAAGAAGCAATACAACAAAATCTTTTCAATCCGACTACGGGTATGTTTATTATTCCGGGTACAGATAGAGTTTTAGATCTAGAGGAAGCTCTAAAATTAAATATAATCAACCCTGATTCTGCTCTAGTTGTTGTCCCTAACACTAAAAAAGAATTATCTTTAAATAAAGCTTTAGAATTGCGTATAATAGATAATGTAGGTCGTTATAGACTATCAGATAGGCAAATCCTGACAGTGCATGAAGCGATTGAACGTAAATATATTATCTTAATACAACTAACTACAACAGTATCTTCACATAGAGTAATTACGATCACTTCTGTTGCTGGTATGCCTGACAAAATGGAAATATCAGAAGAGATGGAAACTCCTTACGAAGTTTCGACTGAGGAACAAAACATATTAGAACCGGTTCAAGTAGAGCCTGGTATAATATTTGATCCAGCAACAGCTCTGGTTATTTCCACAAATTCAGGCGTATCGGAAAATGTTATTGATGCAGTGGAACGAGGAATCGTTTCGTCTAAAGCTGTTAAGGTAACCGAGCCACAAACTGGTAAGTCAATTACAGTACAACAAGCACTCGAAAAAGGTATTATAAATCAGAAGACGGGTGAATATAAGGATAAAACTGGTAAAAAAATTAGTTTAACTGATGCCGCTAAGATTGGTTTAATTTCTGTAGTCGGCGCTCCCTTAGTTGCTGCATCTAAAGTGATTCAAGTAGTGAAAAGCACCATGGTAGTTGATCCGCAAACAGGAGAAAAATTACCGATGGAAGTGGCATATGAACGTGGTTTAGTTGACCCAGTTACTTATCAAAAATATGAGGATTCTATGCGCGATAAGTCACCTGGCTTGCCTACGGAACATCGAACGTCAGTTACATATACACAAGTTACTAAATCAGAACCAACGAGCACTACTACAGTAACGGTTGTAGTAGATCCGAACACTGGGGAGAAATTACCAATAGAAGTTGCATATGAAAGAGGACTAATAGATCCCATATCGTATAAGAAATACGAATTGTCTGTAAAAGATCAAAAACCTGAAACCACATCTTATCAAGACATAAAATCGCCCGTAACAAGTAATGTCACTTTTACCCAGATCACTAAGTCAACTCCAGAAACTATAGTTACCGTGGTTATTGATCCTACCACTGGAGAGAAAATACCTATCGACTTAGCTTACGAAAAGGGTCTAGTTGATAGTACGACATACAAAGTTTATAAAGATGCAATTCAATCAGAAATATCGAAATCTGGTGCAAGTACTAGTTTCACAAGTAAACCCATTTCGGTAGGAGCTGCTGTATCAGAAGGTTTTATTACTGTAGAATCTATACAGAATAGTTTGTCGGTGGATAACAGGTTTACAATAGAGACAACTACGGCCGACCGAATGAAAACACGTCCTACAGACGTAATTCAAATTATGAAAACGAATAAAACAAAACCCAAATACAAAATTAACATAACTAGAGAACAGACTCCAGAGACAATTCAAGAAACAAAGTCTATTGTATTACAAAAATTGCGAAAACGTGTAATGGACCCTTCAGAAGCTATAGAAAAGGGAATGATTGATACAGAGACTGCACGTATTCTGGAATTAGTTAAGACTTACAAAGACACAAACGGAATGCCTATCACTCTAGAAAAAGCTATCGAGTTAGGTATTGTAGATGACACTGAAGGCAAAATAGTGGATCCTGTACATGGTGATATAATTTCAATTAAAGAAGCTATTAAGAGAGGAATCCTTGATGCTGAAGGTCAAGATGAAGTACTGATCCCGTTAGCGAGAAGTCTCACTATACCAGAAGTTTTGGAACAAGGTCTTTTGGATCCTGCTACGGGAAAAGTTATCCACCCAGAAACTGGCAATCTTTTAACGTTACGTGAAGCTATAATTTGTGAAATAGTTGATCCACTGTCAAATGTTATTTTAGCTCCTGGTAAAAAAATTACTCTTGCTGAGGCAATTGAAAAAAATATTATTGATAATGACAAAAACGTAGTAAAAACAAGCGATGGTCCTCTTGATTTAGTTGCGGCTGTAAACGCTGAAGTTTTTCCTGAAAAAGAAACTCTAAAGCTTTTCGAACATATTCCAAAAGCTGCTATGACATTAAATGTGGCTATTCAGAGAAATCTAATCAACCATCATACAGGAGAAATAAAACATCCCCTGACCGGAGAGATCACGCCTGTAAAGGATGCCGTGGAAAAAGATTTAATAATGGCTATACCTTATCCTCAGAACCCTGACACACTTACACTGCAAGAAGCCTTGGAAAAAGGTGCACTAAATATTAAAAACGCAACGTTTACTGATCCTAAAACTCGTGAAGTAGTCCCGATCAACAAAGCTTTGGAAAGTGGTCTCTTAGCTGTTAAACCAAATTCTGAAATTAGTGGCGTAGTAACTACAATAACAGAGACATTCTCATCTCAGCACACCATTACAACGAAAATGATTGAATTATTGGCGAACTATGTGCTCATTAGTTCTAATGAAGTACAAAATACAAAAACAGGTGAGATAATTTCTATTGAAGAAGCCAGAAGACGAGGAGTGGTGAAAGATGAACAGACCAGCAAAGAACAGTTTTTGACCAGCGATAATAATATAAGCTTTGAAGATGCTTTGAACTTAGGATACATAAATATAGCAGACGGCACCTTCACTCATCCTAATACTGGTGAAACTGTAAGTATATCTGAAGCTGTTAGCAGTGGAATTCTTAATACTGAGGTGCCAAAAGAGTCAACAAAATCAGAGAAAAAAGCTTTGGAAATGTTAGATTTAAATGAAGCATTTGATTTACTGTTTGATGAAAAATCTCAGAAATTCCGCGATCCTAAATCTCCGAATAAAGTCCTAACCTTCCAAGAAGCTCTTGATAAAAATGTTGTCAACCCAAATTCGGTTATTTATAATGTTGAAGCAGGTACACCAGTAACTCTTAAAGAAGCTTTAAAAACTGGGTTAATAGACAGTAAAACAGGCAAATTAAAAGAACCGAAATCTGGAAAATCTATTGATATTAAAAAAGCAGCGAAAATGGGATTGATAGCTGTCGTAGCTGCTCCTGTATTAGCTGGTATGGCTGTTGTCAAAGGTGCTCAAGCTGTGACCAGTAAAATATTAGAACCCAAACAAGATAAAACCGTTGAAATACCGAATAGAGTTTTGTCTTTACATAAGGATTCTAAAAAAGCAGACCCGCCTAGTCAGGAAAAACAATCTTTGGACCCACTAAAAAATCTCACAATTGAAAAGTCTAAAGAGTCTCCTATGCCCTCATCCGAAAAAGAGACAAAAGTTGTTAGATATGAACAAACAGTTAAAGATAACGAAAAACATGAGCCAGTTGAAGGAATCTCTAAAGAAGAAACTATTACATCTACTTCTGAAAGTAGAACTGTGATGATTGAAAAGAAAACAATCGTAAGTGGCCATGAAATGTTACCTACGGAAACTATTACAGAATCATCTCAAAGATACACAGTCCATGAACCAGAGGAGTCATCAAAGCCGAAAAAGAATGATACTCACACTGATATTGTGTCAGTAGTGAAATCTAAGGGAACAGTACGCAATGATCCCGATATCACTCGAAGTTCTATTATAAAGCAAGGCCCAATAAGGGAAGTTTGTGAAAAAATTGTACAAGAAAAACCCGTCATGGAAGAAATAAAACGAACTACTCCGGATGGTGAAGAAATAATTACTGTTATTAAAACTTCAGTTACGAAAACAAGTGAATTTGGTACTACTGATGAAGAACTACCTCATGAAATTTCTATGACTGTCATGCCCTCAGAACAAATTCATTTAACAAAAGATAATATTAGAGAAATCCCAAAGAAGAAACAAATTGAAAAAGACACATTTAAAACGGAGGAACCAACGGAACGTACATTAAGTACATTAGACATCACATCAACCATTGAGAAGCCATCGGAAGAAGGCACAATAATTCAAGAATTTAAAGAAATTACTCCAGATGGCAGAGAGGTTACTAAAATAGTCAAAACAGTAGTATCTAAGTCTAAACCAACAGAATATATAACAGAGGAAAGTAGTAAAATAATTAGTTCTTCCACTATAAGAACCATGGAAATTTCACAAAATGAGTCTACCTCTTATGAAATTGTTTCTGAAGACATACGAATACCCGATAAGATACCAAAAGTTAAAATAAGAGAAACCGATGATGAAGTTGATAAAGCTACGGTGAAAACTCGACAGAAAGCGAGCAAACAAGAAGACTTAATTTTGTCTATCAAAGAAACTGACATCACGGACCAAATCAAAGATACTGTTCCTACTCAAGATGATTCACCGAACACAGAAACTGTTGTTGAGGAGCACAGTATGAGAGAACCTCGAGAAAAATCTCAAAATGATAAAGCAATGGAAACAGAAACTCTGGAAACAATAAAAATCAAAGATGTTGATTCCTCTCATATCATACAACTCTCTCCAGGAGTCATATTTGATCCAAAAATTTCTAAAGTAGTTGCTGAAGAATCTGGTACATCTGATAATTTGTTTGATGCTGTTAACAGTGGCTTAGTTTCTATCGATAATATTAAGGTGTTTGAACCAAATACGAGTCGAGAGATTACATTGAAAGAAGCTTTAGCTAAAGGTCTAGTCAATAAAAAAACTGGGGAAATAAAAGACAAGGCTGGCAAAAAAATTACTTTTACGGATGCTGCTAAACTAGGCTTAATTGCTGTCGTTGGTGCGCCTATTTTAGCTGCTACTAAAGTTGTACAAGTTGTGAAAAGTTCCGTTTTTGATTCACAAACTGGTGAGAAAATATCTGTAAAAGAAGCCCATGAACGCGGATTAACCGACTCTGATACATATAATAAGGTTGTTGAGGATAGTAAGCCAATAGAACTTGATTCAAAAGTAATTGGAACTATAACTACAATTGAAAAACGACCTAAAGATGTCAGGTTCTCAGAGGAAGTAGTTGAGCATCAGTTTACTACAAAAACTACAACAAAACCTATAGAAGTTATCGTGACGGAGACTACAAAATTTAAGCCTACAGTCTCGGAAACAGTTACTTCATCTGCCGAACTAAATATGTTTAAACTTGAGAAGCCAAGTCAAATAAGTGTGCAAGACAATAAAGTAGTATCGGCATTGCTTATTGACGCTGAAAGACAACCTTTAAGAAGTATAGATGAAATAACCGAACAGAATGTTACCAAAGAAAAGATAGAACCATTGAAGCCACTGTATGAAAATATTCCTTTGATAGATGCTATCGCTCAAGGTAAAATAGAACCGAAAGTCTGTAGAATTATAAACAACGGCATAGAGTCACCTTTAACTGTCCAAGATTCACTAGAACAAGAACAAATTAGTCGTTTTACTCCTGTAGATATTATATCTAAAAACTGTATCGTCATTAGAGAACTCAAGCCTAGATTTTGTGTTTCTATTTCCCATCGACTTACTCCCGAGGAGTTGTCTGAAATGGGTGTTTACGATATTGAAAAACAAATATTCCTTAACCCCGAGACAGGTGTTAAAATTTCTTTTGAAGAGTTAGTTTATGGACTTCATATTTTCGATCCCGATTCTATTTTAGTCAAAGACTTAAGTTCCAAATCTGATGATTATATTTCCTTCGATGAAGCTATTGCTAAACCCATCATAGACAAAACCACTGGCCACATGGTCAATCCCAAATCGGGTAAACGTGTGCCATTTTTAGAATGTATACAGTTAGGCTGGATTGTTGAGAAACCTGAAGATGTGTCTATCCCTGAGCAAGTAACAATTGAATCTGCTTTAGAGCAAGGCTTATATAACCCTAAAACTGGAGAGCTCAAGGATATAACCACTGGCTCTTTAATACCAATAGGTCAAGCTGTTGAAAAGGGCTTAGTTGATCAAGAAACTTTATTATTGAAAGTACCAGATACAAACGAAGTTATTTCATTATCAGACGCCATTGATCGAGGTATGATAGAAATTAATGAAGGTATAATTACAATTTTAGAAACACGCGAAACTATTGATATCACTGTGGCCATACAACGCGGTTTAATAACGGTTATTCGGAGACCAATTTCCATCGAAGCTGTTATTATAACTGAAATGTATGAATCGAAATCCGGTAAAATCAAAGACAAAATGACAGATCAGATGGTAACTGTTAGTGATGCTGTAGACAGAAATATCGTGCACCCCACTATTTCTGAAATTAAAGATACTGTTTTAGAGAAATTTATACCCTTGTCTGAAGCTCTCTACACCAATCTTATTCATCCTGAAACTGGCAAAATTAAAGACAAAAAGACTGGTAAAGACATTCCATTAGACGATGCATTTAAGAAAGGATTAGTAGCAACAAAAGCAGTTACATTCACTCTCTTTGATATTATTGAATTAGGTTATTATTCACCGGACACGGGAAAGATTTTGAATCCAAAAACGGGTCAGAATATTTCTCTCAAACAAGCTATAGAAGATAATCTTGTTGATCCTTCAGATGTAAAAATTAAAAATGACACAACTGAAGCAGTTATTCCCTTTAGCGTGGCAGTTAAATCTGGTTTAATAGATTTAGAAAAAGGTATCATTACTGCACCAGTATTCAACCTCAAAGACGCTAGCGAGAAAGGTTATTTGCTCAGCGATAAGAAACCTTGGACATTACAAGAAGGTCTTGTTCAAGGATTCTACGACCCTGAAACCGGATTGCTTACTATAAATAATGTGACAATGACCCTAGAAGATGCAATCAAAATTGGAAATATTAACCCTGAAGCATTAACAGTTAGAAATTCCATCACCGGAGATATTATTTCTCTTGCAGACGCTATCAAGATAGGCATTATTGATTCCAAAGAAGGAAAAGTTAGGGATCCGATTCAAGGTGACAAAATATCACTTACAGATGCGTCTGAGCGTGGTTTGATAGTACCTGCTAAACGAAAACTCAGCTTACCAGAAGCTGTATTTAAAGGTTTCTACGATCCAAAAACAGGCAAGTTCTCCCATCCACAAAGCAAAGAAAAGGTACAAATGGATAGAGCAATAAAGAAACGAATGATTGACCCACAATCCACTTTAGTACATGTTTCCGGAAAAGTAATTCCATTTGAGTTCGCTGTAGATAAAGGTATTGTTGATGGTCGTACTGGTACTATAATCTTAGGCGATGAGAAGATAGACTTCCGGGAAGCATTCGAAAGAGGGATACTTGTTGAAGTTCGTAAACCCTTGTCGCTTATAGAAGCATTAGAAAAAGGTGTGTATAATGAAATCACTGGTTTGTTCATGAATCCTCAGAGTGGTAAAAAGTATACCTTAGCTGAGGCAATCAAATTAAATCTGATTGATCCACATTCAGTACATATCAGAGATAATAGATTAGGTAAGTGGGATAAAATCACGTTACCTGAATCATTGGAAACTGGTGTTATTGATGACCTTACGGGTAAAATTAGGAATATAAATAACGATAACGAGGAAATAACTTTGAAGAAAGCATTTGAGATTGGTCTTCTAGTTGACAGTAAAGCACCTGTAAGTCTACAGAGAGCTTTGCATCAAGGTTTATACGAAGATACAACTGGTAAAATTCTTGATCCTGCTACTAATCGTAAAATAACTTTACATGAAGCCATAAGGCGTTCGATTATTAGTCCGAAATACCTTTGCTACTTTGATAGAAAATCAGAAAAACCCCTGACCTTAGGTGATTGTTGCAGAAGTGAGATAGTTGACAGACGAAGTGGTAAATTCCACGAGCCTGGTTCTGATGTACAAATACCCCTTTCAGAAGCGATGAGCTTAGGTCTAATCGTTGATATTGAAAGCGCGGGCTTTACTTTGTATGAAACATTAGCTATGGACATGTATGACATTACAGAACTTATATTTATACATCCTGTAACCGATCGGAAGATTTCTTTAAAAACTGCTATCACTGAAGAACTAATTAATCCTGAAACATCTCTTGTTAAACATATCCCTACAAGTAAATACATTACTCTTTTAGAAGCTATAAAATCTAGTATAATCGATGATGAAAATAACGTATATACACTACCTAATGGAAATCAAATTAATTTACTTGACGCTAAACATCGTGGTCTTATTGTGACTTCCAAGAAAAATATAAGTTTGGAAGAAATTATTAAAAATGGATTATTTAGAGTGGATCATGGTAAAATTGTTGATCCAAGTACTAATGAATTTATTGACATCAATAAAGCTATTGAAATAGGTCTTCTTAATCCAGGTTCAACGGTTGTAAAAGACAACTTTACAAATAAATTCAAGCCCTTGGCTCACGCTATCCAACAAGGTGATGTTGACGTAAGTAAAGGTAGAATTTTAGATACTAAGGCAAAGAAAACGTATAGTATCGATATTGCTTTCGATAAAGGTTTACTTGTTACTGTCTTTCAGCCTATTACGTCACAATCTATTTCTAAAAAGTACGTGTCAGAGTCGACTGCGTCCAAAGAACTTTTACTTCGAGTATTTACGTTAGATGAGGCTATTAAATACGAGTTTATCAATCCCGAAACGGCTGTTATTAAAGATCCTCATAAAAACAAGTACATTCCATTACAATTAGGCATATCAGAGGGTATTATAGATAAAAATTCCAAAGGTTCATTTGATACTCAAAATAGGTCACGTACTTTGTGCTTCGTCTTTGAAAATGGTTTGATTGTGTACATTCGCGTTCCTATGACGTTTGAGCAAGCGATTGAGAACGGGTCTCTTAATGTTACCACCGCTCGTTTTACCGATCCTCAATCCAATGAAGTTTTAACAATTAAAGACGCTGCCACTTTAGGCTACATCGACCCAGACACAGCACTTATCAAAGATAATCTCAAAAAGCGATTAGTTAAACTTCCCGAAGCGTTCCGTAAAGGCTTAATGGACGCTGAGAAGGGTAATATTTTAGACACAGAGACCTCTAAACTGAATACTCTTACCGCTGCCATTGAGAGTGGACTGCTCATGACACCGAAGAAGAGTTTCAGTTTAATTGAAACCTTGAACTTTGGCATTTACAATCCTACTACTGGAGCGTTGAATGATCCATTCATTACAACGAGTGTTATGGATAGGAAAAGATTGAATTTAGGCGAAGCTATTCAGCAAGGTATCGTAGATGCCTCCAGTACTGTCGTCAAAGAACCGGAAACTGGTAAAATATGTCCATTGGTGCAAGCTATAGAACAGAAGTTAGTCGATCCCATCGAAGGCAGGCTAATCGTCAACCCAGCTAAAGGAGTCAGCCTTGATTTAGTGAAAGCTCTCAAAAAGGGATACTTACTGCCAGCAGAAACTAGGGTAAGTGGAATTTTTATTGCTTTCATTGTGCTTATACTAAGCGGAGGTTTTGCTTAGTTTTCTCTGTTTCTATTCTTAAAAGGTGATCTTACCTGAAGCGTTTGGCTTGATACATTGGCATGGCACGACTTGCTCCACGCGATTACACAGTGTCGATATTCGGGTGCTGTAGAACAAATCTCAGTAACGTCACTGTGTTTTATATGTATGTGGCATACACTAATAACTGAGACTCATTCATGTCATCAAACATTATTATAAGGCGGAAATTTTATATTGTTGGGTTTAAAGTAGATGCACATGTATTAGAGAATTCCGTATATTCGGTTTTTGTAATATTCGTATTTCAACTGATATTAAGCTTCTGTATTAGAATTTTCTATACTATAATAATTTCAGTGCCTCTTGTGATCGTCTCTAGGTGCTTAATTTTAAGTTCTGTATACAAACGCTCTGTGGCAATTGTCAGTTTCTCTTTTTGAAGCTAAAGGGAGGAATAAACAATTGCCGGGTGCGCTTAAGACTCGTACAAGGCTCGATGTATGTTGTTTTTTATTTCCAGCCGTTGCCTGCGATGCTAAAGAACCCTTTTGAGCTAAATCGTGAATGCTTGCCTGTGAGGGATCATAATTAACGACGACATATGAAACATCATCGTTTCGCCAAATATCTAACCATCCCATTTTCACTTTGTGCTAAGATTATTGCAAGAGATGTCGATATCGGGTGTGATCGCATACACCGTCGGCCTCGTACCGCTTGTTTTTGTTCGCTTCCTCATTAGAAAACCAGTGTATTATGACTGCTGGTCTTGTCCGTTGAGATTTCGTGATTAAATGCCGACATACTCATTCCTCGGGTCCGTGCTCATTTATTATGGGATGCATGGACGACGATCCCTTATGTTATTGTGATGAAGCGACTTTAGCAACGCAAACATTCACAATATCATGTCATGGTAAAATATTTTCGACATACACAGACACGAAAGGTAGTATTTATTCAATATGAACTATTATTTGTGCACTTGCAAGATTTTATTTCATCATTCAGTATATCTTTCTCTTTCATTTTTACTCATCAGTATTTGATATGATCATTATCAGCAATAGCTTCGATATTCGAAATAAAATCTTAGCAAGCGTTCTATTTTTTACTGTAAATCCGTCCCGTCAATTTTGTTACATGTACATTATTTTACTTCGTGTCGTTACTTTTTATCTACCTTTACGAAACACTTTGAACTTTCAGATTTTTCTTTTTTTTTACAATTGAAGGTATATCTTTTTAACTTATTTTATTTAACACATTATTTTTATGAACCGTTAATTATAATCATAAGTTTGGAACATTTTAATACAATTACGTAGCGTTTATACACTTTAAGAGCAGATTTAAAAAAAATTGGTCACTAAGTAGAAAATATCAATGATTTTATCAGTAATATGATTTAAATATTTTTCAACTGTTGCTCACATTGAGAGAAAATTGTATTTTTGAGCCTCTCTTTACGTTATTCGTCAATTAACTCTTTCTAATTTGTGGCTTGAATTTCTTAAATCTCGCTCGTACTCGCTTGCATGTAGTGCTTCTTGCATGTCTATTTGTTTGTTTGTCTGCACGATTCGACTTGCTTCGTGTCACCTTCATATTGCAATCTTCGGTGTCTCGTTGGTCTATTTGTTTTTCGTTTTTATTCCTGGCTTGACTTGTGTAGTTTTTTTTTTCAGGTGTCTTTTTTATTTTAATACTTGATTGGCGTTTCATAAATTTTATTAATAATTTATGAACGTTATTCAATTTTGTTTTATTTGTACAAATTTTGTCTGATCGCAATTTAGAAGAAAAATATGTAACCGTTATTTGCTAAATATGATGTAACAAATTTAAAGTTTTCTATTAAATTTCGGTCAGACTGTGTAAAAATGTAACTGTATATTGCATCAATAGAAACTCAAGACGACTGCACGGAATTTGTAATTACAATTTAGTACTGTATTATAGTTCATTATTGTGCACAATTAGCCTGCATTGTAGAAAACTTGCTGTAAAATGCACTCCCTCTATGTAGACGAGTTAGCGATGTTATGCGATGCTAAGATTTTTTAAGTGTAGTTTTAGACTTTTATTTGAATGTATTCTTAATTAGTCAATTTATTTGATTTGATTATAATTATTTACTCAAAGTTAAATCTGTATTATATATGAAAATCATTGAGTATTATAAAGTCTGTAATAATAGGCTATAGTTAGACAGACTTTCGGCATGTAGAGAGAAATTCCTGTTTTTTTATTTACACCTTTTGTGACATTATAATTCACGACACGTTTTTTGTTTTGGATATATATGTATTTCAATGGATAAATGGAAGGAACTCCGTGTCGCATGCAAGCACGATTAAGCCAATAAAATTTTAATTAGTTTCTTAATGCATTTTTTTGTACAAATCTATGATTTTGCATGTAACTGTTAATAAAAAGGTTTGTTTTAAATTTTGTACTTGAAAAGGGTGTAAGGGATTTTTTAAGTTAAAGGTGTAAAAATGCTATTAAGGATTGATTTAAATGAACTAATTAAAATAATTAGAAAAATGTTAACTTTATCGCGTAATTATCGCTGCCCGTCTGCATAGGACATCAGGCTGAATACTGGGCTATTCGAATATTGCATGGAATTTTTACTGATATTGTAATTTTTATAATATAGCAAGCAGTAGAAGAGAAGTATAGGATATGTGATGATACCCTTTCGAAGTTGCTGGAATGGATCGCTGTTGTAGAAGAACGATTGGCCAATCAAGAAGCTGTTAAAGAAGACATAGACGAATTGAGGAATCAAATCAACATACTTAAGGTATGTTATATTATCACCATCAATGATTTTAATTTCAGATCGATCCGAAGTGCTTGGAACCCGAGGTTTTCAGCATTGTCATGTCGAAATTTCATTGAGTGCCATTTTATGTGAAAATTACTCTCTGTCCACGTAAATTCTGCCAAGAAAACCAAACAGTGATCATCTATTGCTGTCGATGAACTAGCCAAAGATGTATCCATTGATTGCCTTTTATGACTCCGTCGGAAGTTAGTAGCCCCCATTCTTAATTTTGTTCAGCGAAAAACAGTATTAAAAGCAAGCTAGACTGCCCACCTACATGCTACTAGTTGTGCAGTAATTGAAATATCGTTTTTACAGCTCATCAAAGACGACCTGGAAGGCCACCAGCGCCAAGTGTCCGCGTGCGCAGATCAGGCGAAGCAACTCCTCGTTTCCGGCGGAGATGTCTTGGCTCCACATGAGGCAAGAATAAGATTTTGTTTAAAGCAACTACTTCGCTTGCATCGTTATTGCTCACAAGCTCGCTCGTTGAGAGTTCATCACAAGTAAAAATCAATGATCCGTGAATATAATGGATCTATAGAACAATTTGTTTACACGCAGGTGGCAGCACTGGAGCGTGGCGTGCGACAGCTGAAGCAGCGTTGCGACAAGTGCACTGAAAAGTGCGATAAGATGCTGAGACGCCTGGCTGCAGCAAGGGATGAGCTTGGAAAGTTCACGTTAGTCGTTTGAATTGTTAATTATTTTACTAGTATATTATTAGATCTTATTGATATTAATATTATATTTAAAACGTCATTGTGATTATTTAGTTAATTGTGTTGAGTTTCATATTTTCAACGACTTCTGTTAACAGTCAGTCCTATTTTTTTTAAGTTACAGAAATCTGGCTTGAATGACTATCTAAACTTGAAACTCTTTTCTTGTTTAGAAATGAGCTGAACTCCTTCAACTCCTGGATGGAGTCCGCATACCGTACCCTTGAGGACAAGGAATCTGCTCTCTCCAAGTTGAACAACTTGCCAGGCCAAAGTGAAGATGTCAGGGAGTTTGTGTCTGATGTTATTGCCCATCAAGCTGACTTGAGATTTATCACCATGTCGGCACAGAAGTTCGTTGACGAGAGCAAGGTGAGATATACAATATTTATAGGTTTTAATTATCGTCATTAGCCAATCGTTGTTGGTCTCCCCGAGTTTGGTCCCATCTATCCAACCTCGACCGGCAACATTGCGCTTGTCGTCAGCCCATTGCCTGAAGGGAAGTCCACACTACGTTTTCCAAGACGGAATCTAAGACTCAATGGTCATGAAAATCGGTCAACGAGTATACAGTCAACGTTCGTTTTCTCCATCAGCCATCGGTCCTAAAGCAGACGTGACCAACTCACAGCCACTTCATCTTGCTAGTTATTCCGGCGACTTTGGTTCTATTACGGATGTCTTCATAGCCCGCTGATCGACGTAAAATCTGAGAACCAGTCCCGTCATGTCTCGTCTATATTTCGGTTCAATTGACCGGGAATAACCACTATGATGTTAAAATATAATAGTTTGGAGGGGAAAATATTCGCCATATCGATTTTTAATCTTTAATAAATTTTGTTTGTCAATTATTTATTTAATATTTCTTCCAACAGGAATTCCTTTCGATCCTTAACGAGTACCGCACATCCCTGCCGTCTCGCCTGTCTCATATACCAGCGAATAGCGAGAGCGCAGTCCGCGAAGGTTCCGCACTCGCACGTCGCCGCCATGCGGACCTGTGTGCGCGTGCGCAGCGCTTGCAAGACCGCCTAAGGGGGGCAGCTGATGTCACCAAACAATACCACGATGCGTTGGATAGGGCTAACAGGTGGATGAAAGAGGTGAGGAATATTTTCACTTTAATTTTTTCGATTTGAATCATATTATATAATTATATTAAAGGGTCTTCCAATAGGGACTTCCGAACTTTGGTTAGTTAAATTAGTTGTCATTTATTCAATCTGTTTTGTCAAATCACCATGGACGGATATAGCATTCAACAACACGTGCAATTAATAGAATTGTTTTATCAAAATGGGTGTTCTGTTCGGGCAACGTACCGCACGCTTCGCCCATTTTACGGTCGCTATAATCGTCCTACCGAGAGGACTATTCGCAATGTGGTGGATAAATTGATCGACCAACACCAGTACGTCGATAAAATGCAAGATCTGCCGAAAACATCGCCGCTGTCAACGGCGAGCGCTATATAGGTCGATGATTACCAACTTCTTTTGGTCTGAATTGGATGATCTGGACACCAACGACAGTGGTTTCAATAGGACGGCACTACGTGCCACATAGATCATGCCACGTTGGATATTCTGCACGAGCGATTTGAGGGCATGGTCATGTCATGTGGAGGTGATGTGAACTGGCCATCGAGATGGTGCGATTTGACCCCGTTAGACTTTTTCTTGTGGGATTTTCTCAAGTCGCAAGTGTATGCGAATAAGCCACAAACCACAGCAGTCCTCAAAGCCAACATAACCCATGCCATCGGTCAAATTCAGCCTGATTTATGCGCCAGAGCCATGGAAAATTGGACATTTCGAATGCGTTCCACCCGGAGAAGCCGTGGCGGCCATTTGAACGATGTTATATTCCACACATAATGGCATCAATAGGTCTTTCAAATGAATAACAAATTTCGATGATATCTCACACACACTTTGTTTTATTTTAATTTAAAAATATGAATCTCTTAATAAAAGACCCGCTACTTTATTTCATGAAAAAGTTCATGTTAACTTTGTAGCCTAACAGTTTGTGAGATCGCCGTTACTAAAATCATTTATTGTAGTACGGTTTACTTAACAAATAACACATTTATGTACACTTAAATGTATTTTTAAAAAGACATTCATGTATACTGTAAACATAGATATCGTAAAAGTATAAACAGTTCCAAATATTATGTATATATAATTATGTATGTTATAAAATATTTAATTTCATACAGATGGAGCCCCAAGCCCGTTCAGTACTATCCGAGCCAGTTGGCGGTGAACCCAGGGCGGTAGAATCGCAATTAAATAAGGCGAAGACATTGCACAACGAGATCATGGCCCAAGGACGGCTGATAGATAACGTGAAAGATGTAAGTATTAGCAAGTACTCGTATACACGTTACACTCGTACACTCGTTTACTCGCACTCGGATAAAGAAGGCGAGTTGATAATATGTATTAGATAAGTTTGGTCTTTCGTTGTTTATTTTACGAACGTAGCTTTTTATAAGATACTAGCTGACCCGCTTTTTATAAGATACTAGCTGACCCGGCAAACGTTGTTCTGTCATATAAATAATAAAATGTCAAAAAATTTAAAAAAAATTTAGGGGTGGACTACCCCTAACATTTAGGGGGATGAAAAATAGATGTTGGCCGATTCTCATAGATACCGTATAAGCACAAAAAATTTCATCAAAATCGGTCAAGCCGTTTCGGAGGAGTATGGCAACGAAAACTGTGACACGAGAATTTTATATATTAGATTGTTTGCCTACTTTTATTTACAACTTCATTTACTTCTCAGGCCTGCGAACAATTGGTGAAATCCCTCGAAGGCAACCTGACCCCATCGGAGATACGTCAACTGGAAGTACCCGTCTTGGATCTAACGTCCAGATACCGCGATCTGAGCGAAGCAGTCGGTTCGAGGTGTTCGGAACTCGAAGCTGCGTTGTTGCAGTGCCAAGGGTTGCAGGACGCCACTGAAACCCAGGCTCAGTGGTTGGGACAGGCTGAAAATACTTACAAGTAAGTTCTAATAACGATGTTTTATTGCAATTACACTTGAAATATTTAAAAAAGTCATTTTTGCATTACTTGCCCAACAGATTTTAATTATAACTCAAGTACAAAGAGAAACAAACAGGTGGTCAATGTATTTAATGGTCTTTTCGTCAAACATTTACTATAATTTAAAGGCGTTAACATTTTTGAAGACAAAGGGAGACTGAAGTTTAAACTAGGCGATCATTGTTGTTGTTGTCCTAGTATTTTTAAGGAGAATCCTCTCGTATTTTAATTTACGACACTTATTAGTATTTGGATTTATTTAATATGAGAAATAATATATTTTATAATAAATTATTCATCTAAGAACTTTCAAGATGTATTTATCTATTATATAATTTAATTTCACGTCTTCAAACATACACCCTAAATTTATTTAATTTCTATTTGTGAAAACTTGTAATTGGCCTTTAGCAACTACTCATTTCTTGTATGCATTGAATTAGCTGTTTACCTAGAATTTACATATATATCAACCTATGAACATGGAAAAGAGACAAATTTCACTGCATGTGTTTCCTTCTAACAGGAACCAACAAAAACCAGCTTCGCTGATCCGCGAACGCCTCGATGAGCAAATCCGCGAGCAGCGTATTTTGCATAACGAGTTGGACGCGAGGCGGCCAACGTTGGCCAAACTCGTCAGCAGCGCCCAAGAGGCCGCTTTAACGCCCTCCAACGCCAGAATAGCCAAGAAATTGGAACAGAGATCAGAAGACATATTTGCTAGGTAAGTTGAAGAAATATTCGTTACTCTTACTTGGCTTTTTGTTTGGGTTTCTGATATTAGAAAGTTCTTTATGTAATATTGTTTAGTCTTTCTCTGATTCTCGATAATCTATATATAAAAGAGGAAAATGGGGTTCCATTGCGTCTAAACTACTAAACATATTAAGATAAAAGTGCAACTATTCTACGCGGAATTTTTCGTAGATGATTCTAGGCTATTACTTTTTGGATTCTATTGACCCTTTCAAATTTTTTTTTTGGTCGATTTTTTCTGTATATACCCTACGAAGCGGATGGGAACGGCTAATATTATAATATATGTGTTTCTCATAGATACGAAAAGCTCGTCGAGCGCTCCATCAAGCGCAACCAGTTCCTTGACGAAGTATCCGCTGATTTGGCCCAATTCACGCAACAGGCGAACGTGCTGGAGGCCGCTTATGCTCAGCTCTCCGAGCAGTCTGACGGCAGGGAACTGGCTAGGATGCCCGCCGAGGAGCTGACTAGCCGGTTGGCTGATTTGACCCATTATAGGTGAGTTTTTGGAGTTAAATCTCAAATGGGGTTTAACAGAAAAGTATGTAAATAGAAGAAACATTGAAAATGGAAGTTTCCAATACGATAGTCATTTGCTTTGAGTTTGAAGAAAATTTATGTTTTGATAATACAACAAAAAGTCCTGGCCCTGATTTTTGTTATATCTGTCTGGCTTTAAAACGTGATGTTGGGTACTGTCTAACACCTTCTTGACCTTGAAGGACAAGAAAATAGATGGAATAGTTTGGGCTTAATTCGCCTTACAAGAGCGACTAGCATGTTTCTCCACGACCTCAAATAGCTCTTAGCCAAAGTCTCGTTGGTTATTAAGAGGGATGCACCTTCTTAAGGTAAGGTTCAAATAATAACCCTTTCATTCCCTTAACAAATACACGCTGAAATTATTGTTGCAGAGACAAACAAATGCCCCTTTTGGAGGAGTGCCTTCGTAATGGCAAACTGCTGGTCTCCAAGAAGGATGTCACCGACACCCATGTCATTCGGGACAAGATGAAGGTAAAGTAGTTTTATAATTTCATATTTTTCCTTGCAACTCCTAGAGAAAAAATGCCGGTCACGGACCGAGATTGCACCGTGCAGGAATGAGAAGGATAGCTCGAGAGCAGTGGACTGTATGAGGGAGAGAGGCGGTGGTTAGAGAGACGCGATACCTTGCAGTGGGCAAAGAAATTCACATCGACCTTGATTCCACCACTTCCCGGATCGATTCAGGTCCCCTCGCGGCGAAATTGTTGCACGGCACTAGCTAAATGTCACCCACACAACACACAATTTTATGGTACGGCCAATGAGAGTTTGGAGTAACTGAAGGGAGGTCGAACGTCGACCGTCCCGCACGTTTAGGAGCTCACGCGTTATTACTATGTTATTTTAGTCACGCCCTTGCTTTTACCGTTTACCTCACCGAGAGTGAAGGTAGGTAACAAAAATCAGGAGGCGGGATTTCAAATACCCTTTATGCAAGGATCGAACAATGTTTGTCGTCGTCTTTTGAGATATCCCACAATATAAACAGGGCGCACCCATATACTTCACCTTGACCAGATATGATCTGCAAATCATTTGATCGAATGTGGATGGACGTACCAACGACGTGTTTAAAGAACGTCATGCAGAGCATTTTTTTTATTGCGTAGGCAGTTACCGTCGCCTATAGGTGTTTGCTACGCCAGTGGCATCGCAAATACGCTGCTGTCCCATTAGGGTACAGGAACTTGGGTCACTAATGCCGGAACATAACACACGATTATTATGGCGGCATACTTAAGACCAAAGGTGGTCGCCATCCAGACGGGCTTGAGGCCCTACCACGTAGCTAGGGTGGGTTGTTTTGTCGCCTTTTACGACAGGCCGACCCCGGCCACAGAGGTTAGTATTCTTTCTCCGCCACTGTACGGATAAAAAGCATGTTTCCGCCTACTACCTTTATTGCCGAGAAAAAGCAGATAGGCAAACTCAAAATTAAGAAGTTACGTCACTTATGGATGTTCGCATAGGGGTGCTGGAACCTAATAAAAGAACACTAGACAATATTGAAGAGCATACTTATAGACCAAGGGTTTTGCCGTTCAGACTTCCTCGGGGCCCTACCACGTGGCTAGGGTTGTTTTGTAGCGTTTAACGACTGGCCGGCCTCAGTCGCAGAGGTTTGTATTGTTACTCTGAATTCGAATTAATATTTATTTTCAAATATAAACAGGCATTGGAGAACCAATGGCGCGATTTCAACGCATCTCTTGAAGAGAAGCAGAAGTTGTCCAAACAGAGGGCAGACCAGCTTAATCAGTACGAAACTCTCAAGATACAGGTAAATAGCATTTATTATAGTTTTGTATCGTCTTGACAGTAACATCTTGACAACTATACACGAGATAGCGTCGGTATGCTGTAAATTAAGTAAAGCGGGTACACTCGACTGACGTTTACGCCTGCCGCCCCCTGGTTGACCTCGACATGCTATTTTCCAACTATTTCCATCAATAAAAAATATATTACGCATAACTATTATTAAGTAACGTGCGAGTCAAATGTTTATAAACCCTCAAGGCGTTTTTTTAACATAGGGCTGCTCTTTTCTGCTAGGGTGGTTAGTAATTTTGTTTTTTATTATCAACTGGTCATTTATTTCCGTTTTCTGTGTGCCTTGCAGCGTTTTTTCCATGTTTTTATTTTTGCCTTTTATTAATTTTTTAATTTTGTTATATAATCTAGGTGTTGGACTGGCTCCAATCAATGGAGAACCGCGTCGGCCGCCTTCAGCCGGTCGCGGTCGATCTGGATGTACTCAAACATCAACAGGACGAGCTCAGACCGCTCGCAAAGGAATATCGGGACTTCTCCATTACTATTGAGAAGGTAATTTATTGCATACATATGGTGTTCATAGACAAATAACGAATTTAATGTTGAAAAATGTTTTGACATTTCCTTATGTATGTGTTCATATGTATAAAAAATATTTTATATATGTTATAACATCATTTGACTCAGATACAAGTTGTTCTTATAAATACATATAAAACAGTGGCTCATTAAACAACTCTTTTAAGATATTGTAGATCATATTATGTAGGCATTGTAGGTCATAGAGATAAAAAGTTATGTTAATTCATAATTTTCAAAGTTTTTTAAACGATTTATACATCATTTTATGTTGAATTTAAAAAGTAAGTTTTTTTTCTATAATGGTTGAAACACAGTTATAATTGACTTTGTAATCCATTTCTAGATGATGTCGTTTAACTCGTCGCTTTCGTACACTTTCTTGTAAACTGCATAGCAAGCGTGTGTTTGCCATTAGAGTGATATTGGCAGACTGCAATTATAGACATTAGAAGTGTTAATTGGTTAATGTTGTTTAGGTGAACGAAGCTGGCGCCGTGTACGAGGCGCTAACGCGCGGCGACCGCGCAGACAGCCCGCACAGGAAGAGGCAGATATACAGCCCCACTAAGAGGCAAACACCCAGTATGTATAAAACATATCATCAACATATATTCTACTTATAATTAACCTTGAGGAACAGTAGATCGGCTGACGGCCCACTTAATATTAGCTTAATAGTAAGTAATTACCGTCCTCTGTGGATATTTGTGACGCTACGGTACAGGAACTTGGGTCACTAATCCCAGAACACAACACAAGGTTATTAGGCCAGAGTTGGATACCATCCAAACGAGATTGGTGCCCTACCACGTAGCTAGGGTTGTTTTGTACCCTTTTACGAGAAGCCGACGCCAGCCGCAAGGGTCAGTATTCCTATTCCGGCCCCAGAACGGAGAAAAATTGTAATATAATTGATAATTATTATTTGTAATCGTGATTTATGTTAAATAATAAAAATGCGCTTACTAGGTCGCACACTAGACGCTCGTTCGCCGTCTCCTGGCAAGGGTCACGGCTTGGTGAGTCCTGGATCCACCCATTCTACGTCCAGTGGATTCTCTTCCCGCCGCTCCAGTCAGGATGGATTCCATCTTGAAGGTATATTTACCTTTCAAACTTTTATTTATGTACAGATTATACTTTCATTATGTTCCTATTATGTTACAATATTAGGCATGAAAAGCCATCTAAAAGGTGCATAGGTGCAATCGAACCAAAAATGTATGCCAATCTATTGCTCGCCACGGCATGCATCGCACGCACTCTGTGGAATACATAAATATTTTACACTATCCTCAATTAAAAGAAATCTTCTATATAAATAAAACGATAGAGGTCTGCAGTTGTGCGCGCATCACCGTCAAAACTACTGGATATATTTTAATTAAATTTTCTAAGTTTTATTTCTTAGACACTTATCTAAAACTAACCCTTATCTAAAAAAAATATTGCGATATTTTTATTAAATATAAAGTTATTAAAGTTTTAAGAAACAGTATGTTTTTTTCGCGGAGAAGTGGGGCAAGCGGTGTAGCGCGCATGCGTATGAAGACCTCATATTTTTCGATGTACTTTTTCTGAGATTCGGCCAACGAAGCGGGTGGCAACGGCTAGTATTAAATAATTCTCTATGTTTATCTATAGAACTATCTCCGGTGCAACAACAGTTGTCTGAGATCAATAACCGATACAGTCTGTTGGGAACCAAGCTATCCGACAGACAGGTGGAAATGGACGCCATCAGGGAGGAGATCAGGAAACACTTGGACAGCTTCAGGGCTCTTAACACGTTCCTGGACAAGGTAAGGAGGAAAAAAAACTATGTGTGTCAGCTCCGACGCACGACTGGAGTTTACTACATAAGTACGATTCTCTAAACATACGCAAAAAGAGTTTATTTAACTGAAAAAAGATTAATACCATATGAAAGGGTAAATTAACAAATTAATGAAAATAATATACATATATAAAAAAAGTTTTAAAACAGTTTTAAGATCAACCTAATTACAACTATGGCACCTAGTAATAAAGTCACAAATCTCCAAAACATTATCTAATACTTACGATCATTCGTCATATAAAATGAGCAAAGCAATAAATTACTCTTGTCACTTACAAATGAAAAGACATTTATGTTAAACATCGTTTAATGTGAAATCAACCTTAAGTTGTAACAAATAAAGTAATTTTTGCCTTGCGCACCAAAAACGTAACGAGTTCATTCATTAGTAGATTTTACTCTCACATTTTTCTCATACCGGGCGCCTTATATATGAAAATCGATTCTTAAGAAGTAAACTCCAAAAATATAATCATCACGCACTCTCCACTGTTAGCCACCATTTCAACGTTAACACCCTTTATGCCATATAATCTTTTACGCAGTCCATGCATCTTTTATTTCTCCCCCACCTTCTGTATCCATCCACTCCCATTTCTAACATTTTGAATGAATGAATTTTCTTATTCAAAGAATTCATTCCATAAAAAAAATAATATACAATAACAAAAATATTAAAGCATTATGATTGTCTTTTTTACTAATTCAATTCAGTTCTAAGATGATTAAATTAATTTTATCTTGACTAATTTTACGCACAAATTAACTGAAAACTGTTAACAGATTTGTGGTAAACCATTGAAAAAAAATCATATTTTTATATTTTGTATATAGGTCCAAAGGCAATTACCCAAAGACTCGGTACCGAACACGAAGGAAGAAGCAGACAAGACGATCAAACAGGCTAGAGCCATTCTCGAAGAAATGTACGAGAAACAAAGCATTTTGGACTCTACAAAGACGCAGGTGAGTTTAAGAAAAAAATAAATGTGTCATGAAACTACTTTGTACCACTTTCTAATCTGCATGTTAATTATTTATGATAAATAATGTATGTAAATAATAATATAATTTTCTATCAAAATATTTTTAACTGTAAACCTTATTACCCTATAATTTGAGGAAATTTTTTATTTTTACTGATTAAATACTAACTGACTTTACTCATACTAACTACTAGATCTATACAAATATCTTTCAGGATTGATTACCTATCTACCCACCTAAATTCGAGAATAACTGTTATTTTTCAGATATGATGGAACGCTTTTTTGACTAGGTATTGAATTTATAATTGTTTTGTAGGTTCGTGAGCTATTAAAACGCAAACAAAGCGTCCAAGGAGCCGATCGTCTCCACGACGAAATGGAGGATGTTGCATCCAGGTGGAAGGCGTTGCACGACGCGTTCAAGGACAAGTACGCCTAATTCTATGTTACATTTTATTAATTTTTGATCACACATGATGATAACACACCCTTAAGTTTATTTATGATATATATTTTGTAATAGTGTTAATAAATTTTTAATTTCAAAACTTTATGCAATTACTTATCTATGGTAGTTATTTGTCTATGGAAAAAATACAACAAGGAAATAGTACCATATAAATAATATCGCAAGGAACTTTTATCCGCTAATCCATATTGAATACTCGTAAATATATACTGATATATGCCTTCTAGTTGTAATCTTTTGTCTGGCCGTTCTTTTTCATTACGCTTTGAAAATTATATTTTTTTTGAATTTTTTTTATCCCTCTATTATGGGGAGGGGGGGGGGGAACATTCACCCCATACACACCCATAATTATAAACTACCTTAAATTAACTTAAATATCCTAGTACCTGGGTCAGCCTAACTGTATTTAATAAATTGATAATTTTGCAGGATCAGGCTGATGGAAGACGTGAAAGACTTCCACGACACCCACAGCAGCTTGTCGCAGTGGTTGGGTGCCAAGGACCGCATGATGGCGGCCCTCGGACCCATATCCTCCGATTCCAGAATGGTGCACACTCAAGTGCAACAGGTCTGTACATTATTTTAGTGAAATTATTTATAAACATTTATCGAGATCTGTCAGAAGACTGAGGTCTCATTGGTTCAAAAAGCTGGTTTGTATAAAAAGCAAAGAATAAGTGTTGCTATCATACGCGGTAATGCAGCTAGCATTTTGGGAACGATTCCGGCCAAAGGCGATTTGGAATCAGTATATTATTTACAATTTTTTTATTATAATATAGTGTATTTTTAATATTTATTTAAACATGTTTTCACCTGCTTTTCAGTTTTTACCTGCCAAATCGTTTGACATAATTATATGTAGGTAAAAAAAAAAAATCGTTTATGCTAACTCAAAAACTAATTAAAACAATAGGTCCAAGTACTTCGTGAAGAGTTCCGCGGCCAGCAGCCCCAGTTGGCTCACTTCGAGGAAGTTGCCACCCATGTCTTGGATAGACTGGATCCGACCTCCCCGGACGCCGTCAAATTGAAGCAGAAGGTCACCGACCTGCTCAATAGGTGGAACGATCTGCTAAACAAGTGAGTAAAATTATATTCTAGTGTTATTCTTATTTTTCTAGTGCTGTTTATTATTGTCAGACTTAGATCTTGTATAAGGTTGTCATTTGCATTGTGGTTGCGCCGCCTATCGAGAGATATTAACACTATCAACAGGTCGTTTTTGAGTCTGCCCCTTTCCAAGTACCGGCTTAGTCGCGCACGCATTTACCCCCAGTACCGGTCATTATGTTGTCCTTTTCCTTTTGTTTCAAAGAAATGTAATTTTATTGATATTTATACTTTATTTTGTATTTATTTTATATAAAGGGGCCATATAAATTAACATTCACAACATCAATTCAAGGTTAAACCGTCGTTAGTTAAAAGCCGATTAATAGGCTAGCGGTCGATAAAGTGTTAAGTCACTCCATGTCGTTATTAGGAAGTTTAAAGTATGACAATAGAGTTCACCGCTCAGGCAGTCTTTCTCGCCTAATATCTATATAACATAATTGACATATGCCGGTGGTGAAGGAAGAGATTGTGAGAAAACCTGAATACTAAGATCACTGGTATATGCAATTTGCCTTAACCAAGCTTGGCGGGTATACGGTCGGTTCCCTCGAGGGCAGATCCCAGACCATCAATGGGGCGTTACTTTATAGCCTTATAACAATACTTGTCAGCGTGTGAAATTTCTATGTAGCTGTGATAAAAATACTTATATGGTGACGGCGAATTTGCTAACTAACCTGTTGAAAATTAAATAATACAATATAAAAGTTAAATCTTCGCTGATCCCTTTTTGCTGCTTTCATATTCCTTTTATAAATATTCTGCTTTAAGCAGTAGTCTGTCAGAATATCCGTGCAGGGGCGGAGAAAGAATACTGACCTCTGCGGCTCGGGTCGGCCTGTGTCGTAAAAGGCGACAAAACAACCCTAGCTACGTAGTAACCTTGTGTTGTGTTCCGGCATTAGTGACCCAAGTCCCTGTACCTTTATGCGACAGCAGCGTGTTCGCGATGCCACTAGCGTTTCAAACACCCATAGGCGACGGTAATTGCTAAATTCTAAGCGTACCGTCAGCCTATCTGCTGTTCTACAGCAATAAAAAAAGACATTTCTAGATTCAATAATTTCATTAGCACTGTGTTTAATTTATTCGCCTACATAAAAAAAAAACTTTTCACAACTAGGCTAGAACAACGCGGCGAAAGCCTGGGCGCTGCGGCTGACACTTCGCGGGAATTCGACGCCGGATTGACACGTCTCAAAGACGCTTTACAGACGATCAGCGATAAGCTCGACGATGTTACCATGGAGAACGAACCCGAAGAACAGCTCAGGAAGATTGAGGTAAGGAGTTGTAGAAGTAAGAGACTTTGTACAACTCTTAAGGATTTTTATAATTTTACAACACAATAAATAGTTTGCGATGTAATCCCGAGAGCGCACTGTGCGAATGCTAAAAATGGCAAAACAACCTTGCGTTTTTCTTAAAATATTACTATTGAAATGTACACCCGGTGAAACAAGTTTCCATTTCTCGAGCTATGTTTGTCCACCGGGTGCACTCGTACAAAATTATTAATTACATAAGAATAAAATAATTAAATGTACAATAAATGATAATTACAATAAATATTATGAAAGTAAATAGTAAACAAATAAATTATGCATTTAAGAAAAATTAATATGCAGTGCCTTCAGAACTGATCTTCTTTATGTTTGAAGGAGTTTATAATTTAGTCAGGCTTGACAATGTATTAAACATTATTAGTTGGGAGAGTATGAAACATTATTTCCCGTTCTCTTTTAATTTATGTCCATTTACTTCTTCACTATAGAACCTGGAACGTCAACTGGAAGGCCAGCGACCACTGTTGGCCGACTTGGAAGCTGCCGGAGCTGCATTGGCCACCGTCCTGTCAGACCCTGCTTCGAGACAAGATATCCAGAGCAAACTGGCCGCTGTTGCGAGACAGTACGACAACCTACAGAGAAAACTCGATCACAGGAAAGCAGAGATCGAAGCTGCTTTGAAGTGAGGTTTTTTTTAAAGTTTAATAATCCGTTTCATAAACTTTGTTGTCATGTTAACATTTATTTTAATTCAGGGACGGTCGTAACCTCGAAGAGAATGTGGCCCGTACCCTCGGTTGGCTGCAATCGGAATTGGGGGCACTCCCAGGCAGACTACAGGTGTCTGCGGACGTGAACAAACTGCAACAACAGCTGGAGAGGCATGAACCACTTTACAGGGAGCTCACGCAGAAGGAGCATGAACTCATAATGCTGTTGGATAAAGGTCAGTATTTAGTTTTGAACATCTTCTATGATGGTCCTTCGAGCCGAATTTTCATCACCTATAAAAAAATCTTACTATTAAGTATCACCTATTTTATTATATTTTGTATATAGGACGTGAAATGGAAAAGAAGCCAGCTCACCAGGGCTTGCGCAAAGATCTGGATAGAATCCAAACACAGTGGGATAAGCTCAAACGCGAAACAGTCGACAGACAGACAAGACTGCAAACGGCTATGGTAAGTAAACTAAATAACATTTAGTTTCGATTAGTGAGTATAGTAATAACATACTATATTCATTGTTTTTTGGGATTAAATAATTGTGGTTTCTTTAATAATAAAAAATGTCTTGCGAAAAATATACTACCTCATATAACTTTTCGATCTCTACCTTCTAGTAGAGAGATGTTAGAACGAGACGCAAGCTACTTACCACTTGCTATCCTCAGCGGTTTGCAGAAAATATATAATTAACCAGTTCAAATATATACTAAACCATAAAGGCGTAAATATCTACATTCATTGCACGCGCTTTAGAAGTTCCAGATGGGCTGACTAGTTGCTCATTTTCGGGTTTTATTAAAATGGTCAAACGGTTAAATTGATATACAAGTGTCTCTGGAATTTGTGGCGCATACTTCGTGTTTACGTCCCCACTAGATGATGATTGGCTGACAACACTTAGAAAAAAAAGCAACCATGTGGTTATAACACACGCTTAATATCCGTTGTAAGTACTTTTCTTATCAATTAATAGTTATAATTACAACACATTAATTGTATACTTAAAGGAACACTGCCGCAAGTTCCACAAAGCACAAGAGTCGTTTGTGCCATGGCTTTCCGAGGCGGAAGGTCGCCTCGCCAAATTGCCGGCCACCGCGTTCACGAAGAAGGAAGTCGAGAAGCAGTTACGTGAACTACAACAGATCAGAAATGATATATGGAAAAGGTAAATAACATAACTTAGTGCACTTTTTTTCTATAGCATGCAGTGTCTTAGAGTATATTCCACAAGTACTGATTGAAGGGAAACATATTATAGAAAATAGAATAAAATCTAGGATTCTGGAAATCCGGAGGCTAACACAGTAACGTCGTACTTCACGATAATATAAAGACGAAACGATGTTTGTTGTTTCTATAGTGGTCAATCGATTGTATCTTGAAACCATAATCTTTTAATTTTCTTTAAAATATTGAATTTTGTGTTTCTGTGGCCCACATATCAGTAACTGAGTCTACGGGGGCTCGTATACTGACCTATGGATTCCTAATTCTGGGTTCCTGTAATGGTGTTTGCAAGTGCTATTTATATATTGCAAGTAATCGTTACATTTAAAAATTTATCCATCCATATGAACCCAGGTCCGGTGAATACGAGAATAACAAAACACTTGGAGAGACCTTCATATCAGCGTGCGACGTTGATCAAGAGATCGTCAGGAAGCTGTTAGATTCAATGAAGGACAGATGGGACAGGATTAATAATGGTGAGCTTGTTAACACTTTTCTAGCATATATTGTTGGTTAAGGATGTGAAAACTGGAGAAATTGTGTTTATATAAATTTCTAAAGATCTTTTTTATATCAGAGGTATTTTAGGATTAGCCAAAAAAAAATTTTTTTATGCGGGGTTGCTATATGAAGATTTTTTTTTTAATAAGGCTGTAGCGATGCAATATAGACCTGTTCTTTTATACGTATGTGAAGCGTGGCCGGTGCTGGAGCGACACAAGCAGGAGCTGCGAGTCACGGAGATGAATATGCTGCGGTGGATGTGTGGAAGGACCGCGTTAGGAACTCGCATTCGCGGCAGCCTTCATGTCCGTGACATTGCGGATAAATTACAGGAATGTCGCCTTTGCTGATATGGATACGTTTCACGGCAACCGGTTACAAAAAGAGCTGACTTGACGTTGTAGGGGTTGATATGCGTGCCAATGGACTGACCTCCAGAGATGCCGAAGATCGTGCGAAGTGGAGAAGAAAAAGTCGGAAAGCAGACCCCGGGCGCTGAAGCGAGAGTTTGGGCTGCAACCAGGTTTCAACCGGGATGTAGCGACGCAAAATAAGATTTTGTCCCTATTGTTTTCATTTTATACTATTTTATTTTTATTCCGAAACAGAGGTACTCCAACAAGTCGAGTTCCTCGAGACAACAGCGCGCAAGTTGGGCGAATTCGCTGAACGCGTCCGTGCTGTTGAAACGCCCTTGGAAAGGTGCGAGGAACGTCTCCAAGACACCCTATCAGCACCTCCAGCGGCTGCTGCTGAGGCTGTTGCCAGGCTTGCAGACCAGATCCACGCTCTTAGAGCACCTTTGCAGGTAATTACAGAAAAAGCTATCTTTGCTAGGTGTGTGTGTTGTGTTCCGGCATTAGTGGCCCACGTTCTAGTACCCGCCCTCATGCGGACCGCAGCGTATTCGCGTTGCTCCTGGCGTCGCAAACATCCATACGAGACTGTAACTTCTTAGTATTAAATGGGTCATCTGCCTGTATGTTGTTCCTCAGTCATAAAGAAAAGGATAAAAGGTTAAACCAATTGGTCGAGTGATCCCGGCGAACGAGGATTAAGTGACTTAGTAAAATAACAATTCAAGTCTTAATTTTGTAGGATTTCGTAAAAGCCAGTTTTTTTATCCACAGTTATTGGATCAACATTCAAATTACACAGAGTTGAGGAGTAGTGATGGAAATCGTCTCTTTACAACCACAAAGCTTAAGAGAAAAACATTTCCGTAAAAAGACGAATGGAAAACTATCCGTGTCCGCGTCCATTGCGTAATACAAAGTTTTACCATAGACACAAAATTATAGATAATGTTGGCATACCAAAAAGGTTTATATATCCCAGTACTAAAGTTGTAATTATTTTTAATCCCACTCAGAACATTCAAGTTGCGGCTGACGACATTGTGACCCTCGCCCTCGAGTGCAGCGGTCAGGATGCCGCGTCACGCGCTCGGCAAGTGCTCGAAGAACAGGCAACAGCCCTGGCCGAGAGGTTGGACGATCTGGAGCAAAGAGCAGCCGATGCCAGAGGAAGATTGGCTGGAGCTGCTGCCGCTATCACCCAATTCCAGGTGAGATTTTATCATATATAAATAAATGTCCTCTATGTATGAATGTATGTTTTTTTTTTACAGAAACTATTCAAAATCGCTTCTTCCTCTCCTAATAACCTAGTGTTGTGTTTAGGCATAAGTGACCAGGTTCCAGTAATCCTACGCAGACAATAGCGTGTTAGCGGTGCCAGGGGCAGCACAACATCAATAGGCGACGGTACTATTAAGTGGACGGTCAGCCTGTCTGCTGTTACAGAGTAATAAAAAACCTTTTCTCTCGTTCCATATTCAGGCTTTAAAGAAATTTCCATGAAAATAGGAGAAATTAAGCTTATTCCAATATTTATACTTTCTCTTACCGAATTTCTTCTTCGTTAATAGGCCATTTTGTTACTTATGTAAAATAGCAAATACTGATCCGCTGACCAAAGTAAGATCTAGTTCTCTGTTCACTAGAGGAGTATGAGAGTATATAGAGGAGTCATCAGCTAATCGTGGTCCACTGCTGGACGTACGCCTCCCCAAGTTTGCTCCACACATCCCGGTCCCTGTTTTTCTCATCCAGGCCCGACCAGCAATCTTGCGCAGGTCATCGGGCTGGAGGGTAGCTTTTATAGAGTATTTAATTGCAGAATCTCATTTTTTGAACAGGACAAAGTAAAGAACCTCTCCCACGACCTATCCGACCTTGAAAAGGAATTAGACTCCATGAAGCCACCTGGTCGTGACCTGAAAACTGTGAAACAGCAGTTGGACGATATTGGTAGATTCTACAAAAGGATAGAGCACGCTGATGATCTTGTGGCGGAAGCTGAAAGGGGCGCTGAGAGTCTGGTGGACAGTGGGTATACTGGAGATTCGGCCAAGACCAGGGATCAGGTACTTATTTGAACCAAGTTGTTTTTTTCTTAAGTATTTTTTAATAGCGACATCTAGGCCTAAAGTAAGCTGCGGAGCGCTTGTGTTATGGATAACTGATATACTACTTATATACTTTTGTTTTGGAAACAAAATGGAATTGAACCCGTGAGCGTATCATAGGCGTGTCGTAGACAAAAAGTGGTTGCGCCTTTCAGGTCTTCAAATAATTGAGTTTCGGTTGCGACTGGGATGAATCGCTTAAATAAATTAAGTTTTTTAGCTCAGAATTAAATAGATTATTCTTTATTGTCAACCAAAAATATTTACAAAGTTACTATTGAACTTATAACTAAAAGTGTACAATAGAGACCTTGTCGCTAAGAAGCGATCTCTTGCCAACAACCTTAAGGTTGAGATTTGTGTTATTTACTGAAGTTTACTTTAGTGTTGGTGTTTTTTGTTGTCTTGCAAGGTGGAGGGCTTACGTAAACAATTGGCCAAATTGGACGAGCGTGCCCGCGCCAAGGAGCAGGAGTTGGACGACACCCTCGCCAAGCTGGAGGCGTTCTACAAGGCCTACGACTCGGTCATGGATGACGTCCAAGAGGTGAGTTCAATACCCAGAAATGAGAAATGCCACTATCCCCCCCTCTACAGGAACAGTATAACCACCTTGTCTAAAGCGGATTAGCGGGTTACAAATACCGGCTATCTCGTTAAGTGCGTTCCTCACGTTACTATATTATAAACTTGCACTTTACGTGAAAAATATGCCTAAACGTTGTATATCATGGTGGAATTCGAACCCATGACCATAAGTCACTTCACACAATTTAGAAAGCTCTTGGATACGATCACTTTGTCATAACAAACATATTGAAGTTCTTTTTACGTGAAAATGTATGTATGTATCGTTGTACAGGCAGCAGAACAAGTGCGTAGTCTGAAGCCAGTATCCTCGGAAGTGGAACAAATCAGGGCCCAGCAGAAGGACTTCGCCGAGCTGAAACGGCGCACCCTGGAGCCGCTGGGGCAGAACGTGACGCATTGCAACAAGATCGGCCAAGGACTGGTCAGATCCGCCCTACAAGGCGTCAGCACCCAAGTCCTGGAGAAGGATTTGGAGAAGATGAACGATAAATGGAACGCCTTGAAGGAGAAGGTGAGCTGTCATTCATTTCCATTTCATATAATAATACCATCTAGTCGCAAAGTACAGGTACATAGTCCTTGTGTACTATGCAACTAATATAATATATATACATAATTTTTTATTGCTATAGGACAGCAGACAGGCTGACGGCCCGCTTAGAATTTAGCAGTCACCGTCGCCTATTGGTGTTTGCAACGCCAGTGGCATCGCGAACACGCTGCTGTCCCATAAGAGTACAGGAACTTGGGTCGCTAATGCCGGAACACAAACACATGGTTATTATGGCGGCATACTTTAAACCAAAGGTGGTCGCCATCCAAATGGGCTTGAGGCCCTACCACGTAGCTTAGGGTGGGTTGTCTTGTCGCCTTTTACGACAGGCCGACCCGTGCCGCAGAGGTTAGTATTCTTTCTCCGCCCCTGCACAGATAAAATACAGTTCCTTTGTAAATAAATACCTATTAAACTTAAACACCCAGACACGAGACGGGAATGCAACCCGTGACCTCAGCAAGCGTATCGAAGTGCGTTAACCGCTACATCGCGGAGGTCGTCAAAATGAGTGTCTTCTTCTGGGATACATTTGATACTGCCAAAACTATATTTGTTCTCTGTTTAATACAATATAAAATAAAATATTTTTGTCATCAAACTGAAATCACGTTTTAAAAAAATTAATAGCTTTTCGTGGGAAAGTGAATTAAGACAATTCTGATATCTCTCTTGTAACTAGATGAACGAACGCGAACGCCGCCTCGACGTCGGCTTGCTGCAGTCTGGCAAATTCGCGGAAGCGTTGGCCGGCCTGGAGAAGTGGTTGGCGGACACCGAAGACATGGTAAACAACCAGAAACCACCGTCGGCTGACTACAAGGTCGTCAAGGCACAACTCCAGGAGCAGAAGGTATGTGGAAAAAGTTATTGTACAGTTGTTTAACAATATTATATTGTATGGTAAGGATGGTTTTATCCGAATAGAAAATAATGATAAAAAAAGCTCCCCCTAGAGGGAACGGACAGCGTATCCGCCTCACTTGTACAAAGCGGCTTTGGTGTACAGGTATACCCCACGATGTGTTCCTTCACCGTAGGGACCTGATAATGATATTTTATGCAAATTAAGTGAGCAAACCTACCTAAGCGGTGCATGGGGTAGCTTTAAGTTTGTCTCCAAGTGTGATACCACTTTGCTACCTTGTTCCATTGTTTTGACGTGAATACGTCTTTAAATTTACTACCATACAGGGGCAATCCAAAAATCCAATCCAATGATAACAAAATCGGAGGACACAATTTGGTAATGTAGTTTCGAATCTATTATCTACATCCAAAATTAAATTATAGCGCGGCGGGGAGGTAGGCGCTGCCATTTTGAGGTCATTCTGGTGCGTTTTGAGATTTCCATTTAGTATAACTTTCGACTCGGTGAAGCTACGACGTTTGTTCAAGTTTCAATCGTCTGCTCTTGTCAAAGTCTATCGATTGCATGTAAAACATTAGTCTAAAATCGTGACTGTATATAATGTGTTAAAATAAAATAAAAATTATATCAAAAAATATATAATGTCGGCCTATATGCATCGAAAAGCCAAACCCAAATACAGAAATCGTATAGGGTTGAAAAGAGCATCTCAAAATCAATCGAATAGTACCAATAAAACGCCATATGACCGAGTCAAGCAGTGCCGGCAACGTAAAAAAGTGAATGCGGCCGAGCGGATCAACGACGGTGCCAGTACATCTGCAGCTGGGACGGTTGAAATTATGCAGATGGATGTTTTTTTCGCTTATCTTCTTCCTGCCCTTATCCCACTATGTGGGGTTGGCACAAAATGTATATATCCGTCCACTCTCATCTGTTAGCCGTCATCACAATATTCTTATATCTATTCATCTTTGGTCTACCTAGCCTTCTATATCCACATTTCTTTTTTTCGCATAACGTTTAATTATATTTAAATTTAGAATATGTGGAAGTCAAGTAGTATAATAACATTCGAATCATGACCTGTTCACACGGGTACGATGATCGCACCGTACCCAGAGGTGCATATGCACCTCTTTCTTGGACAAACTTTTTTTCGCTTAATCAACGTAACCTCCTCCAAAGACTAGAAATGCTAGAAATGAGAGTGAATGGATACAAAAGATGGATACAAAAGAAAAATGGATGGTTCATGTAAAAGATGATATGGCTAAAAAATAGTGTGAAAGTTATATAACGACTAATAGTGAAGCGTGGCAGGAGAGAACATGTTTTTCCCACATAGTCTGAGATAAGGGCAGGAAGAAGAATTTTCCCTAAGGCTTTCCATAGAGCTCTATCAAGGGCTTGTCGCGCCAGCCTTTGCAAGCCATTTTAGTCGTAGTTTAAAGTTTGCATATAACTGAATCATGAGTTTCACTGCAACCGATAAAATTGCACTTTTATTACAGTTCCTGAAGAAAATGCTAATGGACCGTCAGAACTCGATGTCCTCGCTGTTCGCCATGGGCAACGAAGTGGCCGCTGGCTGTGAACCGGCTGAACGGAAGACCATTGAAAAGCAGCTCAAAGGTCTGATGCACAGGTTTGACGCGTTGACCAATGGCGCACAGCAAAGAATGCTCGACCTGGAACAGGCCATGATGGTGAGTAGTGTTAGATATGAAATAACTCAAAACTATTTTAGAGTTGTCGTATGTCTGTGTATATATAACTTCTCTAGTTAGCAAGAGCGCAGCAACCTCATTAACTGTCAAATGTCACCCCATCCGCCCGTAGTGTTGTACCTCTGTTGTCAAAAGTGAAACTTCTTTAGTAAACTAATTTTTAAATTTTCTAATAAATTTAGAAAAGAGAATTTATGATATATTATTTTATATCTTATTAAACAAAATTCAACTGTATTTTATTGCATTAAAGTCGCAATTTGAATAGATATGTATAAGTAATGCAGTGCAATCATTCTAAAATTACATTATAGACCACAACAATAATCCTTAAGCCATTATTAATAAGGTTAGTATTACTGGAGCCAAAAAAACGTTTCACATCTGCGTGACGCTAATATTGCGTTTCATCCGTAAAAATTTTACCTTCATGCGCACAAAGAAGTTTCACTTCAAAAAGTTACAAAAACAATGAAAAATGCTAGAAATGAGAGTGGATAGAGGACAGCTAGACCTATAGATGGGTTGTGTAAACGATTATATGTCGAAATAGGGTGGTAAATGTCGGGATGACGAATAACAGCGGAGAGTGGGAGGAGAGAAAATGTCGTGCAGACCCCACATAATGTGGAATAAGGGCGGGAAGTAGAAGAGATTTTTGGTAAATGAATACAGTAGTCAGGGGCGTCGCCGATATCTTTGAGGCCTCAGTCGACTTCTACCAGTGATATGCCCCAGCTAAATGAGTTAAAGGAATTTTTATTGGAGTTTGATGGGTTTGAGATGATAGTTGCCCCTAAGAAAACGTCATTCAGCCCAATCCTATTTTTTTCCCTGTTTCTTGGTTGGCGTTTCGGCATGATAGATTAAAGTGGCAGTGTCAGGTTGGAATTAAGGTATACCAGTAACCATTGTTATTTGGTTATTTATACGAATGTTAATAATCTGTTTAGGTGGCCAAGCAGTTCCAGGAGGAACTTCAGCCTCTTGTGGAATGGCTCGGAATTAGCGAAAGAAAGGTGAAATCTCTTCAACTGGTGCCCACTGATGAGGAGAAGATCCAACTAAAGATCAGGGAGCACAAGGTCAGTGTATTATTTAATATATAGTGTTTTACGTGTATTCGCGAAGTTGAAAAAAAAATTATAATAAAAGAATATACAGATCAGTCGTACATTACGGAATACTGAACACAGTTGTTCTATAACAATAATTCAATGCTACATGACGGAGTATGCTCCGGCGCAGATTTTTAGAGTTCTTTCGCTGTTTTTTTCCATAGTCAGTAATTTTTTTTAAATATAATTTTTTCCTTTCTATTTGTAAAACTGGACATTATATGTTAAAATAATTGTTTTAGATTTCGATTCTCATGTCCGCCAATTTTACCTATTCGATAACACGAAAATGTACATGTATAGATTCCTGTGGCTCTATGGCTTTCTTCTTTTTAATTCTAGAGTACACTCTTATGATGTTTTCTTTTACGGTTAGTACGCAATGATTAAGTTAAACCGTCTTTTTGGGTTGACTCGAATATGGTGCTATTTTTTATGGGATATAGCTAGAAGTTATAAAATTCCAACTAGTCTTGAATGGAATTAGTCCTGTGATTAATCAATTTTGTTGTTACCGAGACTTTATTATCTTTTAATAAAAAAGTGTTTTAAAAGTTCTGGAAGTATTTTGCATCAAGTTGTAGGTGATTGCGTGGAGGATAAATCTCAATGCATTTTAAGTAGATCTTAAATGTTTTAAAGCACTAAAAAATAATGCTATTTGACCACCAAATACTGAGAAACCAATGCTTTGGGCTAATTAGAATTATATGTATAAATATATATCTCAATTCATGTTTTTTAATAGGCACTCCATGACGACATAATATCAAAACAACCGCCTTTCAAACAACTAACCGAAACCGCCTCCACCCTCATGGGGCTGGTGGGAGACGATGAGGCCACAGCACTGGCCGATAGGCTACAAGCTGCTACTGATAGGTGAGCTATGAAAATAGGTATTGTGTGATGGAAATTAAAGAATGGAAGGTAAATTAAGAACTTTGAATTAATTTATCCAATGATAGGTAGAACATTATTAGAGGTAAAAGGGGTTCTTACCTACCCACTTAACTACCCTAGGGACAAGTTATTGGGGGGGGGGGGGGGATCCAATCATTGTTCTCATAAGAACTGTAGGCAACGGTAGACCACGAGCTTCTAAGTAAAAGTGTTTGATGTAACTAATCTACCTCTATGTATGGCGATGATTCGCAACGCTACTAATAAATAAATAATCAACGCAATTAAAAAATGCTATCCAGCCCCATAATAAACAGAGAGTTTCTGTCTTATGGTTACTAGACAACTGATAAAACTTGTATTTTGTAAATAAATAAATATTATTCTTAAACACTCAGATTTGGTAGGGGAATCGAATCTGTTACCCTTACATTGGCTCTGTTGCATACTAATCTAGCGTAACCAGCACGTAGGGGTCGTAAAATGTAGAGTTTATATTTTTATATAAATAATCATATTATTTTTATATTAAAAAAAAAACAATAAAAGCCTACATACCTTTATACAGAAATAGAGCTGGAAAAACACAGAATTGAAACCGATACAAATTATGCTTAGTTAATATACATATTTTGGCATACAAATAAAAATCTAAAGATTCCATAGAAACGTTGAACATTGTTAGTTATTCAAAGGTTTTTATCACATTAAAATATTTCCAGATACCAAACCCTTGTAGACGCCAGTCTCAACATAGGAGACCTCCTCGAGAACTCCCGAAAGGGCCTACGTCACTTGGTCCTCACCTACCAAGACCTCTCGGCGTGGATGGATGTCATGGAGCAGTACCTGGCGAAGAGGAAGATTCTTCCCGTCCACATGGAGAAACTGCTCAGACAAATGGACGAGTTAGCTGTAAGTATATGTTAAATTATAAATACTCGTATACTGCGATCATCCACACAATCTACGAATAGTTCCAAAGTATAGCAGAGCGTTTGTTTTATGGGTTCCTGATAACTTATCTTTTGTAAACACATATAATACATTAACACTCAGACCTGCGATGAAATATCGCAGTACCCCCTGCAATCGTTTCTATTAATTTTTTTAAGCAATCAATGCAATTCTATATGGCCGTGTGGTTGAAACCATCAAATACAATAGAACCACTCCATCTTGTTCCTAGGGTGTATTATATTAAATTAATTACTCCTGCAAGACCGAAGGCACCAAAAGGAGGGCGTAATTCCATTTTCCTTTCGGTATCAGGCAGTAATCAAAACCGAAATAAGAAAAGAACCGAGCCAAAAAGGCGGAGAGAAGTTTATTCAAATGTCCCAAGGTGTTGGTGTACGCCTTTGGTGTTGCAACGTCCATGCGTGAAGGTGACCACCTGCTGTCGGGTGGGCAGTTTGCCTGTCTTTTTTTTTTTTAATGCTGTAGGACAGCAGACAGGCTGACGGCCCGCTTAGAATTTAGCAGTTACCGTCACCTATTGGTGTTTGCAACGCCAGTGGCATCGCGAACATGCTGCTGTCCCATAAGGGTACAGGAATTTGGGTCACAAATGCCGGAACACAACGCAAAGTTATTATGGCGGCATACTTAAGACCAAAGGTGGTCGCCATCCAGACGGGCTTGACGCCCTACCACGTAGCTAGGGTGGGTTGTTTTGTCGGCTTTTACGACAGGCCTACCCCGGCCGCAGAGGTTAGTATTCTTTCTCCGCCCCTGCACGGATAAAAACCTGTTTGCTGAACTCCAGTCATAAACATTGTCTAAATGTTCTTCTTCTTCTTACCCTTCCTCTCCTATCGGAGGTTGGACAACATTATGACGATTCTGATTTTGGAGGCCGCTGCTCTAAATAAGGAAGTGGTACTGAAATTGAATCAGTCTCGTAAATTCTTCAGCCACGAGTGTCTTCTCCTGCCCATGCTTCTCTTTCCGCCAATCTTCCCCTGGATAATACGCTGGAGAACTCTAAAGCTTATAAGTAGTTCAAAATTTTATAAGTATATTATTTTCAACTGGTTTCTAGAATGCCATCGTTTTGTTTTCCTCATAATAAATACATTAGTTTGAGACGAATTAACTGTAAGATACATTGTGTGTTATCATGTAGGAAAAAACTGAAGAAATCGCCTCGAAACAAGAAGCGGTTGACAGCACAGTCGAATCTGGCTTGGAACTGATGAAACACATTTCTGGTGACGAAGCCCTCCAACTCAAGGACAAACTGGACGCCCTCCAGAGGAGATACAACGACTTGACGAGCCGAGGGGCTGATCTGTTACGAGTGGCATCGGAGACGTTGCCTCTCGTGCAGCAGCTGTATAACAGCCACAGCAGGTGAGGATTGAGCTCCTAACTTTAATAATATTAATAAGTGGAGCAAAAAAATTTTAGCCATTTTTATTTATTTATTTTATTTTAATTTTTATGAAAATTACCCGTACGGAGGAATATGAAATTTGGCACAATCAAATTTTATATGGAGAAATAAAGAACAGAAAATACTTAAAACATACTTTTAACTAATAAAAAAACACATTTCACACACGTGTGTGTACTCTGAATCTGCTAGTCTATGGTCAAACTAAAAAGAGGTTATTAATCTATAATATGATTTATGGTGAAATTTCAACCTCTACTGGTAATTTTAATTCGTCTTTCTTATCAAACTAGTCTTGTTGGTTACTTTAGAATATTTAATACTCTACATTCTGGATATTTTGATAAAGGTATTGTTGCCTACATTCAGCAGAATCTCGAAATTCAGAATGTTCAATCGATTTAGAACACATCATAGATCGATTTGGCTAATGTACAAAATTTAACCAGCCAGTCACTTTTTTCCTATTTATTTATTGAAATATTTGTGTAGATAATGCTGTTTTTTAGTTCGATTGAAACAAAAAGGCTTTCTTGTATTTCTATGAATCTAATAGATGTTAATTATTAGCTAAACTGTTTGAATGTGTTTTATATCAGGTTAACAGAATGGATGGCGAGCGCTGAAACTTGTCTCCAGTCGGTTGAGCCTCGCGAAGAGGATATCCTCAGGCTCGAAGCTGAATTGCAGGAGTTCAGGCCTGTTTTGGACAATATCAACTCCGTCGGACCTCAATTGTGTCAGGTTTGTCTCAAAAGTTGTTACACTCTCAAAACAAAAGAAGAGGGATTTTGCAGGAACGTAGTAATCTGGACTCTTTTATTATTTATTATATTTATCTGAAAAAAAAACTTCATTATACACATCTTACTTATCTTTGTCTACTTTTGAATATTTTGTTAACTTATTATTATATCCTTCTTCATAGTATTGTATAACTAGACCACAGTAAAATTCTGTATATGTTGTCCATCCAAAGGTTGTCTGGAAGAAATCGCTTTCAGCGATAAGACCGCCAATTGTACGTTTTATTTTTTTATCATTAATGTAATCTGTATCGGTTTTGTACAGTAAAGAATATTCTATTCTATTCTATCTTAACTAAAAGAAATTGATACAGATCTCACCCGGGGAAGGTGCTACTCACATCGAAGGAATTGTGACCAGAGACAACAGACGCTTTGACGCCATTGCTGAACAAGTACAGCGAAAGGCCGAGAGATTACTGCTCAGCAAGAAGGTAAATTATTCTTATGATAATTTTCCTGGTCTTCAAGGTCCTTAGAGGAGGGTTCATAATAATTATGTCTTTGTATAAATTTACAATTTATTTTCTTGATTGACTCATATTTCTCACTGCTGGTTTTAAAGGGAAGTTACAGAATAGAAGTTGTTGACGCACATTACTGACTCTTGAACCGAGTATTAGTGATCTTGGAGGCTTAAAAGATATTTGTATTTAATATTTTATGTATAATTATATAAAAAAATTTAAAATCCTAATTCTTTATGTATGTATGTAGGTGTATGAATTGGATCAATGTAATTAAAATTAATTACGTGAAATAAATAAAAATAAATACACGTGTGAATGTTTCGTGGTACAGCGTTCGCTAGAAGTGGTCGGCGATATGGAAGAGTTGTTGGAATGGCTGCGCGCTATCGACGGCCAATTACGTGACGCGGATCCGCCATCTTGCGCACCGGATATCGTTCGAGCGCAGTTGAAGGAGCAGAGGCCGCTCAATGAAGAGGTCGCAGCCCAAAGGGTCCGCGTTCGAGACCTTTTGGGACAAGCCAAGAAGGTAAAGCTACTTTCATATTTCCTCTGATGTGTAGAGACTGCTCACCTCTGAACTTTTATTAGACTTCCCCTCCCCTACTCATGCGCGCTACACCGCTTGCCCCACTTCTCCGCTGCAAGAAAACACATGTTTCATAAAACTTCTTAAAACTTTAATAACTTTGTGTTAAATGAAGATATCACAATATTTTTTTAATTATTGAAATCTATTCAGTAGTTTCGCCGCAATGCGTGTTCAACTGCAGACTTCTATCATTTTATTTATATAGATAATAATTTTAGCCCCAATCAAAGCGGGACTTGGTGTCTAAAATAATAATTACTGAAATATTGTATATGCTGATTCAACTGATGACATCCAGGTATTGCGCGAATGTCAATCATCCGAAGAGACGGCAGTTATTCGCGACCGCAGCGAGGAATTGAAGGAAATGATGGAGGAGGTCGGCCACTTGAGCGCCGAACGTCTCGCCGCCTTGGAGCAGGCCCTGCCTCTGGCCGAACACTTCACCGACACTCACCACGGGTATGTGAATGCCCTCATCGCTTTGTTTCATCTTGTCTCTTATATTTTCTTTGCAGCGTTAAAGATCAAAGATCTCTCCAATTTTTTTTAACATTAAATTAGTTACTGTTTTTACTTTTTCTGGCATATATTACCGACTGTATTTTATCGTGTGTAAGAGTTTCTATATTTGGGAAATATAGTATGTTATTATTTCATTTTAAGTAACTTTAACAAAAAGAATTACAGAGGTGCAAAAAAAAAAGGTCTTCTACAGCTTGTATGCTCTACTAAACATTGAACTTGTTTTTGAAACGTTCTTTTCGTTTTTGTGGGATCATGTCGCCCTTTAAAGAAACAAATGTAGCCAATTCTATATTTCTATGCTGGTATAAGATGATTACCACAAGGATAAAAGACGCATAGGAAGCTCACTAGTTTGACCCTGAGACAGTTATGCAAGTGGAACCTGGGGTTCAGTGTTGAATACCTTTAGATTTAACCGAATTTAGCTACTTTATGTTGAAATCGATAATTATTGAAAATCTAAATTTACAATAATGTGCGCAATAGAATGCAGCATTTTCTTGAATATGTTATCTATGCAGCTTATCATCGTGGCTCGATGACATGGAGAGGCAGGTCCAGGTGCTGGCCATGCCCGCACTCAGACCGGAGCAGATCGTTCAGCAGCAAGACAAAAATGAGGTAATATAATTTTAATATTTCCTAATAAACTAATATTGAAATAAGCCAAATCCATTATTATAAAATAAAAAACAAAGGCAAGAAATCCAATGCGAGTATTAAATAAAAAATTTATTTTTACTCTTTTCCATCAGATGCTGCAGCAGTCGATTGCCGGGCACAAGCCACTAGTGGACAAACTGACAAAGACCGGCGAAGCCCTCACCAAGCTGTGTGGTGAGGAGGACGCCAACAAGGTCCAGGACATCGTGGACACCGACTGCGAGAGGTACAACGCGTTGCGGGCCGAGCTCAGGCAAAGGCAACAGGAGTTGGAACAGGTGGGAAATCGATCCAAATCAACTGGTTTCATATTGTTTCAATAACGAAGCTCAGTGAAATTCTTAAAAGCGGCCGGGATTTATTGGTGAGATAATGATTTAGAGGAGCTGATATCAGACCACTTAGCGACTTGCGGCACGGTAGTGTGAAACTCCCATGCAATGGGACCCGTAAGCCCGTTGGCTAGGGGTCGCCTATATACCAGAGGGATTTGATATCACACCTAGCCAACACGTTCGGCTGAAAACAAGGAACTGCCATCATAGTAGCTATACTATATAAAAACATAAGCTTCTTAAATCTTGATCAACCTTAGGAAATTAATTTACACATATTCATCAGGCTTTACAAGAATCATCGCAGTTCTCGGACAAGTTGGAGGGAATGCTGCGCGCTCTGTCGGGGACCGCCGACCAGCTGCACAGGGCGGAGCCAGTGTCCGCACATCCTCCCAAGATCGAGTAAGTTGCACGTCTAAAAGAGAAATTGAAAGAATTCTGGGCTCAGATTGAAGATTTAGCCACATCGGTTAAAGAAATATTTATGACAATTGAAATATCGCCATTTAGTGCTAAAATAAGTTCGTGTTGTGTACTAGACAACTGGTATACTATTTACATATTTTTTCTTTTGTACATATGACAGGCTAAAGCCGTTGCGCCACGGAGTACAACAATTATTTTATCTATCTTTTTTCTTTTCTGCGAGGATAAGAAAGGAAAGTGTTGTGAAAGGGTAACGACGCAAAAATATGCGCAGGAGTTTTCCTATGTGACAATTCTCGGCAGCATGCCTCGGTTACCAAAATGATAGTTTCATATGCAGATAGAATGAAACTAGAAATCATAGGCCGGTCTCCGTGGAGCAAGGAGTTGGAACTTTTGCTAGGGTCATAATTTTGATTTTTATACATACGTATTTATTTACTAAAGAAAAAAGTATATAAGTAGAATATCAGTTGACTAATATCCATAAAATAGACGCTTTGTTACTGACTTGAACTAGATGGCGCTGTTGTTATTTGTCACAGTATATTTATTTATATTTTATACGGTGTATGTTTGCTCGTCTCGTCCATAATAACTGAAGCCTGGAGTTATAAGCAAATTGTTATGGTACAGAGACCAAATTGAAGAGAACAACGCGTTAGTCGAGGACTTGGACAAGCGCAAGGAGGCGTACAATGCGGTGCAGAGGGCCGCCTCTGACGTCATCAGCAAGGCCAACAAGAGCGACCCGGCCGTCAGGGACATCAGGAACAAGCTTGAGAAGCTTAATAAGTAAGTACCACCAAATGAGTTCTTCTCCCTGCCTTATCCCACATTATGTGGGGTCGGCGTATTGTTTTTTCCTTCCACTCGTCTCTGTTAGCCGTCATCTCGTCAACCTTTTTCACTATGTCAACTTTTACGCAATCTGTCCGTATTTTTTTGGTCTACCCTTCCTTTTATATCCATCCACTTTCATTTCTATCCATTTTCCTACTTATATGGCATTCTTCCCTTCGCCCATGGCTAAACCACGCTAATCTGGTACTTTACTGTCTACTAAATAAGATCCGTTATTAATAATTTCCATTTAGCTAGTGATGGGTGGAAAGAAACATAAGTGGTAATACGCTCAGAGCCCGGCTTGGAGGTCACAGTTTCGAACTTCACGATAGCATGCTCCGATCAGGCAGTATTCTCGCTTAATCTATACATCTATACAAATAAATAAAATTGGAGGGTCTGTTTGTAATATTAAAATAACCGCTTTTTACTAAGTGCATTAGGACGTATACACGGTACATATATCAAAACAACATTTTTTACAATTTTTGTCTGTCTGTCTGTTTGTACCGGTAATCTCTGAAATGGCTGCACCGATTTTGAAGGGATTTTCACTGGCAGATAGCTGATATATCAAGGAGTAACTTAGGCAATTTTTATTTTAGATAAAAAAAATAGTTTTTGTTAAAAATGATAAGTTTCGGAAATTTTATATACCAATTTAAGTTGACCTCAGATTTATATCATCGATCATATGAAATAGGATTCAGCTTAGGCTGGACTTAGTAGGTTGAATTTCCAATTTAAATTAATCTCAAATATCTAAAAAATGCTGCCTAAAGTCACTATTCCACACGGACGGTGTCGCGGTCAGAGCTAGTATGTATATAAAATGCTTGCGTACTTACTGAAGGAAAATCTCGTGAGGAAACCTGCGTAAAAAGGTTCCTATTCTCTTTAGGCGAGGTCCGAGATCAGCACTGGATCGTTATGAGCTGTTATCATCACTGTTATAATACACCTCCGTAGTCACATTCTGGAATTTACTTCTTTCCTCTCCCCACAGACTATGGGACGAAGTGCAGAAAGCAAGCAACGACCGCGGCCACTCCCTAGAAAGTACTCTCGAGATCGCTCGTCGTTTCTGGCAGCAACTGAACGCCGTCATGACGACACTTGCGGAATTGGAGGACACCCTGACAGCCCAACCGCCTCCGGCCGCCCAGCCGAGGGCTATCCAAGCCCAGCAGGTGGCGCTGCAAGAGATCAGACACGAAATCGATCACACCAAGCCAGAGGTAAGTAAGAAGATGTTTTATATGGTTTTGTTCAAACGAAATTGAAACGTTGTGGTGTGAAAGAAGATGTAGTGACAAAAATTGAGAAAGATATGCTGAGATGGTTTGGGCATATCGAGAGAATAAATGAAGAACGATTGACGAAAAAAGTGTATAAGGCGAGTGTGAATGGAAGTGTTGGAAGGCGGAGACCTAGGCGGACGTTTCAAGACCAGATCAGGGGCGTCTTGAAAAAAGGACAGGTCAAGAGTACCCTAAACCGAAGGGTATGTATGAAGGGAATAATGAAAGTGGACGAAACGAAACAAGTATGTAAGGATCGTAGCAAGTGGATAGAAGTGGTCTCTGCCTACCCCTACGGGAAAGAGGCGTGATTATATGTATAAAATTGTATGCCCTTAATAAATAAAGGTATACGGAACAGTAAGTATCCTCCACCCAGCAAGAGCTGAAGGTAGTAGCCTTCCCTAGAATCAATCTCTTTCTTTATGAAATAGGTGGAAAAAGTCCGCAAGACCGGCTCAACCCTCATGTCCCTGTGTGGGGAACCGGACAAACCGGAAGTGAAGAAACACATGGAGGATTTGGACAGCGCCTGGGACAATATCACAGCGTTGTACGCGAGGAGGGAAGAGAACCTCATAGACGCCATGGAGAAGGCCATGGAATTCCATGACACTTTACAGGTATGTTTAAAACATCGGATTGTGAAAATTTATCAGTAAATCTTAAGTGCCCTACTTTGCCAACTTCAGTACTCGTATAAATGACCATCATGATATATGTGTACTCGTATAATTTATAATATGTTTTACTCAAAAAAAGATGTTTACTTCGCTTTAAAAAAAAATAATATAAGCTAGATAAATAAAAAAAAAGATAATTGCTTTCGTGTGTGGATGTTTTATGGTCGTTTTTTTGCTAAAAAAAGAATCTCCAAGACTTCCTCGACGCGGCCGAAGACAAGTTCTCCCACATGGGAGCCCTGGGATCCGACATCGACGCCGTCAAGCGACAGATCGCGCAATTAGCCGCGTTCAAACAGGAGGTCGACCCGCACATGGTTAAAGTCGAAGCTCTGAACAGGTATGTGTCGTCTTTTATCATTTATTTGAACGAGTAAATAAAAATTATATTATATTTTATGAATAAAATTTTATTATTTACCAAGTATGATTTTGAACAGGTCGGGATAAATTATACGCCCTTTCTTATGTAAAAGCTTAAACAAATAAAATACAATACTTGTATTAAAACCGTAGAGCAGTAGAGTTTTAATTATATTATTGATGTCGAATAATTAAACCCATCTATCTGTTAGTTCTGCTATTGAAGAAGATTACCCTCCCAGAATTAGACTGATAGACACGTCTTTGTTAAAACCAAACTAGCCAATCTTCTATCTTTTTTCGTGTGGTGATTATCTTACCAAGTAACCCAAGTTCCAGTACCCTTATGGGACAGCAACGTGTTCGCGAAGCCACTGGCGTTGCAAACTCCCATAGACAATGGTAACTGCTAAATTCTAAGCGGGCCGTCAGCCGGTCTGCTGCCCTACAGCAATAAAAAAAAATTAAAATAACTTTATTACACATAATATGCAAAAACCTGTGTTTTCGGAGTGGGTAATATCGGTTTTGCCGCGTATCGAATCGTATCTATATATTGATATTCGATATCGGATATTGAATCTATATATTTTCTGAATCTATATATTGATGGCTGCTAGTAGATTTTCTCGATTCATGATATTTGAGATTTGAAACGATACGATGATATAGTAGATTCAAATCAACGTTATACGGTTGGTTTTCTGATATCAATTTATAATATGATATAAAAGTCATAAAAAGAGAATGAAAATATCAAAAAAAACTTTTCTTCATACTTTTACCAGGCTTAGGACTGGCTACATTATTTTCAGTTTTTAGTATTTTGTGTCTTAACTTAAAATTACAAAATATGCCAAAAGTACTTGTTATTGTAACGTGTGGCACTGATGGTGTATAGTATCGGCAATATTTTGTGTTCTTATTTCTTGCTGTTAGTCTTAAATATGCATCTAAATGTCTCTTTTTTAAATTAGCCTTTAAATTCCCCGTAGTACCTTTATAGCTATATAAGTCACCACAAACACGACGTGGGAAACAAATATCTGGCCATGCCGCCTCCGCCGGGCTCCGGCAGGAGGGGTAGACCCAAAAAGTGCTGGCTTGACGTCGTAAAGGGTGATATGCGTGCCAATGGGCTCACTACCAGAGATGCTGAAGACCGTGCGAAGTGGAGAAGAAAAAGTCGGAAAGCGGACCCCGGGCGCCGAAGCGAGAGTGGGCTGCAACCGGGATTTAACGCAAAGATGATGATGATTTGGATTCAACTAAAAATAGAAAAATCTGTAGTACTTTAAAAATCAAACACAAAAAACTTTAAGTATTTATAAACACTTGTCCAAAAATTTTAGTTCAAGGTCAAACCGCGTGAAATTAAATGCAACGGTGCAAATAAGCAATACTGCATTTAAATTAGGGTCGAAAGTTGAAACTTTTTTCCTAAATTGTATCCTGGTGTTAAGCTAAGAATAATTTTGAGACATATATGTACTTAAATATAAGTTTTACAATTGTATGGATAATGCCTGTTTCTGTTTCATTCATCACGTGTTCCCTATCGTGCGTTCACTCACTCTGGCCGATTCGATACGAACCAAACGAATATTGCCGGTCGCTTTAATCACGAATATTCACGAATCGGTACGATGCGCCGATGCGCGTCACGTCGAGCAATATCAATATATGTAGTGTATCGGTATCGGCTGATATCGATATATAGTTTCCGTGCATGGCGATATCGAATTCAACGATATTGCAGCGATATATAGATATTGAATCTATATACGATTTATATCACCCACTCCTACTGTGTTTAATTGAAATAAAATATTTTTGATTGCAATTTACAAGTCATTTTAATCCCAATGTATAATAAAAATGAACAGCTTTGAAATCATACTTGGTGAAAATACTGCTGTATTTCATATTTTTTGGATTGTTTAAATTTCTGTTTTGGCCGTAGTTTAAGAATGAAATTGGGGATTTTTCGAAATTTTTGTTTCTATAGGGGTTATGCGGTTTTAAAAACATAACAATATGGTTGCGTTTATTAATTATTTTCTTAAATAGGTTTTAAGGGTGTTAACGGTGATATAACTACTACCCGTACACTTAAAGAATGGCATTAAAAATGGCGGCTAATATAACGGGACTGTTACGAATACAAAAGACGGTCATCATAAACGGTTGTGTTGTGGTCCGTACCGGCGAGTGTGAGTATAAATAGCGACAGTGTGCGAGTGAGAGGTGAACATAAGCGACGACATTTTCAATCCCATTCTTTAAGTCTACGGGTAGTACCTTCTTTCACTATTTTTTCTTATGAGGGTAGACGAGTTTATAGTAGAAATTTACGTGCACGTAGTAGCAGGGGTGCCCATATATTCAGACTCCCAGTTCAAACATCAGCTTATTTCAGTAGTTGCACGATATATAAAAAATATTTCGTGTGAGGTTCCTCCATTATTTATCTTTTTTTTATTTTTAATAATACTTAGGTAACGTTTAATTGAATTAAAAAATGTATATACATACATACATACAACATAGTATGATTTGTAGTAGTTTATAAATCCCAGTAGCTTTTCCTACAGTAATTTTATATGACCTAAACCTCTAGCGCCACCCCTGTTGCTCGTATTTCATATTGTGTCCTAATGAACCCTCGTCACATTAGACCGTTCTAATACTAATAAAGTATTTTTTCCCAACCTTTTTACATGGAATGACACCACGTTGCCAAGGAGTTTGATGAGGCAAGGATATATTTGATTAACATTTTTGTGTGTGTGCTTGTCTATGCTTTAGAGTTGTTCCTTATGGTATCGTAAAGAATTATGGTTGTGTGCTTATCTTGTTGATATGCCCTTGTTTGGATGTTTAGAAAATATGTTTAAGCGTTGAAATAATTATTTATCTCTGTAATGAATTAATAATATATTAAAATAGAATATATAATTGTGTGTGTATGTGTGTGTTGCATGGTTTTATTTGTAGTTTGTTTTTTTTTTCTGTAAATTTAACAACCACAATGTAAACGAGAGTAGTACAATAGATTTTTAAATAACATTCTTTACAATTAATAATCAAAAATACTAGTTTGTTTCTTCATATCTCTTCTGTAATTTTTTTAAATAACGGGAATTTTAACTCTGTGTATGCACTCGTAGATGCAAGAAATATTTATGATATAAAAATTACTACTTTATACCGTACGGTCTCTCGGGAATACGGCTCGTCTATGAGGTTGCCGTTAGAGGACTTGATCACTTGTTTTTCTAGCGTACAGACAATAAACGCCACAATCGGTTTTCCGTTTGAGGTTGAGGGTTAGAGGGCATACGTCCTTAAAAAAACCAAATATACTTTCATTTCGTCGAAAATCAATACAAAATGGCGCACAATCTTTGCATGTATGACATTGTTCAACAACAGACTCCACATTCCGAAAAGAATTATTTGAATGTATCCAGGATACTATACTCAACAAAAAAGAAAGAAGGGAATAATTCAATTCAATGCAGATTTTTATAGTAAAATCAAAACTTAGAAAAACTTAAAAAGTCAAGTAAAATAAAAATGTCTTATAACAAATAATATAGACATAATTAAGTATATACATATCTTAACAACTATAAAAACTTACAGACAAAATTAAGTATATACATATCTTAACAACTATAAAAACTTACAGACAAGCGCAAGAGCTCACCGAACGCACGTCATCGGAGCAAGCGGCTGCTATTAAGCAGCCGTTGACAGAAGTGAACGCCCGATGGTCGGCCCTGTTGAGAGGAATGGTCGAAAGACAGCAGCAGCTGGAGAGGGCGCTGTTGAGACTCGGACAGCTGCAGCACGCCTTACAAGAGCTCCTAACCTGGATACAAAATACTTGGGATACCCTTGATACTTTGAGACCGGTGAGTTATTCTTTCAGTTTAAACTATTGTTAGGACATAATCGTAGCGTCCAAACGTGTGATTTTATCCCTAACTAGTAGTTGTTTATTACTTCACTTCATTAAAGAGATTAAAGAGAAAAACTATAGATTTTATTTAAAATAATAAGCGACTATGATTAAAAAACAAACCTCGCGTGTAAATGGGATAAATCTTTATGAGCAAGTCGACATCGTCTGCAAGCTGATGCAACCTGGTAAACCACAGACTAGACTGACACCTCAAATGCACCTTTCGTGTTACTCTGCTGTCATTAAAACAAAATAAGGCAAACCTTACACCGATTATGGACGCTGCTGTTAACGAAGCTCACTCGTTTCGCCTTCAACCGTTGACTCCATACTCCATTATAGGGTTGCCTGGAAGAGATCGCTTTTAGCGATAAGGCCGCCCATTGTATCACTGTAACTTATTCTAGTTTTCATTGTACATAGATTTAGTTGGTGAACAATAAAGTGTTTTTCATTCATTCATTCATTCCCAAGTCTGAGATCAACTTCTCGAATGACAGTGACTGTAACAAATTGATCTGTTTTAATAATTAATAACTATAGTAGCGAATTATTACATTGAGAGTTGGATAAAACAAACGTTTGAACAGGTTGCCGGCGATCCTCAAATACTGGAAGTGGAACTCGCCAAGCTGAAGGTCCTCGTGAATGACATAGCCGCGCATCAAGCCAGCGTGGACACGCTGAACGACGCCGGCGCCCAGATCGTCCAGCAGGGTACGGGTATGTGTGCTGCTGCTTTGGCTTTTCTTACATTTGTATACTTTTTAATGTATTCACATATTTTCTTCTTTTCTTTCACGTTCTATTCTCATACTATTATTAAAAATTTTACTTACCAAACTTATACCTCGATTAGGTTCTTTCTTGTAGTATAAATATGTAAATTTTGTTGAAAATAGTAGTCGTATATGGAATATTCATATTTAAACGATTGATCACGATAGCAACCGAAGCGGTCACTGCGGAACCCGGTACTGTCACTTATTGTTGCCATAGGGTCAGATTTTTGTATGCATTTTTGAGTCTACTCTGCCATGACGCCTACTAATGATTTCGTTGATGATTTCCTTTGAATAAATCTTTCTACTAGATTATCAAATGCAAATTGTCGGTAAATTGTGCTGATTTGTCAACCAAAACGTTTAAAGCGCTTTCAGCAGTATGTATGACTTCAATCAGTATTTCCGATCCCGTATAATTATAACAAGAGCAAATGTAAACACAGTAAGAAATTAAAACGTTTTATTTTTCTTTTACTAAAGCAACCGAAACAGAGGAAGTGCCTGGTAAATATATTTGTTCTACTGAGTTCACTTTTATTCTGTTTATTTTTTTGTAAACACATAAAATTGTCATATTTTTTTCCATTATAAGGCAAAATACAGCAGAACAATGTTATATAAATTATTACTATGTTAAAATTGTTTTGTAGACAAGTGATTTCAATCTTATTGTCTAGAAGGTATAATAATAGCCAGAAGTCATAAGTTATATTCTCGCTATGACGTAGCTTTACTTATTTCGTAATTTTTTTAGTATATCGTCCATTCCCACTTAAGGAACGTTTCTTTCTGGTGGGTCTTATTTTAAATTATTCTGTTATAAGCTACACAACTAATTAATTGACAAAAGAAGTTTATTGTTGTTTTTTTTTTTCTTTAATCAATAACTTATCGCTGTCTCATGGTCCGCTCTATGGTTAAAATAATTATTTTCAACTTTACTTTTTGAACTATGTGTTCGAACGGACATTTAACGTTATAACTTCACAGTTTTCATACGAATCACTGTTCGTGCAATTGCGCTAATGCTTTATTGGCTTTGATCGTGAATGTGTACTTAATGTTTAGCAATAACATGTTTAATATATTAATTTTTAACACTAATCATAGTTTATTATTTATTAATATATTTGAAAAGTCTGTTATAGTATTGATATTTTCAATGTCAGTATTAAAAATGTCACTGTTACTTAAAAATTTTAAGATGTTAAGGAAATAGTCGTATTTCTAAACGAACTTTGAAAATACTTAACAGAGTTTAGTAGCTCTTTACAATTTATAACAATTATTGAAGAGAATCGATATTATATTAGTCAAAAGTTAAATATATAAAGTTTATAAAAATGAATATCAGTTCGAGATAAAAATTCCTTACTTAATATTATTCCAGTGCTAAACTGGGTCGCAAACTGCCACAAGTCCACAACGCGAAATTTGTGCACAGCATTTGGGTCTATGGTCAGGCATAGACATAGACGCTGTCGGTAGTGACAGTTTTTCTCAAGCTGAAACAATCGGCAAGAATTTTTAATAGATGGAATATGGTTGACCGAACAAGTTTTCTTTTTAAAGAGTCAATTTCTAACTTCCCAATATTGAAAAATAAATATATAAATAGTTTATATGCCAATTATTTTTAAGAAATACTTATTTTAAATATTAATTGGTAAAAATAGGTAGTGACGAAGCAGGCGAGACCGCTGAGAAGCTGGCCACCCTGAACAGAAAATGGCGGGAACTACAGCAGAAGGCCAGAGATAGGCAGACTGAGCTGGAGGACGCGCTCAGGGAAGCGCAGAGGTAAGATTTAATCATGACATCTTTGAAGTTGGTGTATTAGAGCCTCAGGAAACTTGGCAGAGGACTACTTGTCACAACAAGATCTAAAAAAACGCTAAATGCATTACTTTCTATTAAATTTGATGGGCCGATTCGTTTTCCATTTATTCACACGCGTGAATTTTTCTTCTCTCTATTTCTCCTGTCCTTTCTCTTTAGTCCCACCTGATTGAAAGTGGAGGCACTTTCCATACTTCTTTTAAGAAGATTTTTTTAAATGGATTTTTACTGAAACTGAATAACATAAATTATATACTAAGTCTTTAAATAATAATCCAAACTGAGCAGTAATACTGACCAGAGACCAACATTTTTCTCCGCCCAGAACCAATTATGCTGTGCAGTTTTATCTGAGTTGCACCAATTGATATGTAGAGCTGCTTCGAGCCCTGAAAGTCTCGGTGGAATCCTTAAACCATTTTAAACGTTTACATATATGTATTATTAATTATTTATATAATATTTTAGTTTTAACGCGGAAATCGGTGATCTATTATCCTGGCTGTCCGAGGTGGACAACGTAATAGCAGCCTCGAAACCTGTCGGTGGTCTTCCTGAGACTGCTTCAGAACAACTGGAGAGATTCATGGTGAGGGATTTCTTTATTATAAAAAATCAGTTCTCAGTAATTAGGTAAAAGCTTTGTCGCAGTTCCTCGTGTAAACATTTATTGACGGCAACCAGACCAGATGAGACCAGAACCAGACCGTCGATAACCGAACCGAACCGAACCAGACGCGGATAAATTGCAGGTGTCGCCTTCGCTGGTATGGCCATGTTTTGCGACAACCGCCTGGAACAAATGTCTGGCCATGCCATCGCCGCTGGGCCCCTGCCGGAAGGGAAGACCCATAAAGTGCTGGCTTGGCGTCGTAAGGGGTGATATGCGTGCCAGTGGACTCAATCAATCAGGGATGCCGAAGACCGTGCGAAGTGGAAGAGAAAAAATTTGGAAAGCGAGCATCGAAGCGGAAATTCGGATTGTGACCGGGATTGTGACAGGTGAAACTACCTGTAGACCATATTAATATTTTCTCATACGCTATGACCGACCGATGTACAGTCAACGTTCAAAAGTCCATTAGCACTGTAATGTTCATAAAAGTCTGTCTGGTTTAGCGCGATCTATGGGTGTGTCATGTTTCTTCGCAAACATTCAACCGTCATATCGTATCAATAAGACAAAGATAACATTATTCTCAACGCTTGCGCTGCGCTAGGCCTATACAAATACAAAAATTTGTCACCCAATGTAAAGTAGTGAGTGGCTAAGAGGCTACTTCAATTTGGCTGGATCACAAGTCACGTGGGTTCGAATCTTATTATCCTAGCACTTTTTGTTTTGTTTTTATTAAATCTTAGTATCAAATTTATTTAATTATAAATATTTACGAATAGGAAAATCTAATAATTTAAATAGGTAATAAAAAAGTAATAAATTTTTGTGTTTTTAGTATTGCTTATTGAGGTTATAGCTTAATTATTCATTTTCTCGAGGAAAAGAGGATTTGAACTTAACCTCAACCTTACAATTTTATATAAATTACAGGCCAGCACGTCCCTTGGTAGAAGGCTCAATTTAAACTAAAAAATAAAATATATAAATAGAATAATAAAAAAATAATGACGTGTCGAATTCATCAGCAAAACATTTGGTCGGTATGAAACCATTTGCTTTATATTCCGCTACCATACAAGGTCGCTGAGCTGGGTTAATAAGATGTGACCTTCCACTTCTTTTTCGACTCTGCAAGTCATCTTCTTCCTCAAATCTTTTCACCCACTCACAGTAATTCTCTAGAAAACCGACCTCATTACACAGTTGTAAACAGTGAAAAAATATACACCACAACAATATAATTAATTAAATAGCTTACAGGTAAGCCGGTCTTATTAGATATTTGAAATATATGCAGGCCATTCGAATATAGAGCCACAATATTAGCTCTTACTTCATTCAATACTTATCTACCCGTGCAGGGGCGGAGAAAGAATACTAACCTCTGCGGCCGGGGTCGGCCTGTCGTAAAAGCCGACAAAACAACCCACCCTAGCTACGTGGTAGGGCCTCAAGCCCGTCTGGATGGCGACCACCTTCGGTCTTAAGTATGCCGCCATAATAACCTTGTGTTGTGTTCCGGCATTAGTGACCCAAGTTCCTGTACCCTTATGGGACAGCAGCGTGTACGCGATGCCACTGGCGTTGCAAACACCCATAGGCGACGGTAACTGCTAAATTCTAAGCGGGCCGTCAGCCTGTCTGCTGTTATACAGCAATAAAAAAAAAAAAATCTATACATCTATATTAGCTTGCATATTGATGGTATTGATATTTAACTAAATTGCACTAACAGTAATAACACAAACACTCGTAACTAAGTTCATTAACAAACAACGTCAGTTATTTTCTCACTTTTTCAAGCCAGTATATCCATTTTATTTCAAATCCACCCTCATAATAGTTATTTATTGTGTAAATTCGTTAAAGTTAGTTATTTATTATTATAGTTATTAATTTACTAAAGAAACATTTTCTATTCGTATCAACATTTAGAACTCATAAATTAAACCAAAAAGTCAATATGCGCTATTGCAGATCCGAACTAAGCTAAGCCACAGCGCCGCTAACATATGAACCTGAAATTAACAATATTAATCCTAGCAAGTACAATGATAATGTGTGCGTGAATTGTCTTTAAAGAAGAAGGTCATAAGTATAGCTAGTGTTGACGCAATAGTTTCGTAGGACTTCTGAACGTCACTGTACAAAGCGATTGTCGGTTTAAAATATACTTTTAGCGAAAATCTGTTTAAATTTTATTATAATTCGCAAAATATTATCGATATACATATTTGTTGTTAAATTCACATTTTTGTTCTGCAGGAGGTATACAACGAAATAGAGGCGAACCGCCCGAAGGTGGAAGCGGTCCTACAGCAGGGTCAGGAATACCTGAAACGCCAGGACAAACCCAATCCCACTTCTCAATTGCACCACAACTTGAAAAACCTGAAGAGCAGATGGGACAATGTTACCGCTAGGTAAGACTTTTTTTTAGAATCTCTGCACCTACGAGGTGGCTAGCTTTTTGACTAGAACAATTTAGAAGAGCTATAATTTATTTATAGAAATTTTTTGACTTTTTATTGTGCGTCTATAGTGAGAGTAAAAATTGGTAAAACTATGCTAAAAGTCAGTCATAAACGCGCTTAAATCCCGTAAAAAGTTTTAAATTTTAATAATAGCCGAAAACCTGATGAAAGTAAAATTTTTAACTATTTATATATACATACTAGAAATCAGCAGAATCAGGAACGGTTATATAACTAAAGTTATCCGAATCCAAAAGACGTATTTATCTTTTGGCTACTAGATGAAAAAGTAGCACAAACCTGTGCTTGAATGATTTTTTTTTAATTTCCATTAATAGAGCGTCGGATAAGAAGATCAAGCTGGAGATCGCTCTGAAAGAGGCGACGGAGTTCCACGACGCACTCCAGGCGTTTGTGGATTGGCTGACCAGCGCCGAAAAGACCCTCACGTCGGCTAAACCGGTATCCAGGGTCATGGAGACCTTGCTTGGTGAGATTGTATTTTATCAATAAATATATGTTTAAACGATATTAGTATTTACATGTGAACAATAACTATTGTCTATGAATGATTTGTCAATTTAATTTATAACCGTAGCACGGTTAGGTTATCTGCATTAAATTTGACTGTTATCTTCTAAGAAACTTCTTCTGGTTGTCGAAGCTTTCAATTAGATTTATTAGAGCATAGTCATAAGGTAAATCTTTTCTTTGAAGTCCCTCAATGACTCTTCTTTATTTTAAATTCTAAAATCTCACACACACAAAAAAGAACGGAATAGATATGACTCAACTTGGTTCTTACAGAAGTGACAAATGTCTGAACTCGTAAAGTCGTTTCTTTACTCACTCTCTCAATCTCTCTCTCTGTCTTAAGCTTGTCTTATATTTATATAAATCTCTCTTATAGTCCAAATCGAAGAACACAAATCCTTCCAAAAGGAAGTTGCCACTCATCGTGAGACGATGCTACATTTGGACAAGAAAGGCACCCACTTGAAATACTTCAGCCAGAAACAGGACGTGATACTCATCAAGAACTTGCTGGTGTCCGTTCAACATCGTTGGGAAAGGGTGGTGTCGAAAGCTGCTGAGAGGACCAGGGCCCTAGACCATGGGTTCAAAGAGGCCAAGGAGTTTTCTGATGTTTGGTAAGTTGATATATTGATAACCACGATATATATTTCTGCTGACCCTCTCCTGTCCTGTAATGTAAACCAATAGACAAGGATCAGGCTTTTGACCTTGATGGAACCTGATTTGATGGATATCGATTACAAAAAAAAAATACCGAAAAGTTCTATTTCGAATGTGTCATTCCGGAAATCGGATATAAAACTTGGAAATTGTATGTCTTGAAGCAACAAATCTGTAATCTCTTAATCAATTCCTGGTCCATATCGTCTGCGGCGTTTGTTATATATAAGACGCGCTCTTAATAAGTTCGAGATTCCCTTCCTGGCGTGGTACTCCCCTGACGTTGTAGTCACTGCAGGCCAGACGATGGCAGGAGTCGAACCGTTCATCTGGACGTCGGTGCGCAGGTCGTTCGATGGGAAGATGTCCCGTACAAGGTCAAACGCACGAAAGTGGCCACCACTCGTAGTTCCAAGTAGTTATACAAATGGGCATCTCGTATCCCAAACAATGAAACACTAAAAAATAACGTTTCTTATATATTAACATATTTTTATTTTATCCTTAGGAACAACTTGATGAACTGGCTCACAGAAACCGAACAGCAATTGGATGAGCTCAACTCGGAAGCGACCGTTAATGACCCCGAGAAGATCAAACACAGGTATGTCTCCTTATCTTTTAGCTAAACTTGATATTTTTAATTTGCAATTATTTTAAACGATTTACTATCGATTATTTAATAAATCGAATTAAACATTTACACGCGATCATTCTACCTCGTTGCATTCTATCATTTTCATTAAAATATTTATATATATTAATATATTTCTATGTGAATATTTTTATTACCTAGGTTAAACAAACACCGCGAATTCCAAAAGGCTCTCGCGGCCAAACAACCGGTCTACGATCAGACGATGAAAACTGGCAAGCAGCTGAAAGACAAGGCGCCCAAGGGCGACGAGAACACCCTGAAGACTATGCTGTCCGACATGAAGACCAAATGGACGACGGTCTGCTCGAAGGCTGTTGACAGGTTAAATATATATATAAATACTATGGTATGCGAATATACTATCTGTAATACCCGAATTAAAAGGTAACATATACACGAGTGATTTCGCAGTTTTTTTTTTTTTATTACCGAGGAACAGCCGATAGACTGACGGCCCGCTTAATAGTTAGCAGTTCCGTCGTCTATGGATGTTTGCGACGCTAGGTGGACCGCGAACACGCTGCTGTCGCATAGGGGTACAGGAACCTGGGTCACTAATGCCGATTATGGCGGCATACTTATGGACCTTATAGGAGCCTACCACGTAGCTAGAGTTGATTTGTTGCCTTTTAGGACAGGCGGACGCCGGCTGCTGGGGTGAGTATTGTTACTCCGCCCCTCCACGGAGGAGTACAAGTTTTGTGGTAATTGTGTATAATAAATGTGTTTATTAGGCGAAATAGTGCACTGAGGCGTATGTCTCGGTGAAAATGGAACACGTGACCTCTGAATTGAGCGTCTGCCACTTGCTGTGTATATGAGTGATTGCAAAAACGGAAGGTTTCATCACGGAAGGAGCTAAGTTTCCTTCTTTATATATGTGTATTATATAGTAACAGGATTCGAATTTACAATCAAGTCGCTTGACTATGACATAACTAAAACTGCAAGCTATAGTAAAATTGGCTTCTGAACCTCAAATGTTTTCAGTTATTTAGTTACTTTAGATTTGAGGGTAGTTAATAATATATAATACTCAATAGACAACGTCGCCTGGAAGAAGCCCTACTGTACTCCGGGCAGTTCAAGGACGCCATGTCGGCGCTCCTCGACTGGCTGAAGAAACAGCAGAAAGAGCTGGCAGCCGATTCGCCCGTGCATGGAGACCTCGACACCGTCATGGCCTTGATAGAGCAGCACAAGGTAAGGGCAATTAAAAAATCATGTATTTATTTCAGACTTGTCATCTTAATAACTAGACTAGATGGCGTTGTGTGAATTGTCTCAATATATTTATTATTTTATTATAAGTTCTACACTTTAAAATTTATTAAACAAAAAGAATTATGAATATTTAATTTATAATATAATAACATAATATGTATAGATCCTTAATTAAAATTATACAATTAAAAAAGCAACATTTACGTTGGCCATTGATTTTAGCAACATAATAAATCTTTTCGGATTCTGGGATACGTAATAATTAATTTCTATAATATTTTTTGTTGGAATTCTAGTAAAATACATGAAAATATATCGTGAAAATGTTGCTATCACAAACAATCAAATTATGACAACGTATCTTATTTAAAAACAGAAAAAAACTTTTTATTTTATAATAATTCTAATGGAAATCCTACGTGCTAGGGTCCCAAGCCCGTCTGGATGGCGACCACCTTTGGTCTTAGGTATGCCGGCATAATAACTTTGTGTTGTGTTCCGGCATTAGTGACCCAAGCCTGTCTGGTGTTCTACAGCATTAAAAAAAGAATCGAATTTATAACTGTTAATTCCTTGCAGCAATTCGAGGAGGACCTACAGTCACGTGAGCAGCAGATGCAGTCCGTCATGAAGACTGGAAAGGATCTAGAAAATACGGTAAGAACCATTATGTTATAATTAATATACTTAATCAGAATAATCTGATTAAGTTTGTCTGATAAATATGATTATTTTTTCTGATGAATCAGAAATCTCTCAGCTTTCCCATCAAAGAAAATATGAGAGACAGTTTCCTCTGCTTGGAATAAACCCTGAGTTATGTTGGTTCGGCTTAGGTCATGCTCTAATCACTCAATCACGGTGGGTACAATTAAAAAGAATTTGTACATATGTTGGTTATATTGGTACATTCATTCATTCATTGATAAGTCACACTCTTCATTCGCTCTTTAGAATTTCAGTTTCAGGAATTAACATTGCTTACTGTAAAATAAAAAATACTTTTTGTAAATTTATAAAATGAACTTTCCTGATCAGGTGCCCCTCGAAGACGCTACCAGCATTCGTCAGCAGTGCAGCGAGCTCAAGCAGGCGTGGGATACCGTTCGTAGCCTCAGCGAGAAGAAAGCGCACAAACTAGAGGGAGCTCTTAAAGAGGTATTGTGAATTTTATGCTTATTTTTCATTCAATCACTTTTAATTATTTTTTTTTCTCCGTGCCGGGGCAGAGTAAGAATACTAACCCCTGTGGCTGGGATCGGTCTGTTGTAAAAGGCGACAAAACAGCCCTAGCGTCGTGGTAGGGCCCCAAGCTCGTCTGGATAGCAACCACTCTTGGTCTATAAGTATGCCGTCATAATAACCATATGTTGTGTTCCGGGCATTAGTGACCCAAACATCCATAGGCGACGGTCATCATCATCATCATCATCTTAGCGTTAGTCCCGGTTGCCACCCAAACTTTCGTTTCGGTGCCCGGGGTCCGCTTTCCGACTTTTTCTACTCCACTTCGCGCGATCTTCAGCATCCCTGGTAGTGAGCCCATTGGCACGCATATCACCCTTTACAACGTCAAGCCAGCACTTTTTGGGTCTACCCCTCCTGCCGGGGCCCGGCGGAGGCGGCATGGCCAGACATTTGTTTCCCACGTAAGTATCCGGTTGCCGTAAAACATGGCCATACCAACGGAGCCGACACTCCTGCAATTTATCCGCAATGTCACGGACATGAAGACTACCGCGAATGCGGGAGTTCCTAACGCGGTCCTTCCGCGTCACTCCACACATCCACCGCAGCATATTCATCTCCGTGACACGCAGTTCTTGCTTGTGTCGCTCTAACACCGGCCACGCTTCACAGCCGTATAAAAGGACAGGCCTAATGATGGTCTTATAGACCTGTCCCTTCAACTTTACCGGCATCTTGGGGTCACAAATGACACCAGTTACCTCACGCCATTTGGCCCACGCGGCATCAATGCGTGCCTTGACGTCGCAATCGATGTCACCAGACGCATGAAACACAGATCCCAGGTATTTCACATGGTCCGTGCGCTCGACCGTGTTGCCGTCTATGCGTACGGGTGTGGGATCTGTGGAGTTACAGGCCAAGTACTCGGTCTTCGCCACATTGATCTTCAGACCACCGTTTTCAAGCGACTCCTTCCACGCCTTCACGCGTTGCACCAGCCTACCCCTGTCCGAATCTGCCAGCGCGATATCATCAGCATACATGAGCAACCACGGGGGCTGCTCATGTGAGTTTCTGATGCTGTCTGACAATACGTCTAATACCACGCTAAACAGAAACGGACTAAGGACGGATCCTTGGTGCACCCCGACGGTGATGGGGAAAGGTTTTGTGTCGCCAACAGCGGTCCGAACTACGGAATCGGAATCACGGTACATGTCTCGGATGATCCCAATATAGGCCTCTGGAATCCCTTTGGACCGCAATGCCCACCAGATTATCGCGCGAGGAATACAGTCGAAGGCCTTCTGCAAGTCAAGAAACAGACACTGCAGAGGCGTATTCTTCGCCCTGTATTTCTCCGCGACAGTCCTTAGGGCGAAAATAGGGTCCATTGTCCCGTGACCAGGGCGAAACCCATATTGACATTCCGAGACAGTGCACTCCTGTCGAATCCGAGAGTCAATAACCCTCTCGAAGAGCTTCATGGTGTGGGACATGACCTTTATACCGCGGTAGCTACCGCACTCCTGCACCGATCCCTTGCCTTTGAAGACTGGAGTAATGATACTCAACCTCCATTGGTTCGGGACCGTACCGGTGAGGAGTGTCCGGTTAAAAAGGTCGGTTAAAGTGCCCACACCACGAGAGCCCATCGCCTTCCAGGCTTCGATGGGGACTCCATCGGATCCAACAGCTTTCCGATTCTTCATGCGGCGAAGACAATTCTGGACCTCTGCAGGCGTTATCAGTGGCACTAGTCCTTGGTTCGGAGGAAGATCTGGCGGCTGCACCTCTTTATGCTGCTTGTTCAGCAGCTCGTGGAAATATGAGCGCCATCTCTCCTTCACCGCGAGGTCCTCGCATAACAAGTTGCCCCCGGGGTCTTTTACACAGCGGCACTTGGAGATATCCTGTGCCGCTTTGACCCTGGAGCGCGCCAACTTATATATGAGCTTCTGCCCCTCAGACGAGTCCAACTTATCGTAAAGTGGTTGTAAGTGGTCTCGTCTGGCTCTGGCTACAGCTTTCTTGGTGGCGCGTTTGGCATCTTTGTATGCGTCGCGATCTTCAGGAGATCTGGACGCTTGCCACTTCTTAAAGAGGGCTTTTTTCGCCCTGGTCTCCCTCTGGACTGAGTCGTTCCACCACCAAGTCTCCTTGTCACACTTGCGTCCGCCCTTAGACACGCCAAGCACCTCTCTCGCCGACCCAAGGATAGCCGCCTGAATCCTGTCCCAGTAAGCTTGAACCGGTTCGCCCTCACCTCCGGCGCACTTGTCGCCGATGGCAGAGGCGAACTCCTGGGACTTGACTTCATCAAGCAGCCACCACCTGATTCGGCGTTGAAGGCGGTCGACACATTTGCCTTTGGGCTTCACGCAGAGGTCCATGACAAGAAGACGGTGTTGTGCAGTGAGACTCTCACCGGGTATGACCTTGCAGTTGGCTACTTTGCTGATGTGGTGTCTCCTAGTGAGTAGGAAGTCGATTTGGGTAGCATTCCTCCCGCTCTTGTAGGTGATGAGATGCTCGGGTCTCTTTTTGAAATACGTGTTCACGATGGCAAGGTCGGCAGCCGCACACGTATTGAGGATGTTCTCCCCTTCCGCGTTGCGGCTACCGTACCCAAATCCACCGTGAACACGCTCAAATTCCCCACATTCATCACCCACATGACCGTTCAGATCACCCCCCAAAACGATCCCCTGTGATAATGGGATTCCACGGAGCACTTCTCCGAGTTGATTCCAAAACGCTATTTTATCGGTGTCGTCACAACCGGCCTGTGGCGCATAGGCACTTATCAAGTGGGTAACTACCCCATCGATAAGCACCCTAACGACCATAAGCCGGTCGCTATGACGTTTCACTTCCAAAATGTCGTTCTGGAACTCCTCCGAGAGCACTATGGCAACCCCATTCTCCCCACCAGGTGCACCTGTGTAGATCAGCTTGTAGCCATTCCCAATGAACCGGGATCTGCTGGCCTTCCACCGAGTCTCCTGCAGGAACGCTACGGCCACCCTCCGCCTGGAGAGCACATCGGCCAACTCTCTCGCGCGTCCGGTTAGCGTGCCAATATTCCACGTTGCGAAGCGGAGTTTCCTTTTGGATGGGGCTAGTGTCTTTAGCCGTGCTCGCCCACGGCACGGCAGCCCTAGTCCACTTGTCACAGGAGTCGGGCGAAGTTCCTGCGCGTCGTTTTGCGGCGACGCCCTATCCGTGACATATCCCTTACGTGTCCGAACCATATTATTTGGCTAGCTTTGGTTTTTACGGGAGCGACTGCCGTCCGACCTCCCAACCCCTAGAGGAAAAACCGAGAGGTGCACTTCCTTTGCCGCATGCAAGCTGGCAAAAGAGTAGTCCATCAGTCGCCTTTTACGACTCCCTTGGAATGACCTGGGGTGACCCTATTCTTTTCACTGGCCGGGGTCACACGGCACACTGGCCGACGGTAACAGCCTATTATTAAGTGGACCGTCAGCATGAGTGATGTTCGTCAGCAACAAAAAAAAAATTTGTTTTCTTTTTATTGTGGAAATGGTTTATGTTGTTATGTTATTATTCGTGCAGTTATTTGTGTTATTTAGCTCTTGTAACTTGTTGTTTATACTGCTCTGGAATAGCTGACAGGCTGATGGCCCACTTAATAGCAAGCAGTTACCATCGCCTATAGGTATTTACGACGCCAGGGCACCGCGTAACCGCTGCCGTTCGCGTAAGGGAACTAGAAGCTGGATCACTTACTGGCATATTCAGGGGATAGGGGTGGTCGCCATCCAGTCAGACCTGGAGCCTTACTACCTAGCGACGTTTAAAAACTGATAAATATCATTAGATATCATAGTACCGCACTCGAATTATCATGGCATGCGAGAAATTGCCATTGCCAGACAATTGGCACGCGCTGGCGGTGAAGAAAAAGGGTCTCACGTGCATATTGGGGAGAAGCGGCTTCCACGGCGATATATCTCAAGAATCTCTCCAACCCAAGCGTTAAACAATAAAATCCCGTAAGAAATATGGACTGGGAAGAAGGTGGATTTAGGGCACTTTTTTTTTTTTTTTATTGCTGTAGGACAGCAGACAGGCTAACGGCCTGCTTAGGATTGAGCAGTTTACCGTCGCCTATAGGTGCTTGCAACGCCAGTGGCATCGCGAACACGCTGCTGTCTCCCATAAGGGTACAGGAACTTCGGTCACTAATGCCGGAACACAACACAAGGTTATTATGGCGGCATACTTAAGACCAAAGGTGGTCGCCATCCAGACGGGCTTGGGGCCCTACCACGTAGCTAGGGTGTGTTGTTTTGTCGCCTTTTACGACAGGCCGACCCCGGCCACAGGGGTTAGTATTCTTTCTCCACCCCTGCACGGATAAAAACTTGCACTTGCGAGTATTCGGCTGTGAAGCGCGTGTTATGCTCACTGTGATCAACCAGCCAATTAGCCTTGGACAATCGCCGCGTGTGTATTATTCCACTAATATCATCTCAGTGTTAAATCCCGGTTGTAACCCAACCTTCCGCTTCGGTGCCTGGGGTTCGCTTTCCGACTTTTTCTTCTCCACTTCGCACGCTCTTTGGCATCTCTGGTAGTCAGTCCATTAGCACATGACGTCAACCCAGAACTTTTAGGGTCTCCGCCTGTTGTTTGGGCCTGGCGGAGGCGGTGGGGGCCGTTATTATTGTCCTGTTGTTATGTATTATATTAAACTGTTTACATATGCAGTAATACGAGTATATATTGGTATGTTTTGAACTCAAGTTCTCGTTTTTAGGCGGAAAAACTGCACAGATCCGTAAACATGCTACTAGAGTGGTTATCAGACGCAGAGACAAAACTCCGTTTCTCCGGTCAACTGCCCGAAGGAGATCAAGAGACGCAACAGCAGATTAGGGAACACGAGAGATTCGTGAGGGAATTGAAAGAGAAACAAGTAGACAAGGAGGAGACCATCACGTTGGCGCATTCGATACTGAGCAAAGCGCACCCGGATGCTGTCACTGTGATCAAACACTGGATCACCATTATCCAAAGCCGATGGGATGAGGTAAGATGTGTTTTCCGCCATTTTTACTCTCGTTTTATGCATAACTAGCTGTTCCCGCCCGCTTCACTAGGCGAATAACAGAAAAAAAGTAATTTGAAAAAAGAAATAGAAAGAGTCAATAGAATTCAAAAGGCAAGTAGCCTAGAACCATCTATATAAAATTCTGCGTCGAATAGTTGTCCCGTCCCGATATGTTCAGTAGTTATTTTATTTATTTAAGTTCTATTATTTAGTAAACGATAAAAGAGCTCACCGAAATGTTGAAATGTATGTCCTTTTGGCGTTTGAAATTGAAATGAAATTCCAAACTAAACAACAAATGCGTTTAGATCTTTCACTGTCTTTCCTCCTTCATTAAATAATATATATGTATGTGAAATTTCCTTAATAATTGTTTAAACTTATATAGGAATGCCTATATATCGTCATTGTAAACATACAAGTCTTAATAATTGTTATATACTTATAGTATTTGTGATAAATAAATAATACAAGTCTTTACATTCACTAAAGTATATAGATTATCATAACAGTTTTAGTTGTGAGCTACAGCTGCATTATAACAACCTAGTGTTTTAACGTATCTGACCTCTTTTCAAAATCAGATTTTGTTATCATTGTTACAAAATAATTATCTCAGATGGCTAAGTTATTATTTACAAGACTGTCTGGTTGAAGCTAAATCCTACAGTTCCTCGATAATTAATAGCGGTTTGTTCCCTCTATCTTGCATGGAATAGTGGTAAATGCAGTCGAATTAGACCTCCTAGGCTATAATAGTGCCTATTTAAAATTTAATAATATATCATCGTAGAATATTTACCTTATGGTAATTAAATAAATTTGCTATTAAAAGCAATGAAGCTTGAAGGACCAAGTTTTAAAAACTTAATTCCAAAACAATTTCTAGTTTTTGTTTTCGATATAGCTAATTATTCATTATATTTAATTTTAAATTTGCATAGGAAATATATATATCGCATGAACTGATAAAAATGTTAAAATATCCATCATTATTGATAATTTATTATCAAAAGATAATTTTAATATTGTTTTTAACTCGTGATATTGATGCGAAATGTTCAGTTATGTAAGAATATTAATGCAGACCAGGTTACATATATACAAATATTTTACTAAATTCAAGAAATTGTTGGATCTCGATGTAGTTTTATTTTTCGTACATGATACATGTATATAGTGCGGTAAATATTAATGAAATTCTAAAAGTATATAGTTTTGTGCCATAGTGGTGTGTATAATGAATTCTGAAAGAGATAAAAGACATTTGGTAGCGACCGTGTTGCCAGTGATTAGGATTTTCAGTAAAGTCACTCCTGGACAGGTAAATATTTTGTGACAATTCAGACAGCTCCATTTAGTTCCAAAGTAATATAGCACTTATGTTGTGGGTACTAGAGAACTTATATACTACGTATATACTTTTCTTTTGTAAATAAATACATATTATACATAAACACCCAGTTGTTGATGATTGAGTGAGTATAGATTGCAAAAGATTCAAGTATCTTTAACAGTACGATTAGTGATTATATCTAGAGTCGAATGTCTAAATAATTCCATAATTTAATAAAAGAACAGTTAATGTAAACCATAGTTATCTGGTCCATCGTCCGCAAATATTTTAAAAATAAAAGACGGAGCTATACATACATGACTCCTCGTGATTCAAACACAACAAAAAGCAATGCAATATTCTTTATTCCTATAAAAGTTAACTTCTAATGTTAACTTTTAATGGTTCATGTTATATTAGTTAGTAATCATTTGGAATAAAAAATAATTAATAACTACCATTGTATCTTGAGATATACATACGTATATAAGTAATGTTAGTGACGTATTTGGAAATATTATATTATTTTTAAATTTCCATAAGTTAAGTATATCGTTGCTGTCCAAAATATTGTTATTTCATAACAGTGAATTAACATTTCGATCTTATTTCAGTTATAATTAATAAGTATTAGGAACTGAGGCTATCTTTTTTAAGCAAAAACAAACAAACTTAACTAACATATCTTCCGCAAACAAGCGTTTGAGGAAGATATGTTATATAATTTCAACTGTCAACATCGCTTCTAGATGTATTTTGAAACTATTTGTTTTCACAGGTATGGCAATGGGCTATGCAACGTGGCGGCAAGCTTGAGGCTCACATGCAGAGCTTGAAGGACCTCGATCTTGTATTGGAGGAGCTGCTACAATGGCTTACTGGACTAGAACATACCTTGTTATGTAAGTAAAATTATCTTCTGTTAAATGATTGAAAAATATGTATTATATCAAATTAGACAATAATAATTATTTCAGACATTTTTTTATCCATAAGTTATTAGTGGGTTAGTTATATAATAACATTCTTAACAGTAAGTTAGAATTGTTAGTAGGTGATTCTAAATTAATCAACACTATATTTTCCCCGTTACAATAGCTATCCAATGCTTCTGAATAGCACAATCGTAGCGGGCTGACATCATTTTAATAATATATTATTCCAATATTTTTACAAACTTATTTTTCATCAATACATTTTAAAGACTTAGCTAAATTTATATTTTATGGTCCTTCGAGCCGATAAGTTATTATCTTCAATGCTTGAACAAAAAAATAATAGTAATTCGGCTTACAATTAGTATTTAATTACAACTAATAGATCATGATTTATATATTTTATGCAAATTCATTAAAATGTGATAATTTTTTAAATTATTATCTTAAGATCACTCGTATTATTAAACTACTACTTTTGGAACTAAACTCAATCTTATTGTAAGGGGTAAATGCTTCTTAGTCGTTCATTAGTTAGCCTTATATATCACGTACTCCTTAATTCATTTAGTTAATAATGAATCTTCTGCTTATTTATTTATTTATTATTTTTTTACAAAACAATTTCATCATATTCGCTTGCTGGAAGGTTCTATGTTATTGTAATTTAATAGCAAAACATATTTTAGCCTTGGAAGCGGAACCGTTGCCAGAATCGATCGAACTCCTCGAGGGTCTGATCGAAGATCACAAAGAACTGATGGAACACACACAGAAGAGACAGAACGAAGTGGACCGCGTCTGCAAGGCTAATCAGGTACTATTTTTTGTTTTAATTGAATTTTTTTTTGTGGCGAATCCTCTTTTTTCTCTCTTATCTAGCTTTTATTAATCTATATACATCGTAACACATTACTACGTAACGAAGGTTTTTTATAGCTGATATCGGCAGATAGAGAAACAGCCCACCGGACAGTATGTGGTCATCGTTGCCTATAGGCGTTTTGCAACGCCAGCGGTATTACCGGTCTCGAAGAGGAACTGAAACCTAGTTTACTAGTGTCGGAACACAACACAAGGTCTTATGGTGGCATGTTTTAAAAGCAGAGCTTGCCTTCCAGTCGGACTTGGAGCCCTACCACCAATTTTAACGAAATTGAAATTTGCTAGTATACCAATAGCGCTCGTCTCTTGTAGGATTTACAGGACAAATTATTACAGTCACGAAGGCCATCTGCCCCTGCAGTCGAGCGTTGACTTTAGTGGTAGTAGACTGCACCAGGCAGACTAGACTGCACTTTAATCCGTGCAGGGGCGGAGAAAGAATACTAACCTCTGTGGCCGGGGTCGGCCTGTCGTAAAAGGCGACAAAACAACCCACCCTAGCTACGTGGTAGGGCCTCAAGCCCGTCTGGATGGCGACCACCTTTGGTCTTAAGTATGCCGCCATAATAACCTTGTGTTGTGTTCCGGCATTAATAACCCAAGTTCCTGTACCCTTATGGGACAGCAGCGTGTTCGCAATGCGACTGGCGTTGCAAACACCTATAGGCGACGGTAACTGCTAAATTCTAAGCGGGCTGTCAGCCTGTCTGCTGTTCTACGCAATAAAAAAAAAAACCAGGTTTTATCCGTGCAGGGGCGAAGAAAGAATACTAACCTCTGCGGCCGGACAAAACGACCCACCCTAGTACTAGTACATGGTAGGGCCTCAAGCCCATTTGGATGGTGACCACCTTTGGTCTTAAGTATGCCGCCATAATAACCTTGTGTTGTGTTCCGGTATTAGTGACCCAAGTTCATGTACCATTATGGGACAAACACCCATAGGCGACGGTAACTGCTAAATTCTAAGCTGGCCGTCAGCCTGTCTGCTGTCCTACAGCAATAAAAAAAGATGGCAGTAGTTGCTTTGAACTAACATCTTGATGAAAACCGTTACACCCCAATATATGAGGCGTGTAGTTGCAAAACCCGCTAAAACGTTTTTGGGAAAAATGACAATATATTGTTGTAAAGCACTCTAAACTATCTACATAGCTATCAACTGTTTATTGCACAAATGCCTCTATATTCTATATATTCCTATATTATATTCAACTATTTATTTTGAGTTTCGAATCAAATGCCACTAAATCAGCATGGGTTTAGTTCAATTTAAGAGTTGAAAAAAATATTGCTATAGCGGGTTTTGCAACTACACGCCTCATATAATGATCATCTTTTAACACATTCAGTGTGGAATATACATATATCAGCACGCCGCTGCGCTTACGATGAAAACTATTTCACTCTCGCTGGTGCGGAACGATTATTTGTAACAGATGACACACTGACTTGTGGTCAAATTTGTAGGTGTTGTGCTTTATTTGCCGAAGCTATGGTGTTAATAACTAGTACTTTCGCAGGTCAAGAGTCAAAGCCAAGGTCGGGAAACTACGCCGAGAAAGGTTTCAGCGAAATCCGCGACCAAAGGAACACCTGTGTACGTATATTTTGTTAATAGTATTACGTTATTTATCATAATAGTTTGTATCTAATTTTTATTAAAATATTTTTTTAATCGTCGTATAATATGCTTCATAATAATTAATTTAAATTTATGTTAAATTAAATTTTGTTCTTAACTATCTATATGTGCTATCGGCATCAAATATTGTATTTTTTTTTTTAAATTAAGTTGATGTTAAATAATTGTAGCTTAAATAAAATTATCACTTTTAAATTAAACGTTTTAAAAATTGTTTTATTTTGAAAATAATATTGTGTAAACTTAAAAATTATTTGTAGTCACAGTGAAAAAAATTACTTCTCATTCAAATCTAATAATTTCGGCAATATTTGATGCTAGTTATTTCATTTCTTTATTTTATGTTTCTTGTGTTCATTTCGCTCGTTTGTTTGTCCGTTCCGTTCACTCACGCACGCCGGTCACCGCGCTGTCGCCGCCATCTTGTGACGTCATTGCATGGTGTGACCGCTTGTTAAAAACATGTGTTGCCATTCGAAAAAAATATCACAATATCATCCAGTCGCGGATCCCAGCACGATTTGAACAGAGAAAGATCGGTATCGCCAGATTATTATGGATCTAGACGTTTCAGGTGTGTTTTTATACTCTCAGGATTTATGGTTGCGGTTTAATTTTAAAAGGGACAAATTAATATCGTGTCTTTTATTAAAAATTCGTAATGTAAACTAATTTACTGTGACATTCAGAGTCGATGTCGGTTTTTAATTTAATATTTTAGACAACATGTCATTTTAATTAAATTTACGAAAATGTTTTTTTTAATCAATTCAGAATATTAAAATGTTTAAGCTACAGATGCCAAATTATAGGTTTTATATTCTCTGAGTGTGACAGATATGTACATTGGAAAGACTACTCCACAAAAGACGGAGCAACAGAAGTTGAAAGTTGTGCCACTAAAGTCATTTCATACACTTGTTTGTTGTTCTACTACCGTCAATACCGATATTCGCATAAGTCTTTGGAAAGAACTACCTATTAAATGACATTATTGTATTCAAAGATGTTATAACATCATTACGTTGTCGTATGCCACCCGGCATCGCGGCATCCCTTATTTCTTTGATTCACTTTCGAGAAAAGCAGTAGATCATTATTCTAATATTTTAGAATAATTGTATTAAAAGAATGAGAATTTTTGAGATTTCTCCTTTTAAAGCGATCTTCTTGAAAAAAATTATAACAAAAGTACTTTTTAAATAATAATTTTTGTTATTTTCGATTTATGATAATTTAGTTTGTCGACTATTACTTATTAAATAAAAATCGGATATTAACTTATGTTGCTCTTTCATCTTCTGTGATAGTTAAGTAAATTTTTTAACACTATGTGTAGGGTAATATTTTTGTATTTAATATAGCATAATATAATTATTTTTTTGCTATATCATAGTGTTGAGAAATTATTTCTATTAAAAACCAAATGTAATGTTTTGTGTGTTTAAAATATATAAAATTAAATAATTTTTACGCTTTATCCACACAAATAAGGTAACCTAAATTACAAATAAAGCATTTTAAGCTTTAGAGTTAAATTATTTCAGATCGTTTAGCTTTAATACTACTATTCTGAGTGGACAAAGCTTAGAAATGGAGTAAGTATAGAAATGTATTTTACCAAACTATCGGTATTAAGATAATGAAGCCAATCCATTTATAGTTTACGGTGTGATAAAAAGCAATAAATGGATTCGCCATGCTAGCTCATGAATAGGAAAAGAAAAATATACTTCCGTTTTTTACTTTCGTGGCTAGACTCATAAGGTCTATTACACTTTGGGAACATTTCTAAGTACTTCTAAAAAAGTTAACATGAAAGGCTCATTGGCCACTTAACTATAAGATAATAAATATGTGTTGTATTAAATAATTTGGCTACTGTTCTTACGATTTAGCGATGTACAATTGAGTTGTATTCCAAAAATAATTTCTTTTTAATTCATCTTAAAGTCGTGCTAGCATTATTTGAAACCAAACCTTCGTAGCATAACGGCTAAGGCACATCAGAATGCTAGCGGAGGTGATCGGTTATATTCCCGTACTGTTATGTATTTATTTACGAAAGAAAAGTATATAAATATCATATCAGTTGTATAGTATCTATAACAGAAGTGCTATGCTACTTTGGGACTAGATACAATTCTGTGAATTGTCCCAAAATATTTATCTATTTAAATATGTCAAATTGTATATATTAAAATATTTTTATCAAATAACATTATTTACCAAGTATTCCGGATAATATAACTGTTTCACACTATTAAATATGTGTAATACTTCATTAAAATTATAATTCAATTCAAAATTTCATTTATTTGAGAAAGTGAAAAATCGATTTGTTTAGAATATGTACCTAAATCGTTTTGAGATACGGCCGAATTATTTAGAACACACAATTCATGGCTTCGTCTCGCTCTAACACGTGTAAATGTTGCTTTCTGTCTTGTTCTCACGTCGCTCTCACTTCACACGGACAGGTCCAGGATACACTCTAGGAATAGGCGTGGAAGGTTTGTTCAATAAAGTTTTAATAGGCGTGTGATTTTCGCTTTAGTTTTGTTTTAGTACTGTTTTAGTTGAATCTAGTGATTTTTGTAGTGATAATAGTAATCCAACGCACTCTAAATTTAAAAAAAATGGAATTTTGTTTTAAAGGTTTCATTTACTTTTACATAATTTAATATACAGTCCATTTCAAAAGTTTTAGTGCAATAATTTAATTTAATAAAGAATTTAAATCGTTTCTAGAAACCATACAAACAAATCATGAGTAACGTAGACCTATTTATAAAAATGCATGTAACTGCTTTTTTGTACTAACGCTTTTTTACGCTTGACAAAGGGATGCTTGCTAACTCACGCAACGGGTTGTCAGCCACAAGAAAAAACAGGTTACACTACATATATCACAATCACATACACCTAACATTCACACACTAACGCTTCGTTTCTTTCATATTCTTCGTAATTGAATTTTCAATTTGTTCCATTTTATTGGATTAAAATGTCCTTAGTTTTTTTCTTTTATTAGAGTATTGATTCTAATTTAGCTTGTATGATAATGTCTTTCCATTTTACTCAATAAAGTTCATCTTATATGCATTTTGGAGCCCTAAGTACGCTTTGGCGTATCCTCTAAGTGCTTTCCTTCTGCGCCCCTATTTGCCTCAGTGTCTTTTCTCGACACTCTTGAACTTTTCACGAGTAAAGCTACAACAATATAGATGTGGCGCTGATGTATTAACAAACCATGGTTACCTACCTAATTTGTGAAAAGTAGAGGTAAATCTTCTATGTTCTCTTTTATTGAACTCTCTTCTTGAATACCTTATTTGTGGGGTTTTATGTCTATTTGCTTTTAATGCGTCTCACATTTCTTTCCCTTTCTATTGGCGATGGTTAGAATTGGATAAAAGTAATACTACACAAATGTTTTAACCGATTTTGTATTGCCACTAATCAAATATTCCATAAACAACTTAATTTTTTGGTGTTGCCACTAACGTTTAACACAAGATGCTGCCAGCACAAAGTAACACGAGCACTGGTGTGGTGAATGTAAGTTTTGGTGTTTCTTTTTAAATGTGATGCGTGTGCCTATAGTCGCGCGAGTCCCGGTCGCGAGACGCCCGATAGAAACCTGCAACACTACGGTCCCAGGTTCCCACCTAAGGGCAGGTAAGGGTTAAGATGCTGCTTTATTTTAAATTATTATGTTTCAGACGGATAAGATGGATTTCTAGTATCTAATTAAATTGGTCAGTTAAACTAATATATAGAGAAATGAATTCGACTATTTAGTCTCGAAAGGCCAGTATTTTAATATTATTTTGTAGGGCAAACACAATCTATTTGCACTTTTAAGATAAAATATTGGTTATAAAATAATATTAAATATTGACATTTTTTTTAATCAAAAGACTTAATTTATAATAGAATATTTTACATTATAGACTTCGAAAACAATGTTTTGTATGCGGCAAAAATCCATCTTAATCGTATATATTAGCTTCAAGGGATAATGTGCTAAAACATGCGGGCCTTGAATATACATTTTAATTCATGTGTTTGACAACCTTAAGCTCGTATTGCGGGGATCCATTTTAAAACTGAACTACATGGCAATGTATTTGTTTTTGTTAAATTTGTCAAAATGATAAGCAAAGGAATCTGTCCATACAGTCTTGTCAGATTTTTGACAAAGTAGTAAAGTTATCTATGTATTTAGTATTTTATTTAGTAATGAAACAATTCATTGTCTTGTCAGGGAGTTCATAAACAAACTGAAAAATAAAAGAGCTATTAAAATTATTTTACGTACGTTTACCGCTAATTATTTTAGTTTGGCGCATAGTAAGCATGGCTATAATTTATTTTTTAAAACTTGTTAGCAATGAATTCTATGGTGTGTGCAGTATCGAATTGCACGCTCCACGAGTTATACGGTCGAAGATTAGATAAAAAATTAATATGATATTATACTAGATAAAAAATAACCTTGTGTTGTGTTCCGGCATTAGTGACACAAGTTCCTGTACCCTTATGGGACAGCAGCGTGTTCGCGATGCCATTGATGTTGCAAACATTTATAGGGGACGGTAACTGCTAAATTCTAAGCGGGCCGTCAGCCTGTCTGCTGTCTTACAGCAATAAGCAATAAAATCATCATATCATCTGACGTCGATATCTGACAACCTTTCTCGGGGATAGTAAAAATCACATCCAATTTTATTTTCTTGCGCCTCTGCACAGGAAAAGATTGGACAACACGGTCTCTGCAGTGGCTCTAACGTAGAAGTTTATGATGTAACCGGGATGAAACGCTGGGAAATAGAACAAATAAATAGTGCTTTATAGACAATGACATAATTTAATTGCATTTGCTTAAAACAATTGTTTCAAGTCTACTGAATTAAAGAAAAGATTATACTAATATTATGGATGGTTAAAGTTTATGCGTGCAGGAGTGGAGAAAGAATACTAACTTCTGCGGCCTGGGTCGGCCTGTCGTAAAAGGCGTCAAAACAATCCACCCAAGCTACGTGGTAGGGCCTCAAACCCGTCTGGATGGCGACCACCTTTGGTCTTAAGTATGCCGCCATAAGGAGATTCGCAGGAGAACCAAAGTCACCGACATAGCCCGGATGATCGCAAAACTGAAGTGGCAGTGGGCTGGGCACATAGCTCGAAGGACTGATGGCCGTTGGGGCAGAAAAGTCCTCGAATGGCGACCGCGTACCGGAAGACGCAATGTTGGTAGGCCCCCTACCACACGATGTCCACAAGATGGACCGATGATCTGGTCAAGATCGCCGAAATAGGTTGGACGAGGGCAGCGCAGGACCGATCATCGTGAAGATCTTTGGGGGAGGCCTTTGTCCAGCAGTGGGCGTCTTCCGGCTGAAATGATGATGATGCCGCCATAAGAACCTTGTGTTGTGTTCCGGCATTAGTGACCCCAAGTTCCTGTACCCTTATGGGACAGCAGCGCGTTCGCGAAGCCACTGGCGTTGCAAACACCCATAGGCGACGGTAACTGCTAAATTCTAAACGAGCCGTTAGCCTGTCTGCTGTCCTACAGCAATGAAAAAAATATGGATGTATATTTGTTACTCATTCATGCTAGAATTGGCGAATGGAATTTGATGAAAATTGGTCTAGGATATCGGCTAGTAAATAAAAAGTTGGAGTGATGCGTACCTTCATTAAGTAGTTTTTACATTTTTGAACTACCTTCTAATCTACCTTACTAATAGAAAATTTTATTTAAATACAGCAAAGGTGCTGAACCGGAATTCAGGTCGCCAAGGGTGAAGACCCTATGGGACAAGTGGCGTAACGTATGGCTCCTGGCCTGGGAGAGGCAGAGGAGGCTGCACGAGAGGTTAGCACATCTGAAGGAGTTGCAACGCGTGTCCAACTTCAGTTGGGACGATTGGAGAAAGAGGGTAGGTTGTTCTTTTTTTATGAGAGCTCGTTTAGTTTTACGAACGCTTTCAATACTGAACAGTACGAATCTCTTGCTGCCATTTCAACATTCGTGCAGCTAAAATAGTTGCGCATCGAGTGTTCGTATTGGCGATTTTTAGTTTTGAAAACGTCCACCGAGCGCTGTTTAATGTTTAATTTATAATTTAACCAAAACGTAACCGTTGCGTTAACCATACGGTAGTATTTAAAATATTTGTGCTAGGGATACAGATCTACCATGATTTCGAAACATGGCTCCTGAGCTTATTTCGTGTTCTAAGGGTCATTATACCTTAGCCGCGTTTATGAAAGTTAAGATATTAATCATTGACAGACTGTAATAGATAGAAGATAATAAAGATTTCCGTTGCAAAGCAAAGCGGATGAATTTCCTTTGTTTACCAATGTTTGGTATGTACTCATTAGATTGTTTATCTGACCACAAATACTTTTTCATTTTATTGCTGTGGGGCAGCAGACAAGCTAAAGGCTCACTTAGTAGAAAGCAGTTTCCGCCGCCTAATGGTGTTTGCGACACAAAGGGCACTGCTAACACGCTACCGCGTGTACGTGCGTGCGCGCTACGCGTAGAGGTGAATTGGATACAAACCTTCATACGACACGAGGTCACTATGGTGGCATGTTTTAGATACAGGGGTGGTTGCTACCAAGACCGATTGATAGCCTTACCACCGGTTAGTTGGTATTCTTATTACGCCCCGATACGAAAAAGAGAAACACTTCTCCACAAAAAAATACGTTCTGATCGCCGTAAGAGTTCACAAGTCTTTACAGAGGCTCATATCTATAGCATTTAACTCCCACTTCATAAAACATTTACTTGACTGACAATTATGTATATATAATATGTTACATACATACTTTTTTATGCAGTTCCTCAAGTTCATGAACCACAAGAAGTCCCGCCTGACGGACCTGTTCCGCAAGATGGACAAGGACAACAACGGTCTCATACCGAGGAACGAGTTTATCGATGGCATCATTAACACCAGTGAGTTTTTTTTTCTATCTAATTTATTGAGCCGTGCGCTACAATTTATATTAACACAAAATGGGGGCTGAACCAAAATGGTCTACATACATACTATCAGAAAATGACATTTTTTTATGCAAACAAGCACAGGTATAGCTAAATAAATATGATGTGACCATTCACACAGAGCTATCTAGGCCCAAAGTCAGAGAGCGCTAAGCAGCTATTTTTTCCTCTTTATGAAATATTTGTTATTTTATACGACAAACAAAAAGTTATATCAATCCTTTTTTAATAACAGAATTTGACACGTCCCGCTTGGAGATGGGCGCCGTTGCAGACCTGTTCGACAGGAACGGCGGTGGACTCATCGATTGGGAGGAGTTCATTGCCGCCTTGAGGCCTGATTGGGTAAAATATAATTTATATTTATATTGAACATGTAACATATAATCAAACGTAGGTTGGGTGTTTGTCACACACCGACAAAATACACGTTCTTTACCAGCTATACACATTCCGAAACGAATAGTAGATTAGAATGGGATCGGCCTCACAGGTGAAGTCGACATGAGCCCTAAATTTATAGCCTTACATGGCTTGATCTTTCTCCGTCCCCATGCAGCGGTCGAGTCGAGAGCGCACTTCATAGGTGGCGTGTCCCCGTGCAAGCTGCCACGGCTGAATGCCCGTAATGAATGTAGAAGCGCCTACAGAGTCGGTGAACCAACAGCCTCAACACACACAAAAAAGCTGGTTGTCTGCATGTAGAGCCTCTACGCTCTCCATCCGAGGTTATGTGGTTGTGGCGCTTTAGACGTTCATGATTCGATAGTTTTTTTCTTTTTCATTCATAATTTTCATTTCAAATTTTCATTTAGTTTCAAAAGCTTTTGATCATATGATAGACACAAATAATTTACGCAGACGCTCGCAATATTTGTGTGCATAAAATATTCCGCAAAAATATTTTATCTAGAGTGGGTATGATAATCTTATCGATGGATTGAATCAAAGCGGATGCTACAAAACATTTTTTATTTAAGTGGTGAATATAGGCCTTGTCTGTGTGAGAATATTGTTTGATTGGCCTCAGTTATTAATTTTGTTCAATTCTGGTGCATAACAACGACATAATAGTGATAGACTTGATGTATTATTATATGTGTCTGCGAGGTGATATTTTTGAGACATTATTAGTACAGTGTCTGTGCCTGGTTCGGTCCTCTGATTGCGATCCCAACGAAAGATAAAATATTATTCGTTCTGTGTGGCTGTGTGTCTGTTAATCTTATTTCGTGAAACAGTCCTACAATACAGGTTTCATATATTTAGTACAGGTTATTATTAAAAAATATTGTAACAGCTGCATAAAATTAGCCTTTAGCATAGCCTATGCATTGTTACTTCTATATTGTCGTTGGACAAAATTAGATAAATGCTGTTTACGTTTATGAATACTGTCTGTAGTTGTGTAAAACTGCTTGATAGGTTTCAATTAAATTTTGTAAGTTTTATATCATAAACACTTGGCCCTTATCTAAAAAAAATATTATTGCGATTTCTTCATTAAATATAAAGTTATTAAAGTTTTAAGAAACAACGATTTTTATAAGCACTACGTGTTCAGTGAAGTGTGTTTTCTTGCCGCGGAGAAGTGGGGCAAGCGGTGTGGCGCGCATGCGTACGAAATCTTCTCATGTTTTTTCGATTTACTTTTTTCTGTTATTCGACCATCAAAGCGGGCGGGGACGGCTAGTAATAAAAATGAGACAATCCACAGAATGCCATCTGGTCCCATAGTATATACTACATATATACTTTTGTAAATAAATACATTTTATAGATAAACATCCCAGACGCGAGACGAGAAATCGATCCCGTGATTTTCGCGTTGAAGTGCGTCAGCCATTACGCCACGGTGGTCGTCGAAGTGGTATACACACAACCACCAGTGATCTACTCATAAGAGGATCAAATAATTCTTATTAGAACGACATTATCTTTTTGTGGATCGACACTGTTTATTGTAATGTGAGGTGGGCATTGAAAACCAGCGCTGTGTGGATTCGACTCAGCATAATGCTGTATGCCAAACCTCGTTGGCTAGAAAATTGGCGCTTTAATAATTGTACATTGTTTAATAACAATACGAGACGATAATTCGTGTATATTTTATATTCCCCTCTTTTTTGCCAATGACAATTTCCTTTTTCTTTTTTGATGCTGATAAACTTCACCTAACGCTGTTATTGGCGCTGTCACAGATATTAGATGTAAATTATTATACAACGAACTCCTAATGCCATATTCTTGTAATTTCGGTTTTTAGATCTATATATTGTGGTAGTTTTTCTGCCATGGTGTTTTGTAAGTTGTGAGTGTTCGGTACAGCTATGTGTATGATAAAGACGGATTTGTTGGCTTTGTCAATTAATGCAATTTCTGGTCATATTATTATTATAAACATGGTATAAATGTCGCTCCATGGACCTAGCGGAAGACCAGCGCTGGTTTTATACAAAACCAGCATATGCTGAGCTAGGGCCCATTTAGGACTTCATCAACGGCCACTATTTTAATAATTATGTATTTTATGTGATGTGTGTGATATATGTATGTGTCCTAAATAAAAAAAAATTATTGCGTTCTTTCTAATTATAAATGACACCCAAACACTTTTGGGTTTATTTCATCACCAGTGACAATTGTTGTCATCCATACTAATATTATGAATGAGATAGTAATTCTGTCTGTCTATAACATTTTTATACGCCTAAACCGTAGGACCAATTTTGATGAGTTTCTGTATAGAGATGGGTTGGACCTTGAAGGACATAGACTACTTTTTTTTAATTATATGACAGAACAACGTTTGCCGGGTCAGTTAAGATTAATTAATTAACTATAAGATTAATTACGTGGGGAACAAATGTCTAGCCATGCCGCTTACGCCGGGCCGGAGCGGTACACCCTAAAGTGCTAGCTTCACATTATAAACGTTGATATGCGTGCTAATGGACTAACTATCAGGGATGCCGAGGATCGTGCGGAGTGGGGCAGAAAAAGTCGGAAAGCGGAACCCGGACACCGAAGCGAAAGTTTGGGTTGCAACTGGGATTTAACGCTACGATGATGATGACTATAAGAGCTACTTGTATTGGCACAGGTGGAGAGACGAGGTCCGCCAACGGATGCGGACAAGATCCACGATGAGGTGAAGAGGCTCGTGATGCTCTGCACCTGCAGGCAGAAGTTCCGCGTCTTCCAGGTCGGAGAGGGCAAGTACAGGGTAAGTATCATTACTAAGATAGGCAGTGTATCTGGTGTTGTAACCGTCCATAAGCGACGGTGACCATCTGCAATCGGGTGGACTGTTTGCCAGACAGCTCCAGCTATAAAAAAATTAGAAACCCTAAGAAAATAGTTTTCAGTTTCGTCCGTTGTTAATTAAACAGTTAATTAAAAAACCGTTGTTAATTAAAAAACTTCAAAAACATTCTGAAATAGCATTTCTATGGACAATAAACTGATACTCAATTGATATTATGTGGTACGGCTCCAAGCCCATCTGGATGCCTACCACCCTTGGTCTATAAGTATGCTGCTATAAAAGTATTGTGTTGTGTTCCGGCATCAGTCACCCAGGTTCCTGTACACCTATGGAACAGCAGCGTGTTCGCGGTGCCCCTAGCGCCGCATACTTCAATAGGCAACGAACTGCTTACTATTAAGTGGGCCGTCAGCCTGTCTGCAGTTCCTAAGTAAATAAATAAAAAGTTGAAATAAAAATCAAGGATTACAGTAGGATATTTTGGTAAATAGTTCGGTGATTCCCAAAAACTACGGCTGGTTCGTATCCTCCGGTCCACCGTGATGGTGCGAGTCGGAGGCGGATGGGTGGCGCTCGACGAGTTCCTGGTCAAGAACGATCCCTGCCGAGGTACGTGTCACTTTATACTTATTGGAGGTGGTCAAATTTGGCTGAATTTAAGAAATAACATTTGACAGCTGTCATCGTTACATTTGATATGTCAGAAACTGTTTAATCTACTAATAACACATATCGAGTTTTATACATTTTGTCGATTTTAAGAAAAGTAAAACATTTCCTTGCATATTAAAATAGAATATTGCTTACAAATATATATAAAACTAAATAAACATCTATATGTTGTACAATTATTTAGTCCAGTCCATAGTAATTGCCTAGTATATATATATATATATATATATATATATATATATATATATATATATATATATATATATATATATATATATATATATATATATATATATAGTATATCAGTTTTCTATTACTGCTATCAGTAGCAGTTTGGGACTAGATGGCGATGTGTGAGTTATCACCGTTTGTTTTTAAATTTATACAGATAAGTCTAAAGATTTATTATAAATGAGTGGAACAAAATGTCAAATTATATTTCTTAGATTTGGTAGACTATTATTTGGTCTATTTGTGTCATATGTTTTTAATGGTAAAGAAAACCAGCTATTAATTAGGTCATAAACGCACCTAGATTGTACCAATTATGAAGAAAAAAACAATGGGTTTTATAAACCACAGCTACATATATACGTCACACATACTTTTATATTATACATTTTGTATACCTGTATATCTATATAAATGAAATGATAGAGATATCTAAAAAAAAATGCAATATCTTCATTTAATATAAAGTTATTAAAGTTTTAAGAAAATTAAATAGTGTGATATCTTGCCGCTGAGAAATAGGGCTAACGGTGTAACGCACATGTCATATTTTTCTATTTACTTTTTTCTGTTACTATAATATAATAATAATTTTCTATTAGCGAAGCGGGCAGGAACGGCTAGTATATAATAGTTATTTCCTTGTATATCTTCATTGCTAATATGATGCGATGCAACTGATACCATATTTCAATGTTTTCTTTTCCCTAAACATTAAAAACCTATGACACAAAGTTATTATTATGAACCAAAGATATTTAATACATTTATTGGAATAATTTTTATATTGATTAAATTTCAGATACTTAATGAAAATATAATATTAGTTATATTAATTATTTTGAAAGAAATTACATAATGCGTGAATATAGCAATAATATAGTATAGGACGAAAATATTTTCGAATACTTGGTTTAAAAAATATTTTGGCAGAAATTAAATTTTATAAAATTATTTTTATAAAATTAAATGTTTTATGTAATTAACATGCAATTTGTAATTTCTTCATGCTACACTAAGTTGAATTTATATGAAACAAAAATTCGATATATCAAAGCAATTTTTGCTATTCCATCACCTGGTAACTCTTGCCAATAGCATTGGAGCTTTATACTAAAAACCAAAGTACGAAACACATACTTGCATACTGTTCATTGTAATCAGTTTTTTTCATAATTATGAATGATTATGATATGATTGTTCACATTAGAATTTGAAAGTGATCAGTAGATCGTAATTTAAGTATAACACTTTGGGTTTTCATTATACTTACAAAAAATTACTCATTAAAACGCATTTGCACGAAGTCGGAGCGTTAGCTGTTTTTTATGAATTCAACTTGGTATCCTTATAACAACACTACTGTTGTTTCAAATATTGGTCGGTTACTGCCGATCGAAAATAATTTTTGTAGGACGTTAATACGGTGATATTCAAAGTGTCAATCTCGGGAATAATTAACGCAAAGGTTGAGACTAATTTTTTGTCCGTCCATTAATGTCATTAAAACCTTAGAAATTAGCTTGTGATTAAAATATATAATAAAATAACAAATAAAAAAATTATGACTGTATTTATCGGTTTGACATATGCGAGAGCAAAAATAATATTTTATTTTTATTATTTATAAAATTAATTATAATAATATATTCATAATATTTAGTTGGCAGCATTGTTTAGAAAATAGAATATCTAAATTCCCGCGCTTAAATATGTAAAAATGAATGATCTCCTTTTCAAAAACTGTCAAATTAACGTAACTACCTATTGTATCTTTTTAACTAGATATCGACCTAAAAAATTGTCTTTTTCACGAAGTTTTATTACTCAAATTTAAATCTAAATTTAGTTCGGTGGCCATAATTCCTAAGTGGACGTGTCCAAGGTCGTTTTACCAGTTTTGGTAGACTAAACAAGTTTCTGTGATGAGTCAGTAAACGGCGTATTTCAGTTCAATAAGATATGACCTGTGTTAATCTTTTATTTTTTGTTGAAATCACAAATGAAAGGTGAATGCAAAGTTACCTTTGAATTGCGTACTTTCTTTAATTTTTCCTTGCAAATTATAACATTGTCTTAAACTTGCTTCCAAGTCCCAATACTCTGAAGGCCTCAATAGCACATTGGCCAACACACGTTGTAACGCCTCCGATTTCCATCCAGTCCAGGTGTTTATGAATTTATTTACAAAAAAAATACATGTGCTATTAAGTCGTATTGAAGTCAGAACCACAAGCGTACTGTTATTTACTTTGAGATTTGATGATGCTATGTCATATTATATATATTTATTTCTACTATGCATTAACCATTATTTGGTTACCAAACCTTTGTTATATTTATATTATACTAACTGAACCGGGAAACGTTGTTCTACCATATAAGTAAAAAAAAAAACAGAATTTAATCATGTTAACTTCAAGTTTCATTTTACAAAACGTAGCATATGTACTTCTCCAAGGTTCATTTCATCTCTATATTAAAATTCATCAAAATTTGTTCAGCGGCTTAGGCGCGAAAACGTATCAGACAGACATATAGGAATAAATCTGTTACTACTTTTATTGAAAGTAAATGAAGGGTAAAATAAAAATAGATACATTTTGAATTATTTATTTCTAAGTGTTGTCTAAAATGTTTACTCTTATTATAAATATATCATAAAAGCTTATTTAAGTACAGATTGAAGGAGAAACCATTTTTAAAATGAATATTACACTTAAAAATACTGTCCTGAGTTTTGCCGGAAAGCCAAAATACATCTAAAATACTAATTTTGTCACAAAATGACATCACTAATCTTAGACAAATATCCTTAATATTAGTTTAAATATTTGAATATGAAAATTGTAAGATAATACTGATGCTAGGAATAAATATGGCAATATTTTATGTACTAAGTTTAATAATTATTAAAAAAAATCTACTCGTGCATATTTAAAAAGTTCTACACTAAAATTAGCCATTAAATATGCTTATAACTAAATTAAGTACAGTTAAGTTGCCTTTGAGATTACATTTCATGATATTTAAAGCTTAATAACGATATAAATGCATTAAAAAAGTTACTTAAAATTATACAGTACATTATACAGTCTAAAAATAAAAAAAAATTCATTAGGTTTTTTTCAATACTTTGCTTAATCAATGGTAGTTTTTCTCATAAAAGTGGTCAGTGATGATATCTCACTAGCCCTCTCATGCATAGGTCTAAATTCAATTTCATCTGTCAAATTTTGTGTATCAGAAGTGTTCTCAACAGTGGGCCAACGTTTATGACTTGGTGCATACAGTACAAGCAATGAAAAAATGTATATATTCCACATTCCATAAACCCCAGTAAAGAATGCTGATGTATATTCCAGCTCGATATTCTCATCCCACTTCCACTGACCTTCAGACACTTGGCCCAATATAAATCCAATTACAGTCATCGCAGCACAAAGCAGTGTAGCCACCATCAGAAATTGAAATCTATATATAATCCCTTCGTAGTGCAATCTTCGGACAGAGCACATTGTCGGCAAACTTGCTCTTTTATGGGAAATGTTCTTGAACACCTGCCAGATCATATAGCAGAGGAATAAGAAGTACACTCCTGTAGATATTCCAGCGAGAATAATGAAAGTTAAAGCCAAATTTGTTCCAAGATCTGTAACCCAGATTGAGTAAAAGGGATTGCGCAGTTGAACACCTCGCTCGCACATATCAAAGATCAATAGAGATATGCACCCTATGGCAACAGCACTCAAATGCCTCCAGTATTGTTTTAAAGAGCTTTCCGCTGATGCATCCTGGATTAACATGTGTTCTCCAGCGAAAATAAGCCAAAAAGAAAACAATGTGGCATAGAACACTCCCTGTCTTATATCTCCAAGTAACAACATAAATGGCAAGTCAAAATGCAAAGTTAAGTATTCAATAGGCATGTTGAGAAAACACAATGCTATTCCCAAACTTAGCAGCATCTTTTCAAGCAAAACAGGCTTACGCTGTAACATGTGTATGCGTCTCCAAAACCAAACTAAAATAGCAATGATGCACGGAAAGAATACAGTTTTCAGCGACAACCACACTTTGGTAAAACCACCATTTTGATAAATAAAAGTCATCCACATGTCTTGTATGTGACCTATGTGCGTGTTCATATCAGTTGTGTCCACTGGTAGTCTAATGTTTAGCAAGTAGTAGTCGTGAAACAAAGAGCCTAATTCAAACAATGGTATTGCAGAGCAGTTATACAAGTATTCTTCAGTTTTTATTTCAATGTCACAGTCTAAATGCCGTTTTTCTATCGAATGCGTATACAATTTCCATGCGTCGTCCGGATCGCCTTTGTTCCTGTAAGCCAAACGCGCGTCGATTGTTACGACACTTCGGGGCTGCATTTCCATTTGTGAGTGATACTTGATGTCCATTATGAGCACACCTATCAGATTCTGTTGCCATCTAGAAAAATCTAGGATCATATTCTCGCGTGGTACCGGCATTTGGAATGCAAAAACAATGTCGGTTTCGGATATGTCGTGTATTGTATCACCCAGGGTCACGGTATTGCAAGATCCCTTGCCGCGATAAAACCATTTGCTCGTGTCGTTTTTCATAACAGAAGTGTCCTTACACACCGTTCCCAGGATAGATTGAGCGTTCGCAGGCATCGGCGCCACCAGGCCGCCAATTAAGAAACATGTTAATTGGCACAATAACAAAAACGAAACTAATACGGCAAGCTTGCGCCCACTTAGGTTTTCGATTATAGTACCGGTCATTTTGCGAGCGATTTAACACAATTCTGCACGTTAAAATTATTTTGTTCACTTTAAAAATCGACCTGCTACAGATTCCATTGTTATAATTTCTGCCGAAGTGCCGATCTGACGCAAAGCGAACTTATTGACATGCGCGGTGCGCGTATGACTAAGACGGTGCTGCCAGCTTCTAAAAAACGTGTTATCGTTATAGAGTTTAGTTGTAACGAATAACGTTATAGCTTAACCACATTAAATAACTAGTTATATTCGTGAAACTCATTTTTTATATAAATATATAACTTTCCCACACCACATTTTTAATCGTGATATTTAAAAATTCTAGTATAAAATCAAATGTAGTTAACTACTAAGAGAAAAAATGTCCACAAATTTTGTAATTGCTACTAATTTACTAATTCGTAATTCGCTTCACCCAATTCCGAATTCCTTATTTCCCTTTGGCCAAAACATATTTGATTTGTGTTTTTTTTTTATAATTTCATTATTATGCCCCAAAAACCCTTTACATAATGTAGTATCATTAGTGCTACCGCTGCCTGATCCTAGTAAACCGGAACAGCATGAGGCTTGTTGTCCGCTCGGTAAGAAAAACGATATGCTTCGGAACCTAAAATAATGTCGCTTAAATTTAATATAAATCATAGATAATTTAAAATAAAATTTATTTAACACAATTGCAATAATTAAGCTAAAATTAAATTTAAGCGACGAAATATATTCAAAATTTAAGAGCACTTGCACCTTTTTGGACCTATCAATGAATAGGTTCCTATGCAGAACGTTTACAGTCTGGTCGGTGTGGCTTAGTTATAATTTATTGCTATGTAATTAGTTTTTTTTTATTATTTGCTATATGAACAACTGTAAATTACTATTTTACATATCTAGTGCTTTGGTAATTAATGGATTTAAGATTTTTTATATATAATATGAACTTATTATTAAATTAAATAATTTATATAAATGAATTTAATTCATTGTATAAAAAATTTGTAAAATTTATAAATTTTAACGATTTTGTATTATGTTTTTTTGTAATGGATGTGTAAAATTTTGATATTAATCTACAGTTATTCAACAAATAGTAAATTGATTTTTGTGTATATTTTATTTTAAACAGTTCTGCGTAATGATTTTGAGTATTAGAAATGCTTAATATAAAAGCATGAAAAAGTGGCATAAATTTATTTTCAGTATTTTTTTTTATATCGTAGATACTAATAAGTGTAAAACTAGTGCAAGATGATTGTTTTCCTTTTATATTTTCTTTGATAATTTTTACAAAAGTATAATATTGCAGTTCTTTATGATATATTAAATTATTTTTATAACATTGTGCTTAGAAATCTTGCTATAGTTGTACACATTGCATATTAATTGGTGAAAGAAACTAATCGTATTTTACTATTTCCAATCCTAACTGCACTTGGTTTTAAAAATCCATTCCTTGTTTTTTTTTAATTACTTTTGTTTATGTTTTTTTGACCATGTCTGATTTTGTTTGTTGTTTTTTTTCTTTCCTAACATCACGCACGTTATCCTGAATTTTAACACTTTGTGTTACTTTCATTCTGTCCTTTTACCGTATGGTTTATTTTAAAACTACCCCCTACCCCTCCCGTTTGCTGTTTGATCCCGCACAATGGACGCCGCATGCAGCCAAGGGAAGAACCAACATCGAACTTCGGGAACAATTTATTTTGGCCGATGGGGTCTCACAAAGCATGGCAGCGTTCAGACCGCGTACGCCCCGCTCTAGCACAAATACACCTCCGTCTACTGGGCCAATTACCAAGGTAAGTGTACGCTACCGTTCTATTTTTCTAAATAATAAATTTCTTCTCTCCTACAGGTTAGAACTTAGTATCGCACATTACAATAAACCGCACAGTAGTTTTTGGAGGGAGCCACTTGGTTTTGGAATTTCAATTTCGCTTTTGTTTTTCTTTAAATGCATCTTGCACATGGATTGTTGTCATCGATATGCAAGGTGCTGTCGTGAAGCATGTTGAGCTCTTAGCTGGAAGTATTTGCATTAGTGTGCTCATGCTAAGCAACGAACACGGCTCGTTGTAGTGTCTTGGTGTTGTCTGTTAGTTTTTCATTGGATCCACTGCATTGGAGAGGTGGCACGTGCGCCTTTGGATGTATGGTAATGTATTTCGTTCATCCCCTCAATCCGCTAGACCCTTATCCCTCGCCTTCAAAAACTCATTGCGTTCGCGTGTGGACTAATCGTAACGTCATAACTCAAACGTGGTATTTCGCGAAATCTCGCAAGCGATTGGCACTATGAAGGAAAACGAGTTCGTCTCTAAAGGGATTAACCCGATTCTCCCTTAATGTTTTCCCGGTTTTTGTATTGGTACGTTTAGCTGAGGAGTTTATGGAGCAGCTGAGGCCCATTTTTGAGGCGCTGAGACAACGAGAAGAGCTCCCATGTTCCTATCCCCTACACGTCGGCTCCACACATGGAACAAAACAAGCATTCATATATGGGCATTCAAGATCTCAAGGTTCGACAACGCCAGGAGCTCATCATTATACACATCATCATGGATATCAACCTTCTCCTGGATACCATTGGGTAATGCATAGGGAGTATTTTAAGCTGTAATTTCAAGAAAATGCTCCTAAATCATATAAAACACTGTGCACTAACTAGTTTGAAAATAGTTTTCATATATATATATATATATATATATATATATATATATATATATATATATATATATATATATATATATATATTTAGATTATCACATGCATTCAGGTAATATTTTGAGTTTATAATAATTACAGCTGTGTCATGTGTCGGTTGTGTGCACTTTCATGTCTGATTTTTTGTTTTTGTCGTATTATTTTATTTTTCAGTTTAAATAAAATAACTCCCGCTATAATTCACAAGCAATGTACATTATAATTATATTTTGATACAAAATCCGCGCTATACATACATTAAATCTTTTACGGATATAATGTAATAAATTAAATTTAAAAAAATATTATTAAATTCAATGATAGTTTACAGCGGAAGTCATTTCCTCAGTTTTTGTTGCATAGTAGATCATTGAGTCGAGAGAGAAATAGAACTCGAACTATCATGTCCCTATGAACAGCATGATGTTATGTAACACCATTATTCCTTTTCTTTTAAAGTAAGGATGAGCAACACGCGGCCCGTTAAACATGTTTGTGCGGCCCGCCAAACATTTTGAAAATTTAATTTATTTTATCGACTTTCTTACATCATTATATTGTTATAAAATTGTGATTTTTTTTTGCCAATTATTCATTAGAAAAAACAGTGCCAAATTTCAAGTAAATTCGTTTTTCTATTCTTTTCTTGTTTGTTTTTATCTTGCATTAAAATTTGTATATGAAATCTTTACTTTTTTAGTTTTATATTTTTTTATTCTAATATTATTTTTACTATTATTATAAATAAAGTTTCGTAAATTATTAATAACAGTTAAACTATGTGCGGCCCGCCAAAAAAAATTAAAAAGGTTGCTCACCCCTGTTTTAAAGTATTTAATTTAACATTCATTTTTCACTGTTTTATATCCATTGACCTATTAGATTAGACTCATTCAGAATAAAATATATAAATTTTACAATCTGAACTTACATAAAAACATTAATACGATTGAGTCATAAATCTTTAATTTCTGGAATGATGTTATATTAAACTACGTATATAGGTGAGGGAACGCACGGTTCGGTCTGTACCAATGTCGGGAGGTGGTGCGCCCGGCAGAGCGTCGCGATCGTCCCTCAGCGCTGGCACGCCGGACTCCTTGAGTGACAACGAAGCGGCCAGTGGGCTTGGCACTAAATATAGGAAACCGAGCGTCGCAAGGTATTTTATATTACAGAAAATTCTTATATATACAAATTTTTTAATGCTTATCCTAAAATATAGATTAAATTAAACTATTAGCGTACGTTAAACTTCATGAAGTTTCATATTAAAACATTGTCTACAGATCGACATTGACACCGGGAGGTTCGCGGCCAGGTTCTAGGCCTGGGTCGAGAGCTGGCTCAAAACCTCCATCTCGTCACGGATCGAATCTTTCATTGGACAGTACAGGTACAACCGTTTAAACCGTCAAACTAAATATTTTTTAGATTACGTTTTCTATTATCAAACTTCTTTAGCAACAACATTGTGTTTTGGATTAGGTTGAAATTTCAATGAAACGAAAAAGCGACATTAAAAGAGACAACAGAATTCCTATAATCTTCGTCTCCTCTTTCATCGTTATCTCTCAGCCTATATACGCTAATATATGAAATGTAATATTTTGCATTAATTTATAAAATAATTTTTGAGCTTGGTAAAAATACACTATATTTATCTCATTCTCTCTTAGACTACTTTTTTGAAGTTTCACTTTTGCCGTATTTGAATTGCACACACTTTTATTAATATTTTTCAATGAGAAAAAATACTTAAAAATTCATATTTGTATTAAGTATTATTTAATTATTTAGATGACGTGATCACTCCATCTCGCATTCCAATGCGTAAAGTTACGAACACAAGAACGTCGACTGTTCGAGCGGCTGCGAATGCTGCCAAATTAGGTGTCACAACACCCAACGGGGGTTCTCGCCCTCGTACGCCAACCGGACTCTTGACACCAGCTAGTGGAAGGTACGTGCAATAGACTGAGTAATTTTTTTTAACAATGTCTTAAAATTTATTGTGGTACATGAAAATTGATATATTGAAGAACGTGTCACCGCCTTTGTTTCTTGTACATATTTGTTTTGTTACCAGAAATTACATAAAATATACGCGGTTGAATTATAGACTATGAAATAATTCGATTATTGTGAAAATAGATTACCTAAATAACTTCTTCTTAATTTATACATGTGAACTAATTTATTTGAAACTTACTTTAAATAGTAAATTCCGTTAAATGTCAATTCTAAAAACTATTTAAGTGTAAACGTTATTTCATGAGATATATAACGTTATTAAAAAATTATTTGTTTTCATAACGTATCCCAATATGTTATTGCATTTAAACTGTATTGATACAAAGATTAACTAAACACGGTGTAATGATGCACATGGACAGGTATACCACAGGCGGGATGTACCGCACATCAAGTATACCCACACTGTCACCAGTGCCGGCGTTAGTGAGGTACCAATGAATGTTTTGAACACGAGTGGTGTGACTATTTGTATCTCTTTACGGCTGGAATTGTTTCTCTCTTTCTTTCTTCTTATATTATTAAAATCTCGTATTGTGTGAACAAACTATTGTTTCTCAGTAATTTGAGAGGTTTTCCCCGAAAGTTATTTTCGTGGGATCGATTTATTTTATACATTTAAATAGTAACACTGATAAATATACAGAAATCTATTTAAATCTGTCATGTTCTGTTTCTTTTTGTGTTGTTTCTTTTGATATATTTCGTCATATATATGTAAAAACTCCTTTAAATGTTTGGAAGGTATAATTAGTTATTATTTTATGTTTAAACAAAAGGGTCCATGGCCCCCAGAAACAAATAATTTTATTTTTAAGTTATGAAAATTGCGGCCGTAACGTCACGATACATTTGTTTGAAGTAGCACGTCACTGCGCTTGTAAAAGGGTAACAGGAATGTAGAGGACGTCAAATGAATGCAAATATCTGCGAATGATTGGGTGCACCTTGTTTGGACTACGTCAAACCTGATTTAAATTGAATGAAATGAACTGTAATTTAGTTTCAAAGAGGTGTTGGGAGTATTTAGTTATTTTAATTGTACGAAACTCTATTAAAGGTCGAAACTATAAAAGTTTTATTGAATGTTTTCTTATCCTAAATATCATTATGTATATATTTATGGTACAAATATGGAGAAAACCATTTGTAATTTGTATTAATTACACCAAAATTGTGTGGTGTCACTTTCTCCATATTTGCACAATAAATATGTATAAACAAGCTTAAATCACGGTGTTTTGGGATTTTCACTAACATTATTGTTTAAGACAAAGTATTCCTTGTTAATTATATTAAATTATTATATTTTTTCCTTCCCCCATGCATCGTTTCGGATATAGCTCGACACATTCCCAGCCATCATCAATGGCATCCGAACCTCCGAAATCACTATCCCATACTCATCCAGCATTCCAAACCCAGGGTTCCACGAAAATTCCCGTGTATGTAGGTGCACGATCTCAAAGAACGCCTTCTGTTGAACGACGACTTAAAGTATCCCGCAAATCCCGCTCGAGAGAGGTGTCCCAAGAACCCAGTCCAACGTCCCTAGAACCGTCGAGGAAGTCCGAACAGAGGAGTCCCGAGGATGACTCCTCGTTGTTCAGCATATCTGGAATGACGAGCGACAATGAATATGAGAGTAATATTAGCGAATCGAGCGGCGATGCATCAAAGCCAACCCAACGAGGCGTCAAAGGGTACAGCTTGTAGAATGCTAGCTTCGTTTATGCCCGATTAGTTTTTTGATTGATGCCCTTTTGAATTTTTATATGTTGTTTTGTGATCATTCCCATTTAAAGATCACATCGAGACCCTCATATCATTGATATGCATTCATAGTTCACAGTAAATATATCATAGTATTTAAAAACCTTTACACTTTATATAAATTGTCCGTTTATAATGCATAATTAATTGCCTGAATTGCTACACTATCACCAGCGGCAAAAAGTCTCGCTAACGTAATCGATTAAGGAATCTTTAACATTTCAATTGAACAATAAATTCGAATAGGCTCAGTATTATTTTTATATTGAAATGTTATAGATTATTGGGTTCCGTCATTATAGCTTTGCAAAATATTTCAATGCACTTGAACTTAGCTTCCATCTACATTGGTCACTTTGGAAAGTTTCACACGTTTGCCTCAAACGCCTTATTCGTCTTGTTCCATTTAATATCTCGGTGTATCCAAAATGTTAATTTCATTGATGTTATTTTTAATTTTTATTAAAAGAGATTCATCGCCTGGTGATGATGATTACACAATATAATTTATTTTATTAATATTTTCGATACGACCATTTCATCATTGAGATTTTGTGTTATTTTTCATTTTAACATTTCCTATTATGTACATATTATATTTATTATTATAATTTCTTTGTTTTCATTTTATTACTGCACAGTACAAAAAGTAAAAAGTCTATGACTTGGCTATGGAGCGATTTATGCAAATACTAAAGCTAAAAACACTACTATTTAATTTTTCTCAATCATTTGAGGGATGAAATTGTAGTCGTCCATGTACAATCTTAATATAGCCCCGCATAGATAAAAAAATATGAAATGAAATTTTAAGAAGACTTATGAGAGATTAAGAACGATTTAACAACATTTCTAATGCCAGTTTGGTGCATATTATCTCGATGGTTAAATGTTTCTTAATTACTTTCGAAAACATTTTTATTGATGCCAATTATTTTTTCACTTTTTTCACGCGAGTTATTTAAAAAAAAATATTTTAATTGAATCGTGTATTTATAAATGAGGGCACTAGTATAATAAAAAATGAAAAAATTAAAAGCGATCAACTCTTTTTCTTCTGCCTGATATCTAATATTTCGACCTGAGAACATAATTATTTTCAATTTTTAATAGTTTGACTAAGATTGATTTAAAACTACTGCCCAATAAAAGTATATGATTCATTTCTAGAAGCGCCTGTGCAATAATAAAACTTTGTCTTCTACCTATTGTGCTGTCACTAATTTTCTGTGTGTCCTTGTTCGTTCGCTAACATCATCATAGGAGCGGCTCGTTTGCTTCCACCGAGGGACAAACGCCCGGCCGCAGTCGCATCCCGGTACTAAAGGATCAACATACTAACAGTAATATTAATAGGTAATATCCGTGAATTCATTCAAATGACTAGCCGAATAATATCTAATATTTCAAAATTATTATCCTCCTGTTTAGAACACTGCTAATGTCTTTCTTACATCAAATGTTGCTTTTTAAATATTGTTGTTTTAATCTCAAATTTCATACATAGTTAAATACAATTCTTTGAATTCTTTAAATGTATTTTAATATAAATAATTCTTGCAAGAGATCTCGATATTTCGTTAATAGCGTGATTGCTATATTGAAGACCATTTTCATTGTATACAAGCTGTGAAGTATACATCTGACAAGATGTATACATAAAAAATAATCAACTGACAATTGATATCTTTAAAATGTTGCTAGAATATAAAATATTATTAATTAATAAATAGATATAATTAAAATTCTATTTGTATATAGTTGTTTAAGCATTAACGTGATTCTTAGAGATACTTTATTAAATCATTGGTCAAATCAAATAAATCGGCTAGTCTACCTATTTTGAATGTTTTTCTAAGATTATTTATGACCTAACTTATTTCTTTCTTTTTATTTATTTAAACTTCTAGTATATTTAGAATATTTGTAACATTTAGAATATATGTGGTTTTGGTTTTATTGTATTTTTATTTCAGTGTTAGTGTTTTGCATGATTTGAAATTTCTGATGTATTTATTATGTTAATGAAAAGTGAAATTGACTGAGAATTTTATAAACAAAATAAGAATTTTAGCTATGATATTTTGTATTCAAACTAGTATTTGCGCTGAAAGTATATATACCATTTCACTTTTTTCGTAGGAAACATTTTACTCAATATTTTTTTTTATATTATTTTTAATGCTATTATTAAATTTAACAGGCAAAGGACACCGTCTGGTAGCACTACGCCGGTCCGTTCAGGGCAACAGACTGCCGTGACACGGTTGTTAAGGAAGCCTTCTGACGCTTCTGAACCGGGTACACCCACGACGCCGGGCGCACGACGCGCCACCGCGGCTTCATCTCGAACCACGATAGAGAAACGCGAACCATTCCGATTGTAAACGATTTAATATCGACCGATTCCTATATTGTATCTGTTCGTTCTTTTCCTTGTGTTATAAAACAACGATTTTTATAAGATTTCCAAACTCAACCAAAGGACGGATGGATTGAATATAGCAATCGACTTTATCTGCCATTGTAACTAATACCAAATACTCCAATTTTAAAACTCATATTTGAAATTCGAATTTTAATTTTGGAAATGATTTTTTTTTTCATCGTTTGAACATAAGTTTTAAAATTTGAGTATAGAAAGCTGAACAAGTTTAAGATTTCTGATGAAAAGTCTATGGTGCAAGTCGTTATGATTACGATCGAATACGCTATTGTACGTTGATTTGCTAAAATTATTCAATATTAAATGTTAATCAATCGAAAGTGATGTCATAACGCCTAGCATTGGAACATAAACAAGTGTCGATTTATATTAAATATACTAACAAAATTATTAACAAATTCGCGAATAAGCCAAGCTTAGAAAAATCATGTAAAAATGTTAAAAAATACGAATTTTGAATGTGGCTTTTTAGTTAAGCGAGAATGGAAATGCAATAGAAATCAGTAGTTTAAAAAAAAAACTTGAAGTCTGCACTTGTTGCCTTGTATACTTATTTTTTTATGAAACGTGCATTTTTGCACATTTTTGGACTATTATTATAATCGTGTTGTTTCATTTTTTCTTATTTATTTTGTGCTGTCGATTTATCCCGTGATTAATTTTACAAAAAAAAAATCGAGATTATCTCTATTCTCGTGTGTGAATATAATTTCCCTTATTTATTGTCAACGTTGCCATATGTTAGTGTATGTTTCGTATGTTAAAATACGTACACGTCTCGCACAGAGACTTGAAAGTGTGTGATTTTCATTACTTTTTTTTGTAATATTCTTTAGGGACCATTTTTGTTAATTCAATGAAAGGCTATTGTCGTGTAGGTTTTCTTAGCGTTTCAAGTTTCATCCGGTAACGCCAGACTGGGTGGAATTTCGGATGTTCGGAAAAATATGCACGTCAATAAAATTAACGTGATAATAGGAGTTATTATTAATTATTTTCTTTTAAAATGCACAATCATGTATCATTTTCTCTTCTGTATTCAGTGGTTATTTGTATTGTACATGTATGTATATTATTTATACAGCACAATCATATGGATGATTTGAGTGCTTTCGGCCAAGTGAAGCAGCTGTGCACACGCCAGATGTGTTACAGATGTTTAAAAAAAAGCTCACGAAATATTTCCACGAGTGTGAATCAATGAATCGTTATTCAAAAATTCTCTCGTTTGAGAACGCCAGACTCAAACAATTCTTATTTAAGCTTTAATATTTTTTTCGATAGTTTTTTCAGTTTGGGTAATATTTAATTATGATTATTTAGATTTTTATATTTACTTTGAATTTATTAGATTTTTTTCATTTTTTTATATAATGTTGATTGATGTTTCATTATTCACACTACTATATTTTTATTTAAGCCTAAAGTACACGTTGTTGCAAAAGACATTTAATTGCTAAGATTATATACTTTGATATAATACATAGATGCTTTAAAAATGTAACCCTCATTAAAAAATGTTAACCATCACTCACATTTATTTCTTAATTTTGATTATAAAAATATGAATGTAATTAAGTCCATTAGTTCTATATAAACTTATTAATCTGGTCATTTTATTTAAAATCTTGTTATTAAAATGTAAAATGGAAACCCTACTATAAAGCTTGCTGTATTTTTTGTATAATATTATTCAAAAGAGCTACAGTTTTAAAATCTCATAAATTGATTTCAAGATATGAATAAAGAATAACAAATTATTATTGGTTTGTTTTATTAACTATGGCTGCATTTTATGAAGTATAAAATACCCTTTAAGTCAGTGAAAACATCAATATCTACTTCGTCTTTTTTTATTGAAGCGAAAAGTTTGGCACCATACAGAACTGGTAATATGGATTTATTAACGCGACCAGAGAGCATTAAATTTATTGGTTCAGTTAGAGCCTTCAAAAGGGTCTCGCTAGCAGTACCTGTACTTCCACACAACATCTTTTAGCTGTTGTGGGGAAAGCCCATCTAGTCCAGTAGCGGCGTTAGAGTAGGGCGACCGTCCAGGGCGCCAAATATAAAGGGACGCTGAGGCGCTCCTTTATATCTTCTCGCTCATTGAGCGAGGCCTTCTTACTCGTAAATTCCTAAAATTTTGCGAATAAATCGTTATGTTGGCAACACTAGAATGGAATCCAATACACAGTATCCAATCGGTGCACTGCATGCATAATGAAATCCTATCAACAGATGGATCTCAGTAAATTCACAGAAATGTTGAGAAAATGCTGCATATTCTTGGAAGATTATAGAAATACAAGCTTTAAAAACGCTATAATGACTACAAAAAAATTGGCTAAAGAACTTGAAATTAAACCTGTGTTTAGAGCCACAACAAGAATTCGACGTGTTAAGCATCAGGCTGGTGAGAATGCCCGCGATGAGCCTATCACTTGTCCAGAAACGAAATTCGAGGTTGAATTATTTATCTGTCTAAAACTCACAATAATTTCAGTCGGTGAAAGATTCAAACAATTAAATGACCACTCGGAATCTTGGTCTTTTTTTTACAATTTAAAACAGATTTCGGGAAAACCCGACCTTGTCAAGCTCTGTGGTGATCTCCAACTGAAATTAACTGTAGACTAAATCAGATGTAGATTAGATAGGTTGTAAGCTGTGTGATGAAATCGATAAATCTGGAATCTTTATTGCCTGATCAGAATGTGGTCACTCCTATTTTTGTTTTAAATTTGATCAAAAATCGCAACTTACAGGAACTATACGCAAATGTATGGATAGCATTGCGAATATTATTGACTATACGGTTGCTAGTGGGGAGAGTTTTTCTAAGCTTAAACTGATAAAAACTTATCTGCGATCGACAACATTTCAATTTCAATTGACAAACTTTGAAAAATTGAAAATGAAATTGCTGAAAACATCGACTTTGATAACTTAATAAAAGAGTTCGCCGACAAAAAGGCTAAAAGTCAATTTTTACTAATATTATTTTAATAAATGGTTATTTTTTTATAAATGGTCTTTTCATTATATCCTTTGCCTTTTTTCGTATAGATTTGAATTGCAGTTAGAGGGCGCCGTAAGAATCTCGCCCAGTAGTAGTGCTAAAACCGGTACTGGTCTAGTTCACCAGCTGAATCACATCTGAAGGACATCACTGCTTTGATAACGCTCTCTGGCATAATAACTAAACAGTCGGAAACCTCACCCGTGGATAGTGGAGCAGGCACAGGTGGATGTTTGTCCAAAAGAGCCCGCAGTGGTCTCCTTAGTGGGAGCAATGACATCATTTGAAAAAATAATTCGTACCAGCAGGGCAGATCGGATGTTGTTGAATGCGTTTTAACATCCACCTTAAGGACCGGCTCACAGCGACTTGTTTTTATACAAGTTCTTAATGAGTGAACCACCGCTTCGCAACCACCCTTAGTGCCGAACCCTGACTGATGGGATACAAAGTAGAGTCTGGCCACGCTAACTCTGCAATGGAATAAATGGGCAACCCTAAAAAGTTTTTTATATGGTATACTTTTTCTGATGTCACTTTCGTGGTACGTGAGCTGTCAGATCGCTTACGCTGTTTGTTGTTTTTCATATATTTTAAAGAAAAATGGTTAAACCTATTAAAAGTGGAGTGCGGGAGTTATTATATAACATGATAAGTAAATTCCAAGATGTGAAGGAACATCATGATGTCGTCCTTAGCCAAAAACGACAATGTTTACAAGATATCGAAAAGTTGACGTGTAAGTAAATCTAGTGATTTTGATACTTCGCCGTTTTATTTTACCATTAGATATATCTAAGAACATTTTTTCGAATACTCATAGCCTGTTGATAATGGTGACAAGAAGCTCGTGTCAAATTAATCCAAGTCCAATTTCAATAACGTATCTATATATTCTATTCTATTCTTGAGAGTCTTGGCTCCAACGCCATGGGCATCGATTTGCCAATGTCATAGTGGAGAGGATAAATGGTTCAAAATGGAGAGGATAGATGTTAGGAAGTATAAATAAATATAGTATTATGATGTGATAAAATTACCTTTGTTTATATAAAAATAAAAATGTGAACTATAAATAAATATTATTTAGTGATAGGAATTTACATAAAGTAATTACATGTTTATAGTCACATAATGATAGCAGAGAATTGACATTAACAGGTCGAAGAAAATCATGTGGAAGAAGAACGTACAACAGTTGTGTAGTATTGGGGCAAGAGAAGAAGATGTGTTCTAATGTTCCTTCAGCTAGTCCACATTCGCAAAGTGAGTGGTCTCTTACCCTTATTTTTGCCAAGAAGACTGGAGTTGAACAATGACCTAATCGCATACGATCTATATGTAGATTTGATTCCTGCAGATTGGATTTTGACATTACTTGTATGGGTCTTATGTCACTATTACATAAATTATAGATAGTTAACTCATAACAAGTATTTATTTTTGGACATTTCAGGTGGTATAAGTGATGAATTAAAACCTCATCTTCAAGTTGCCCTACAGAAGCTAAAGGCTCTTGAAGAACTTACCATCAATAGTGAGAACCAGTATATAAAAAAGATCGCTTCAATGACTGGTAAGAATCTGTTACTTACGTATTTATTTTCTACAATTTTCGTTAGATTATGTAAGTAGGTACAACATACATCCAATACATATTGCATTCAATACAAGTTAAATTAAATTTTATAAATAATTTATATTTATTTATACAGGAGTCGGCGAACGAACTTTAAGAGTGATTAAAAATGAGGGCCAAAATAATCAAGGAATCTGGAGGACTCCTGGCAAAAAGCGTAAAGCACGGGCAACGAAAGTTAATATTGACAATTTTGACCAATGCGCCATACGAAATACAATAAATCAGTATTATTTGACCCGAAAGGAAGTGCCTACTCTGCGTAAATTACTACTTGAATTGAGGCAATCAATTGATTTTACTGGCTGCAGGGAAACCTTACGCAAAATATTTATTTTGCGTTTTATTAGTAAACATGGGCTTTGAATTTAAAAAAAATCTTGAAGAACGGACAGTCCTTATGGAAAAACATGATGTGGCGGCATGGAGGCATAGATACATAAGAAAAATTTTGTCATCAAGAAACGAGCCTGTAGAAACGAGAAAACCTATTGTATATATTGATGAAACATATGTGCACTTGAATTATAAACCCAAAAAAAGTTGGCAAGGACCATCTACCTCCAAAATGGTGGAGAACATCTCAAAAGGCAAACGGTTTATTATAGTTCATGCTGGGACAGAAAATGGGTTTGTAAATAATGTGTTACTTGTGTTTAGTACAAAATCGAAGCATGCGGACTACCATGATGACATGAATGCTGAAAATTTCACAAAATGGGTGTCTGAAAAATTACTGCCCAATCTTGAGTCACCGAGTATTATTGTTTGCGACAATGCTAGCTACCATAGTATACAAATAAATAGGCCACCAAATACCAATTCAAGGAAACAAGATATTCGAGACTGGCTGACTAGTAATAATATTACATGGTCAGAGGAGTTCACAAAAATAGAACTGCTTTGTTTGGTGAAAAGGAACAAACCTGATGCAATATACTTCATAGATGAATTGTTAAAAGAACACGGGCCACGAAGTTTTGAGATTGCCACCGTATCATTGCCACTTAAACCCCATTGAGCTGGTATGGAGCCAAGTAAAAAGAAAAATTGCCGAAAAAAATGTTAAAAGCACTCCGGAAGAAATGGTTAAAAAAATTGAAGAAGTATTTGGATCAGTCACAGCGGATGACTGGAAAAAATATGCTGGACATGTGAAACGGTTAGAAGAGGAGCACAAAATAAAAGACAGGTTACTGGATGATGCTATTCCATTTATAATAAACCTACAAGAATCTGACAGCGATGATAGTAATATAGATGATGAACCTGTTGAATTTGAAGGCATTGAATATTTAGTTTCTGATTCTGATGAATGATTGAGTGTTTGCTATGGTTTCATTTGTAAATATAACACGAAATAACATAACAAAAAAATAAATGATGTTTAACATTAAAAAATCTATCGTTGTTTTTATACTGTCTGAGTAGTTTCAGAAATCTCCTTAAAGTAAAGGCTAAAGTATTATCAATGTGTAGATAAACAATAGCCTCAGTAGATTTTTAAAAGTTAGGATCTAGAATTATTATAACCTGTATCGTACCTATTTATGCTCTACCTCAAAAATGTATCAAATCGACAATGCATCGTGCTGAAGTCATGGCTATTCTTTACCATGAAAAAATCAGAATATAAACAAAACAGGCTAAAATAAAAAACAGCTAGTATCAAATTAGTTTTTCGAAGTATAGACGGTGTTACCATCTATAGATTTTCAAATTCCATAATTTTCTTACTTCTGCAGAGTTAGCATGGCCAGACTCTACCTAAACTTGCTTGGCAGCAAACTTTGGCGGCAAGGATGTATATACGTGATGCTAACCGCTATGGGGCAACCTATATTGTAAAAATTTTACATACATTTTTTAATATTTTTAATAAAATAAACTGTATTTCTAAATAAAAGAGACCACCATTTTTACTTTAAATTACACATTTTTAAATTTATAATGTGATTTATCTAATAAGTGCTTCGCTCGTAATTTTTTTTTGTAAATGTACATTTTAGATACTTCAAAAATTAAAGAAATATGATAACTTACAAGAAAAAACATAGTTTAAAAAATACAACTATTGGATTCTCTAAAATCTAGTAGATTTTAGTAATTCTAGATATCTCTTGATGTGATTGAAAGCTTAGTAGGAAAGTAGTAAAATCACAATTTTAGACTCAAAATTATGAAAAAAGCTTATTTTAAAAAAGCAGTATATCAGTTATCGGTATACCGATATTAGTTGTAACATATTACTGGCAACATTAAAACAATGTCTTTTGGCGGTAACTTTTCAAATGCTCTCAAATTTCAACCAAATTAATTACTAAAAATAATTTTAGCCTCCTTGGGTCCCCGGTCTGTGAAGAATCCTTTTCTTCTTTCCTTGATGACAAAATTCAAAATTTTACGTCCAAAATAAAAAATCTTAAAAAATGCTCCCCTTTTTGGAGACATCAAAATATTTTAAATGATTTTGACTCTATTATTAAGTCTGGACTAACCAGTATTTTGAAAAACCATTTAGACGAACGTACGTGGACCCAGGTTCCCTACCGATTAGGTTGGGGGGATTGGGTATGTGCAAAATTTATCATGAGGCTTTACCTGGCATCCTATCCTCAGTTCATCCACCCCTTAGTGATTTTGAGGTCCCGTACTTGGCTGAGGCAAGAAATGCTTGGTCTTCAGCATGCTCGAACACTAATTGTCCAATGGAGCACAAGATACAAAAGCTTTGGGACGCTCAACTCAGTAGTTTAGTGCACAAAAATCTTTAGCACTAACGATACTGAGCGCGCCCGTCTTAGAGCTGTCTTCAAATGGGAATCAGGTTTATGGCTTCAAGACTTATCCTTGGCGAATTTAGGTACTCTCCTGGACGATAATTCATTTATAATTGCGGCCTCAATTCGACTGGGGGCAACAGCTGTAGTTCCTCATCGCTGTAGATAGGTAGATAGATAGATAACTTTATTGTATACTCAATTTATCTACAAACATAGAAGTTCTTTATCCATGCTTATTATTTACTTCTTTATATACATAATATTTTGTATTAAATACTAAAAATACATATAGATAATCATTACAATCAATATACTTAAACAAAATATTACATCAAGACACGTAGTTATTGAGCTTGAAATAGTGATTACCAAGTAACTTCCTGAAATTTGTTAGCTTGTCTAACATCGAGAGGTAAAGCATTCCAAAGTTGGACAGCTCGCACTGCAAAAGAATTTATATGAAAATACGAAGTGTGTGCAGGCGTCTTGAGCTTACGATAGTGTACTAGTGCGCAAATTTAGGGAAGTAGAAAGGCGCAGGAAATCGAAACCTTCCATAAGGTAAATGCGGACTAGTGGGTATGTATAAAATGTTATATAGGAGAGTGAGGAGATAAGTATTCCTGCGAAGTTATTGGAAGCCATTTGAGTTTTTTACGATAATCAGAGATATGGTCAAATTTGCGTAATCCAAAAATGAACCCTATACAAAAATTTTGAATACGCTCAAGTTTATTTAACTGTTCTAAGGTTAAATTCAGATAGCATGCGTCAGCATAGTCCAGTATCCCTATACAGGAGATATATAGCAGGAGAGACTGCAAGCCTAATTTTGGTAGCAGTGGGCAGAAAGTTTCTAATTCTACTCAGAGATCTTGAAGATAGAAATACCTTACAACTTTCTCAGATATGTACGCACACATCCCCCCCACCTTTACCTTCACACCTACGCTGTAGGTATAAAGTCGGTGGCTTAGGGCTCCACGGCTTATCGTGTAGCAAAAGCACTGGGCGAATACCTCGACACGCTGCATTAAATGACATTATTCGTCGTTCTCTTGCCACCGTCGGAGTGCCTTCCATTTTGGAACCGAATGGACTAAATCGCGACGATGGCAAGAAACCGGACGGGACATTGGTGCCCTGGAGGATGGGATGTCCTCTGGTATGCAACGCTACCTGCTTAGACACATTAACGACTTTTCATCTTCCAGATATAGCTATAATAGCCGGTGCTGCTGCTGCTGCACAACAAGAAGACGTGAAACGCCGCAATTATTAATTCATTGGGTTGGGGCCGTGGGGTCCACAAGCCTAGAACCTTTATCGAGACCTGTCAAAACACTTGATAGAGGTCTCACGGGATCAAAAAGCTGGTTTGTATAATGTATTTATACCCTATTCACTTTACCAAAAAATAAAATGTAAACAAACAAACCAAAGATGATATTAATTTATCCCTAATGGGAAAGGCAAAGGACTTTATTCCATACAGCCAGGTCTTGTTCTTGGTAATAACTGTAAAATTTTGGTAGTTTTAAAGGCCGAAGCCATGTCTTCATTGTTCTTGATCGTAAGACCGAAGCCATGTCTTGTCTTAGTGTTGTCGTGTCTTACAAACAAACCAATGTTTCTCAAACAAAGCTAGAATAAAACAACATGGCGGGTATAATCCGACCGTAATAAAAAACACTCCTTTCAATCGACAATAGTACGTGGAACAGTACACTTATAATTATCAGCATATACATATAATCAATAAGAGATTTGGAAACATTGTCTTTTTAGGTTCTTTAAAATGTAAGTTAGTTATTACAATTAATGTTTTAAATATGTAAATTTTATATTTATTAATATTTATCATTCATAATTGTAAAAAATAAAATTATTTTGTTTTTTTTTCTAAAAGTAAGGAATAGTAATATAAAAAAATAAGAATAGAGATTTTTCTAATATATAATTAAAAGTTGCTATGATAATTTTTATATCATGTTGATTATTATAAAATTGACATCCAAAAAACCCTTTTACGATTTGTTTACATTTTATTTTTTGGTAAAGTGAATAGGGTATAGTAGGGCAAAGAATAAGTGTTGTCATCCAACGCGGTAATGCAGCCAATGTTTCGGGAGCATTTCCACTCCAGCAATTCCAGCTGAAAGCGACTTGGAATCAATTTATTATGTATAGTTTTCGTGTTTTTGGTTTCTGTCTTTTTTATTTCTTTTTGTAATATACTTAGTGTAGTTTTAAAATTAATTTAAGTGCGACAGTATGACCCAATATTTAGACCAAAATCCAAATATAAACATCGATCCATTTATGCTTGCCAGAGGCTGTCTTGTCTCGACGCCATTACTTCCATGCTCGACGCGGACAATATGTATTATGTACTAAAAATCCTAAATGTCAATGTCATTTAATTTTCATTCAACAGAAGAAAAAGAAAAGGTAAATAAAATAAAAATTGAGAATTATTTATATGCGTTTTCTTTGAAAAAAATCAAATTTTCTTTGATTCTCGTGTCATTTGCAAAATGGTTGCAATCAATGTGGACTGTCCTGAAAGAGATCGCGTGCTAAAACTTATGGAACAGAAAGACAGAATTGAACAAGAAATCAAGGATCAATCTGATATCCTAGCTGCGAATAATATAGGGGTTTTAGAGCCGTTAGTAGATAGTGAAGGGTACCCACGTAATGATATTGATGTCTACAAAGTGCGGCATGCGAGGCACAGGATTATTTGTAAGTATCATGGAAGTTAATGCTTATGATTCAGCAATTTTGATAGTAAATCTTCTATTTGAATTTAGCGAGAAAGGGTAATTTATGAAGTTTTATTTATTTTGTAATGTGATTTTTGGCACTTGTGAGCAGGTATATCTTTAAATAAATAAAATATAGTTTTTTATGGTGCGTATGATTTTTTTTTTATTAGTACCTATTATAAGTTTATACACTGATGTGAGGTATATGTTAGTTTTACACACCATATGTTTTCATATTTTACCAAACCTTTAATTCATTTACTCATTATTCTTGGGCTTCAATGCACAAGAAGTCTTATTGAACAACAAAGTAGTGTGACTATTAAGAGACATACACTTTAAGTGACTTGTTTGCTTTCTAGGCCTCCAAAATGACCACAAGCAAATCATGAAGTTAATTGAAAAAGGTCTTGAAGAGGTAAATGCCTATATAAAAGGTATAACCACCAATGCCAATGGAGATGTGCAGAAACCAACTACTTCATATCATCCAGAGATAATAACTCAAAGAGTTGACAACATTAGGATTCAAGAATATTTGCCATTTGCTACTGTAACAGGTGTGCAGCCTGGATCACCTGCTGATGTTGCTGTAAGTCTCACCTTAAAAGTTCATAGCATTTTAAGTCTTATCAGAAAGTAGGTAGGGGGGAATGTGACTTCTGACCTAGATTTTGAGCGAGTTTAATGTGCAGGCTAAGCTAATGCAGCATGTTTTTTTAATAGGCATAGCACTGGTATGGTCCGGACGCCGAGCAGGAAGAATTTCGTATGTTGACCATTTATTATCTGTCTCTGTCACTCCCGCGTAACATATGATGCGGCTTCACTCGCACAGAGCTATGACGGACGGTGGTCATTGCTCTGTGCGAGCGAAGCCGCATTATATTTATGCGGGAGTAACAGAAACAGATAATAACAGGTCAACGTACGAAATTCTTCCTGCTCGGCGTCCGTAGTTTAGTATAATATCATCATCATAATTATATTTAAATAATTTACTACTAGGGCTACTAGTGTTTTGTGTCAATATGATTTGGAAACTGTGTCAGCATGCCTTGATAGCAATCTTGATCAAGACAATAACCATATGTATACTAATTATTTGTGATTGTTATTTTTTGTGCTTTCCAATAAATAAATAGTATTGTTATTCCACTCCTGTATGGAGAAAAATTTAATGCATTTATCCATCAAAGGGAAAAGTAGTGGCAAATTTTGTTTTTACATAAGTGTAAAGTTTAACCTACCAACTGATAACTTTAATTTAATGTGTATGCTTAATTAATGAAATTATTTTCAGGGCATATGCATTGATGATGCTCTCGTTAATTTCGGTACAATCAACCACACCAATTTTACGGACAGGAGTCAAATATTCGATGTTGCATCTCACTCTATCAACCAGAAGATAGAAGTTCGTGTGAAAAGGATGCAGAATATTGTAAACTTGTCAGTTGTGCCACAGATTAGTCCGCAGAAGGCTTTGCTTGGAATTCAAATTAGTTATACACATAAGTGATTTGGTTGGTATTTTTGAAATAAATAAATGTTAATTCAATTGTACAAATTACTTGTATTTCTATAAAAATATGTATAAAAGAAAAATTACACATATTACTTATTTATTATTAATTGCACTTGTAAAGGTAATTAAAGAATCTCTTGATATAATTCAATGTATCAGTAGTCTCGTAGGAATTCATCCCTGACCATTTGAATCTCTATATATTATGTTTTTTTCTACATTAAGCAATTACTGATGCCTATAATTGAAACTTGTTCTGGCATCATATTGACTTCTGTCAACTGGTAACACCATTGCCATGCAAAAAACCTACTGTCGTCACCTATGATGACATAATTAATCTATTTTCTAGGTGGATGTTGGGGTCGCCTTAAACAGACGATTTTGTCAAAACTTCTCGTGTGAAAAAATATTAGACGAGGTGTGTTTGTTTTTAAAGCAAAATAAAATATATATTTACATAAATAAATAAAACTTTTTGAAATAATTTATATTTTTAATTATAATCATTTTTATGCAATAAACTGTAAAAAAGTCGCTCATCCTAATTTCAAATTAGAATAACTTATTACAAGATAACACTGGACTAATTCATTTTTTTATGTGAGCTTATTTCTTAAAAATTCCAACGACGTAAGTTTTATAGGTTTGATACAAAACTTTAAAGATCGTCGCGTCGAGGTGATATCGTACGATAACGGTGTGTGTATCACGCGTTGAATCGAGGTCGAAATGGCCACATAAAGACGGCAATCCGCACTAAATGGCCGTCACAGTTGAAGGAATAATCATAGTAATTATATTTAAAAATAAATCTTATGATTTATGACCATAGCATTTGATTTCTTCTTCGGCAACTTAATTTTAACCTGTCGATCCTTACAAACTATTTTTGTTTCTTGTTCTTCATTTTGCTCGCTTTCCTGAACAGTTTTCTTTCTTTCTTGATCAGAAAACATGTATTTAATGGAGTAATCAAAGTATAATTTGTCCTCGACGAGACGGTAGTCAGGTTTCTCTATGGTTCCTCGTAGACAATCGTGATAGTGGCACACAATTTTTTCTTGCTCGTACGTTTCACAGGAACCTATGAATAATTTAGTTTTATTAATACATTATAAATTGAGAGTGTGAAATAGGGGTGGTAGCCTATTCATCATCATCCTAGCGTTAGTCCCGGTTGCCACCAAAACTTTCGTTTCGGTGCCCGGGGTCCGCTTTCCGACTTTTTCTACTCCACTTCGCGCGATCTTCAGCATCCCTGGTAGTTAGCCCATTGGCACGCATATCACCCCTTACGACGTCAAGCCAGCACTTTTTGGGTCTACCCCTCCTGCCGGGGCCCGGCGGAGGCGGCATGGCCAGACATTTGTTTCCCACGTAAGCATCCGGTTGCCGTAAAACATGGCCATACCAACGGAGCCGACACTCCTGCAATTTATCTGCAATGTCACGGACATGAAGACTACCGCGAATGCGGGAGTTCCTAACGCGGTCCTTCCGCGTCACTCCACACATCCACCGCAGCATATTCATCTCCGTGACACGCAGTTCTTGCTTGTGTCGCTCTAACACCGGCCACGCTTCACAGCCGTATAAAAGGACAGGCCTAATGATGGTCTTATAGACCTGTCCCTTCAACTTTACCGGCATCTTGGGGTCACAAATGACACCAGTTACCTCACGCCATTTGGCCCACGCGGCAGCAATGCGTGCCTTGACGTCGCAATCGATGTCACAAGACGCATGAAACACAGATCCCAGGTATTTCACATGGTCCGTGCGCTCGACCGTGTTGCCGTCTATGCGTACGGGTGTGGGATCTGTGGAGTTACAGGCCAAGTACTCGGTCTTCGCCACATTGAGCTTCAGACCACCGTTCTCAAGCGACTCCTTCCACACCTTCACACGTCGCACCAGCCTACCCCTGTCCGAATCTGCCAGCGCGATATCATCAGCATACATGAGCAGCCACGGGGGCTGCTCATGTGAGTTTCTGATGCTGTTTGACAATACGTCTAATACCACGCTAAACAGAAACGGACTAAGGACGGATCCTTGGTGCACACCGACGGTGATGGGAAAAAGTTTAGTGTCGCCAACAGCGGTCCGAACTACGGAATCGGAATCACGGTACATGTCTCGGATGATCTCAATATAGGCCTCTGGAATCCCTTTGGACCGCAATGCCCACCAGATTATCGCGCGAGGAATACAGTCGAAGGCCTTCTGCAAGTCAAGAAACAGACAATGCAGAGGCGTATTCTTCGCCCTGTATTTCTCCGCGACAGTCCTTAGGGCAAAAATAGGGTCCATTGTCCCGTGACCAGGGCGGAACCCATATTGACATTCCGAGACAGTGCACTCCTGTCGAATCCGAGAGTCGATAACCCTCTCGAAGAGCTTCATGGTGTGGGACATGACCTTTATACCGCGGTAGTTACCGCACTCCTGCACCGATCCCTTGCCTTTGAAGACTGGAGTAATGATACTCAGCCTCCATTGGTTCGGGATCGTACCGGTGAGGAGTGTCTGGTTAAAAAGGTCGGTTAAAGTGCCCACACCACGAGAGCCCATCGCCTTCCAGGCTTCGATGGGGACTCCATCGGATCCAACAGCTTTCCGATTCTTCATGCGTCGAAGACAATTCTGGACCTCTGCAGGCGTTATCAGTGGCACTAGTCCTTGGTTCGGAGGAAGATCTGGCGGCTGCACCTCTTTGTGCTGCTTGTTCAGCAGCTCGTGGAAATATGAGCGCCATCTCTCCTTCACCGCGAGGTCCTCGCATAACAAGTTGCCCCCGGGGTCTTTTACACAGCGGCACTTGGAGATATCCTGTGCCGCTTTGACCCTGGAGCGCGCCAACTTATATATGAGCTTCTGCCCCTCAGACGAGTCCAACTTATCGTAAAGTGGTTGTAAGTGGTCTCGTCTGGCTCTGGCTACAGCTTTCTTGGTGGCGCGTTTGGCATCTCTGTATGCGTCGCGATCTTCAGGAGATCTGGACGCTTGCCACTTCTTAAAGAGGGCTTTTTTCGCCCTGGTCTCCCTCTGGACTGAGTCGTTCCACCACCAAGTCTCCTTGTCACACTTGCGTCCGCCCTTAGACACGCCAAGCACCTCTCTCGCCGACCCAAGGATAGCCGCCTGAATCCTGTCCCAGTACGCTTGAACCGGTTCGCCCTCACCTCCGGCGCACTGGTCGCCGATGGCAGAGGCGAACACCTGGGACTTGACATTATCAAGCAGCCACCACCTGATTCGGCGTTGAAGGCGGTCGACACATTTGCCTTTGGGCTTCACGCAGAGGTCCATGACAAGAAGACGGTGTTGTGCAGTGAGACTCTCACCGGGTATGACCTTGCAGTTGGCTACTTTGCTGATGTGGTGTCTCCTAGTGAGTAGGAAGTCGATTTGGGTAGCATTCCTCCCGCTCTTGTAGGTGATGAGATGCTCGGGTCTCTTTTTGAAATACGTGTTCACGATGGCAAGGTCGGCAGCCGCACACGTATTGAGGATGTTCTCCCCTTCCGCGTTGCGGGTACCGTACCCAAATCCACCGTGAACACGCTCAAATTCCCCACATTCATCACCCACATGACCGTTCAGATCACCCCCCAAAATGATCCCCTGTGATAATGGGACTCCACGGAGCACTTCTCCGAGTTGATTCCAAAACGCTATTTTATCGGTGTCGTCACAACCGGCCTGTGGCGCATAGGCACTTATCAAGTGGGTAACTACCCCATCGATAAGCACCCTAACGACCATAAGCCGGTCGCTATGACGTTTCACTTCCAAAATGTCGTTCTGGAACTCCTCCGAGAGCACTATGGCAACCCCATTCTCCCCACCAGGTGCACCTGTGTAGATCAGCTTGTAGCCATTCCCAATGAACCGGGATCTGCTGGCCTTCCACCGAGTCTCCTGCAGGAACGCCACGGCCACCCTCCGCCTGGAGAGCACATCGGCCAACTCTCTCGCGCGTCCGGTTAGCGTGCCAATATTCCACGTTGCGAAGCGGAGTTTCCTTTTGGATGGGGCTAGTGTCTTTAGCCGTGCTCGCCCACGGCACGGCAGCCCTAGTCCACTTGTCACAGGAGTCGGGCGAAGTTCCTGCGCGTCGTTTTGCGGCGACGCCCTATCCGTGACATATCCCTTACGTGTCCGAACCATATTATTTGGCTAGTTTTGGTTTTTACGGGAGCGACTGCCGTCCGACCTCCCAACCCCTAGAGGAAAAACCGAGAGGTGCACTTCCTTTGCCGCATGCAAGCTGGCAAAAGAGTAGTCCATCAGTCGCCTTTTACGACTCCCTTGGAATGACCTGGGGTGACCCTATTCTTTTCACTGGCCGGGGTCACACGGCACGGGTGGTAGCCTATTGATTAATGGGAATTTTTTTGCAACCATGCATAGCATTTACAATGTAAGCCTTCACTTCGGTGTCTGTGGACGATTTGCGGGTGATATAGGGTGTTACCTTGAACCTTTTTGAGCTTTCTATGAGATAGGCAAGCCTGTCTGATGAACTACAGCTATAAAAAAATTTGCATCATTCAAGTAGTTTGCCCTCCGTGGAGATAGAACCCAGAGGCAGGTGCGTAACTAACCAACTTGCGTAGCCACTGAGTCAGCCGTGACGTCATGCGTAGATTAATCTAACACAACATTTATATGCTAGTATTCATGAATCAGTAGAAATAGAAATGTCTTAGTGGAAGGATTATTGAGGTCTAAAATACCTGGCCTCTGAACTCTGACGGTCATTACAGCCCTCTCAGGCGCCATTTCCTTGAAGTATACAAGGTAGCAGGCCAGCATAGTTCCAGTGCGACCTCTGCCATGCCGACAGTGGACTCCGATTACCTGGAAAGTTACCGACTCCAATATATCTTTGTAATTCAAAACCTCAATTGATAACTTTAGTGGCGCTTCGGTTTCGCACGTCCGACCTGACGCTATGGTCACGTGTTCGATTCCAATCTATGTTTATGTATAATATACATAGTCAGGTCATAAGTATTGTCACACAGTAAAAACTTTTCTTTTAGAATGCTGGCCACAAAAAAGTTTATTGAATTCGAATTTCGAATTGTTCATGAAAATAAAAAAGGTATACTTTTAGAATTTTACTCATTTTTAAATATGGAGTGGACGCTTAAAGAAGACCGTGTTGCAGTTATTGCGTTGCATCGTTGCAGTTACGCGCCAATTCAAATTTTTAACATACTGAAAAATTTGAATATAACCAAAAGATTCGTTTATCGTACCATCAATCGATACAATGAAGACTCTAGTGTAGATGACAGGTCAAGAAGTGGTCGCCCTCGGTCTGTTAGGACTCCAGCAGTGATAAAAGCTGTGAAGGCACGAATTCAAAGAAATCCCAAACGTAAGCAGAAACTGTTGGCCCTTCAGATGGGGTTAAGCAGAACCACGGTGAAAAGGGTGTTAAATGAAGACTTAGGGCTTCGGGCATATCGAAGAAAAACAGGACATCGTTTGAATGCTCGTCTAATGGACCTGAGACTGAAGAGATGCCGCGCTTTGTTGAAGCGGTACGCGAGAAAAAAATATCGGGAAATTCTTTTTTCGGATGAAAAAATGTTTACCGTAGAAGAGAGCTACAACAAACAAAATGATAAGGTGTACGCACACAGTAGTGAAGAAGCGAGCAACCGTATTCCGCGTGTCCAACGAGGTCATTTTCCATCCTCGCTCATGGTATGGTTGGGAGTTTCTTATTGGGGCTTAACAGAGGTACATTTTTGTGAGAAAGGTGTAAAAACGAATGCTGTTGTGTATCAAAATACAGTCCTGACGAACCTTGTGGAACCTGTTTCTCATACCATGTTCAATAACAGGTACTGGGTATTCCAACAAGATTCGGCGCCAGCTCATAGAGCGAAGAGCACACAAGACTGGCTGGCGGCGCGTGAAATCGACTTCATCCGGCACGAAGACTGGCCCTCCTCCAGTCCAGATTTGAATCCGTTAGATTACAAGATATGGCAACACTTGGAGGAAAAGGCGTGCTCAAAGCCTCATCCCAATTTGGAGTCACTCAAGACATCCTTGATTAAGGCAGCCGCCGATATTGACATGGACCTCGTTCGTGCTGCGATAGACGACTGGCCGCGCAGATTGAAGGCCTGTATTCAAAATCACGGAGGTCATTTTGAATAAACTTTAATGTCATAAGAATCTATGTTTTGTTAAGTTCATTTTGGTATATGAATGGTTACATAATGAATAAACTTGTTACAATTATTTTACATTAAACATGTGACAGAATTTATGACCTGACTAGGTATATATTTATTTACAAAAGAAAAATGTATAAGTAGTATCAGTTATCTACTATTCATAACGCAAGCGCTCTATTATATAATTTGGGGCTAGATGGCGCTGTGTTATGCCATATTTGTTCTTGAACCTTTTTTTGTGACTTTTACATTCCTTGTAATAGCAAATCTCATAGCTTTTGTGAGAAATGGGTTAACAACTTTGCCTATGAGCCTATTTTTTTTTTAGGTTCTTAATATATTTTATGCTTTCCGCGTAAAAGCATTCAAAAATTTGTAATAGCGTACAACCTCCTTGCGCATTTACAAATACTTCCAGAGTTTGAGACGTACCGGCTCTGTGGCGCAGTCCATAGCATCGTTTGCCACTCGTGTACCAACATGAAGGTTGGCGCCCTCATACCCTCCTTGCATTAAGTCTTCCGGTTGGGGCCCGGATGTACATCCCCCAGCAGCTTGGCTTACCACTGCTGAGGCGAAGTAGCACCATGGGTCTGTACGGCTCCATGGTGCCTCACCCCCGTTTCTCTAGGTCATATGTATTAACGCGGGGTTTTAGCATAAACCTTACGAGAGTGGACCTCTTACCACGCTACGTGTGACCCTTCATTGAAAAACCTAAACTAAAAGGCTTACCAAGCATGTACCTAATTCGATTTGATGTCTAAATGAGATAAGTATATATAAATAAAATGCATGAAGGTCAAATAACACAATTTTTTGAAGTGTAATTACTTCCAAAAGCCGCTATAGTGGAACTTGTTTTTTTTTTATCAGTGATAGACCTTGTTACGAGCAATCTTACAGTGCTAGTCACAAGTCCCAATTTTGAGTTTTTAAGAAGAAAAAAACGAAAACGAAAAACTAAAAAAAAATATTCGGTATCAACAGGCGATTTTTCGAAAATAAAAATTAGAAAACATGCGCCCAAAGATGTTTTATCGGCCTATAATTATTTGAAATAATTATCTTGGACAGTTATGTTTTAAGAATTTATTAAATTTTTTTTTCATGAAAAGGTCGCTCAAATTTCATCATTTTTTTATAAAAATAAAGTATGTATGTGAAATACACATCTGGGTGTTTTACTCTTGCATTTAAAATGCACCCCTTGATCGATTAGTACTGTAAACAGCTGAAGGAAATTTTTTGGTGCTTTGAATCACTGCAGTATAGTAAATAAAATTTAATTAGATTGACGTTGTTTAGGATAGTTAAAATTGTTTTTAATTAATAATAATAATAATTTATAATTAATAATAATAATAATTTATTTCAGAAACAAGTCCCATACAATACAATACAATACAAATTTATTTTTATACACATTATTTAAAACACATTATTTAATTAACAAAATTAACAAAAACATCAGCCACTGCCCCCAAACTAGAAAAGTATCTGTGTCTTGGAGGCCGAGGCAAAAAATTTCCATTGCACAATCCGTGCGGTGTGGGTGTGTGTATATGAGAGTATGTTGTGTATGAATACATTACATAAGTGTATACACAATACTATACAAATAAGAAGAGTATTTTATATACAGACATACTGGGAAATAAAATATTATGAAAAAATATCATGTCATTGGTTTGATTAGATTTTCAGTGTCATCATAATTAAGTTTTTGCAACCAGTTTGAAACAATGTTCTTACATTTTGATTTATGGTAGGAATAAAATTTTAATTGTATGTTCAATTTATTATATAGATATATGCCCAAAAAATCAAAAAAGCGATGGGAAGAGCTAGTGTTACAGAAACGTTTTTGAGATATCTTATTTTTTATTCGTTTGGTACATCGTGGATTATATTTTGTAATGGAATGCTGTCTTATAACAGTTTGTAGTATAAAAAGTTGACGTACTGTAAGTACTTTGGTTGTCTGATATAGGGCTGTAGTTGGATGGAAATAAGGGAGGGAGAACAAAACTTTCAGCACACATCTCTGTGCTCTTTCGAGTTTCAGTAGATGAGTTTTACAAGAACCTCCCCAGACTGTAATACAATAAGTTAACAAAGATTGACATAGAGCAAAGTAGGTTGTCATGAGAATTTTATTGTTTGATATGTGACGTAGGTTTTTAAAAATAAATATTAGTTTTCTTACCTTAGATGTAACATAGTCTATGTGTAGTTTAAAGTTTAAATTTTTGTCTATAATAATTCCGAGGTATCTGATACTAGAAACATTTTCCAATTTTGGACATGTACATTGATTCAATGAATAACTACACGAGTGTGCAAAAATATTCAGATTAAGAGTTAGCAAAATATTAGAAGTTCTGAAAGAAAATGCAATATATTTTGTTTTATCAACATTGAGAGTTAAAAAGTTGTTTGACAACCAAAGATTAACTTGGTCGAAACCCAATTGGGCAGATTTATATGTATCTTCCCATGTTTCACCTGTAAACACGATAGCTGTATCATCTGCAAAAGTGACCATCTTGCCATTAGGGATCATTAGCTGACAAAGATCATTTATATAAATAAGGAAAAGAGTAGGGCCTAGTATACTACCCTGTGGTACCCCATACATAATATCGACCTCATCACTCGTCCAATCTCCAATCTTAATGCTCTGCTTACGACCCTCAAGATAACTTTTGAAAAATTTTAGCTGTGTATCTCTTATACCACAATAATGCATTTTTTCTAATAATAAAGAGATTTGGATGGTATCGAACGCCTTAGCCAAGTCAAGAAATATAGCTAAGACCTTTCTACCACCATCCATACTACTAATTATAAAATCAGTGAGTTTGTGGACCGCATCACTTGTGGATTTACCTTTACGAAAGCCATATTGCGCATCTGATATAAGATACTTAGCTTCAAGAAATTGAACTAATTGTTTGTTAACTATTTTTTCAAGAATTTTAGATAGCGCTGGCAAAATAGAAATTGGTCGATAATTGCTAATGAGTCGTTTATCACCACTTTTGAATATAGGATGTATAATCGCATGTTTAAACTCAGAAGGAAATACACCTGTCTTGAGTGATAAGTTGAAAATATAAGTCAGTGGTTCAGAGAGTATATCTCTGTATCGTTTTAATACAGAACTAGGTAAATTATCCCTACCAACGGCACAAGTGGACTTCATATTACCAATAAGCGACTTTACTTCATCAGCATCAGTTGGCAAAAGAACGAACGAATTGACATACGAATTCATTGCTGGAGGTTTAGTTAGTAGAGTATGTTTTAGGCCAATTTTCTCAGCGAGATCCTTTCCCACATTTGCGAAAAAGTTATTAGCAGAATTAATAGCATATTTTGGATCATTAGAAATCAATTCAGAAGCAGTGGACTTAACTTTGTTTGTGCCTGTAATAGTTTTAATAGTCTCCCAAAGCTTTCTATTGTTTGTACTATATTTTTCAAGAAGATTTTGTTCATATTGAAGTTTTATTTTTTTGAGTAAAGAATTGCAAAAGTTTCTATAACGGATGTATGTAACTTTTAGTGTATTATTTGTTGGAAACTGTTTTGATTTTAAATGAAGCCTGTCCCTATTTCTCACACACCTCACCAAACCCGGTGTAATCCAAGGTTTTATTGGGCAAAAACGCCTTGATAAACGTTTTTGTAAAGTACATTGTTTAATAAGAGTAGTAAGAGTATTATTTAAAAAGGTCGTTGCTTGATTTGCATCATTAATTTGATATATTGGAGTAAAGTCAATAGTATTTATTGAATTATCCAAAGCTGAAAAATTAATTTTATTAGTATATGTGGAGCTCAACATTTTATTAGGTAATAGCTTCAAGGAAAGCATCACAGTATAGTGATCTGTTAAAGTGGTATGAGAGACCAGGCAGGTTACATTATGTTTTGTTTTAACAATCCAATGGTCCAAACAAGTAAGTGTATGAGTTGGTTTGGTATGGGCCGGTAGCAACCCATGAGAAGCAAGGAGATTTAGGTATTCATATGATCGCTTGTCTAAAGTTGAAGGTGCAATGTCAATATTTAAGTCTCCAGTTAACAAGATATTGTTGAACCTTTTTAAACTAATAAGCAAGCGGTCTAATGTTTCAAGAAATTTAGAAATATTAACCACACTTGGAGAACGGTATATTGCAAGAACAACAGTGTTATCATTTATTTTGATTAAAAGACAATTTGCATCCTCTATTTGGGGCTCTGTAATTATGTAAGGATATGCAGATTTACAAAAAACCACAACACCTTCATTTTGGGTCTTGTTTAATTTAGTTGATTCACTGTTGTATCCCTTCAGAGAATACACAAATGGGTTTTTGGATAGCCAACATTCTGTTAAAATTATAATATCCCAGTCAACCTTAGACATAGACAAGAGGATCTGGAATCCATCAAAGTTACGGTTCAGACTTCTTATATTTTGTGTAATTAATTTCAAATTGTTAACATTAGAATTTAGCAGTGTATTACACTTTTCTATAGGGCAAGTTATACAGTTAGCTAAGCTCAGATCATCCAAATCATCATCTATATTGAAATCGAATGTTGACTATAAAAAATAGTATGATAATCTGATATAAATTAAGTGACACTGGTAATAGTATTAGTAGTATTAAAAAAGTAAAATCATAAAGGTAAGTGAGTAATTTCGCATCATGTATGCAAAGTAATGTATAAATTAAATCATATATATGTTCATCCAGGTATATAATACAATAAATAAAAATTAATATAGTATATTGTAAACATAATTTTTTGAAATGTGTATTAAGTTTATTGGTGTAAGATGTTTCACAGTTAGAAGGAGTGTGCAGAATAGAGAAGCAATATAATATTAATTTTAAACAATACTCTCTCAAAACAAATATTTTCATTTTAAATAATAATAAAATTAAGCTGAGATAATAAAATGATAATAATTGACAATTCTGATTAATACAGTTACATATTAACATCAGTATTATAAGAACATTTATTATAATTAGTCATTGTGTTGAACTTTTGTTACCCATTTGATTTAATTGAGACTCATTATTGATTACAATATATGAACTGTTATTGTCTTTTCTTAACAGAATGCGCCCATTGGAAACCCAACAAAACCTATAATTATTTTCCTTAGCAAAAGATCGGGCCATGTATGAGAGTTTTTTCATTCTTGCTGTAATCTGCTCTGCTACAAAAACTGGCTTAGGGGGACCCTCAAGTCCTAGATGAGACGAATTTATTTTCATAGTTGGATGGTTTTTATTGTAAGTCTTAGCAGCTTGCAAGAAGTTGGTTTTCAACATACCCGTCATAAATTCTATTGAGATAGATGAGGTTTTGTTATCCTTTCTAGAAGGTAACCGGCAGACATCTCGAATGTCTTCCTTCAACACATTAATTCCTAATTCCTTACTTAGATACAGCACAGAGCTATAAATACTTTCTTTTGTTTCCTGATTTATTTTTGGCACATTTCGAAGTTCAGCACAATTTTTTATCATATATCTATCAAAATCTTCTAATTTATATTCTAACTTTGAGATATGATTGGTGACAGCTGTTTTTTGCAATTCAAGACTTGTGATTTTAGATTCTAAAAAAGCTAGTTGATCAGTCATAAATGTCATAGCCTTTTCTATATCCTTGTTAGTATCTTCAATTGTTGAAAATTGACCTTTAATTTCCAAAAATAGATTTTCAAGTTTTTCCATTCTAGAGTTTTGTGAGCTTATCAGATCCTTTATCATATTTTTTATATCACTTTTAAAATCTGAGAATTCAACTAAAAGCTTGTCATTCGAGACATTGCATTGTTTAAATCGGTTTGTTGTATTTCTGGAGTTGCCGTTAGACGCTAACTCATGCTCATAATATCCTTTGCCGTGGTCAGAATCTGAATCACGGGATGTCCTTACATGTTTTGCAGCTATTTGTTTTTTTGACATCTTTGAGCTCATGGTGACAATCAGAGGACACCAAAATAATTGAAATTATATAATTTAACTAATTATCACAACAGAAAAACCAACTTGCAAAGGAAACAAGCCAAAATGTAGGTAGGTTGACGAGATATCAACAATTGTAATCACTATAAAACGTATTTGCACTGTACTATTATTTTGAAAAATATCACTAAGACTTATTTAATACACATATTTTCAACAACTATATAGAACTGACTCATTAATTTCCACTTTATAATTTTAAGATTGCGGGAAAGTAGGAGAGTACGTTTACTACATCCAAGTTCTAAGTTATAATTCTAAGTTATCTAATCATAAGTAACATAATTACAGACTTCATTAAGCGATAATTAAATTTGATACAACAAAAACATACCTCTTCTCGAATTCGCGCCCTTTCACATATCTCAATAAACTTTATTATCTGCTTCAATGTAGGCGCACCGAACTCCTTTATTCCTATCTCAGTCCATTTGAGCTTCCGTTCAAACTCCAGAATCGGCGGTACCCTCTCCGGAGATAAAGTAATTAGATGATTTATTCCAGCATCGACTAGATAATTTAAATTTTCAACAGTCTGTGGCCATCCCATAGCAGCGATTTTATTCCCATCAAACCAGGTAAAATTGTATGGTGGATACGATTCGTAATCTTTTTCAACTTTTTGTTCGTCAGCTGATTTTTCTTCTTTCTTCACTTCTTTTGTGTCCATATACTTGTAGAATAGTTTCGCCAATTTCACATTAGGTCTTTTTGTTACAGTACTCATTTTAAGTAGATATTTAGTGAACTTTATAATTAGCACTATATTTTTAGATGTGATAGGTGATAGTTTCCCAATGCAATGAACAATTGTATTGCTCAACAGTTAATTAGTAGTGGTAGGAAATTATTTTGTCGATGAAAACCTTTCACTCATTTTGCAAATCTGCACATTCTAACATATTTTGTATAACATGTGTGAGTTTTAGGTTTTCGATAATTGGCAAACAAGGCATTATTTCGTTTCATACTGCTCATTTTGGAGGTATTCGGGAGTATAAAATGATTGGCGTATAAAAAGAAGTGTAGATACATGTTTTTCCTAACGTTAAAGTATTACGTCTCATTCTTTATGACGTACAATCTCAATGACGTACCATCAACAACGGAGTCAACGGACGTTTGAGTAGCGTGCTCGAAGCACATAGCTGAATATTTTGAAAAAAATAACTCCCCCAACATAACTAAGTAAACTGTGTGTATTTAAAGTTGATCGTAATGCTATTGTGATTAAAGGTCGAGATTTCGAAGATGGTTTTAGTCGAACTGAGGTTTAGTGGGTTTGTTCACATCAACTAGTGTCAACGTCTCTAAAGTATGCGAAGTCTTCATTCTTATTAAGAAGTAGTTGTTTTTAATGACCTCGATAATAACTCTTCATTATATCGATACACTTGTTCATAGTAAACAAACAACACTAAATAGTGTAAAGTTTAAATTTATTTCCGTCCAACGTGTAGACATTTAAATCTGGGACGTTGCCAATAGCCGTATTTATTGGCACTGAGCGCGCCATGATCTGCCAGACGGATTGGTCCGCATGTCAATTAGGATTAACAGCGTTCGTGGATGGATTTAAAACTAAAGTTTAAGATTCTGGCCAAGGTACCTTGATGGTAATGAATTTCGAAAGGTATAAATACATTAAAGATTTTTTGGTGGAATTTTTGTGCCGTTCCTGTGAAGCGTTATAAAATGCGATAAATAGATTCTGAGCGATAACGCCTTCTGCTAGAACATAAGGTGGCAAAGTAAATTCACTGTTTTCGCCAATTTTACAAGGAATGACTTTTAGGTCATTCTTTTGAGCACGGGAGGCACCTAATTGCTTAAGCAGCAGTAACCTCTGTGTTAAAAACGCACAGAACTTTTACCATGTGACAGTACCTACAGCAGAGTTTAGCTGAAATTATGAGATGCATTTGGATAAAATAACTCAAAACAATTAAGACCAAATAAGATTTATATAATCTTCCAAATAGAATATTGCCGATAACGGAGGCGGAGATACCTCCCTGCGGCCGAGGGCGGCCTGTCGTAAAAGGCGACAAACTAACTAGGTAGTAGGGCTCCAAGCCCGCCTGGATGGTAGCCACCTCTGGTTTCTTAATAAGCCGCCTTATTAACCTTGTGTCGTGTTCCGGTATAAATGATTCAGGTTCCAGTCTCCCTATACGAACGGCAGCGTGTTAGCGGTGACCCTGGCGTCGCTAACATCTATAGGCGAGGGTAACTGCTTATTTATTCCATAGCAATGATAAAACAACTCCTTCTACGTCACAGGATGTAAAGAAAAGACACCATCCAAAAGACCCATACCACCCAAAAGAGGAGGTACAATATAATATAAATCTAAAAATGTTGTTCCAAGATTCGAGCATTGCATGTTAAATTCTATAATTTTACAGATTCTATAATTACAGGTTATATCCTAGTGCGCAGCCTGGTTCTCTACCAACTTGTAATATACTTATAATTTTATATTGTTTTACATGTTCTTTTTATGGAAATAAATTATTATTAAATGTTTTAAAGATGGTGTACCGAATTCAGTGGGATGAAATGAAAAACATTTTCAACAGTCAACATTTATTTATTAATCAGGTACTCCATTCACAATCACAGCGCATTCACAAGTTAAAATATATTAAAATTTTTGTTAATAGGCCTTTTAATCTTTGTTTTATTTCATGTGTCAATTATATATTATCCAAGAGCACTTCACCAAATGGAGAGGTTACCGATATCTTATATTTAAAATAGTTCTCTTGCACTAGGCACAAACTGTTGAAGAACATATGCAATTTGATCAGAACTATTTCCATCATACGTATATTATGTCCTCCGTGATCAAAACTACAGACACACCATTACCACCGTGTCTGGCATCTGTGTAGAAAACATTGTTTCAGGGCCTTATCCCTTGACAGGGTAAAGTTTGGCACATTAACTTGGGCCCTGACATCGCACATTGTTTATGGGTTAGTAACTGACTTATACCGTAGATACCGATGTAGTTTGGGTTGCAATCGGGAATTATCGTTAATGATAATATATGATATAATATTTGTCGGCAAGCATTATTATTAAATAATTGCAATCAATATTATATACAAAAACAATATTCGTGGAGAGAGCCTGTGGATCCCCCGTGAACTGCGGGGTTTTTATTCAAGGAAAATTCTTTTGCGAGACCCCAGTCTTCGACAATCGCCCCGACTCCCCCTTATCTGTATAAGCCCCAAATGCGGGACTCCACGGGTCACCAAAAACCCCGCTATTCTCCTATCGTCTAGTGCGTGGGTCAATACCATGATTCAGGCCAGCACTCTTCCAAGATGTATCCACGGAGGGAGGATTTAAAACTCCCGGCGCTCTGATCTTTAGAGACAGGGTATCCGTAAAGGTTAAATGCTCTTGAATTTATTTTTAAGTGTATTATTTATATATTTATCACATAACATCACAGCCTCAGTCTACAGTACTTTCTTAGTACTCTCCTTAGCAGCATCTATAAACTCTTCCATGACTTCTCCGCTTACTCCAAACCTTAAAGGATTGTCCTCGCTCAGGTATTCGAAGTAGCGTCCTACAGCTTCTTCGTGTTCTGGGCAGTCGCAGGATCCTAAAAAATACCGAGCTATTATGTCCTAGATAGAAAATCGAAAAAAATGCCATAACAAATATGGTTAGACTAAGATCTTCCATAGGTGGAATTTCCTGAAGTACTAAAACCAAATTAAATAAATATACTATGACAATTCACAGCGCCATCTAATCCCAAAGCAGTTATGGGTACTAGTCAAATGATATACAAGTTTATTCCTATCGGACGGACGGGAAGTGAAACCATAACCCCACCGTGTACGTGTTCCGATAAAAATAACTAATAAAAAATAAATTATAGTTAAAAAAACTAAAAAGCTTTTATAATTAATCAAACTAGAAAGTAAAAAATAATTTTCTTAAATAAGAATAAAATTACTGACGAGAAAATTAATGTCACTGTTCTTGTGAGATGTAGTTTCTTTAAAATTTAAGATTTTAACACAACTCGACGCAAAATTGTAGTATAATTTTGTTTTATAGAAATGTAAGAACGCTGCTAATAGTTCCATATAACTAAGAAGATTCTGTTTTGTTTCTTGTTTTTTTTTTAGATGTAATATAGTTTAAAATTGTATTAAAATAAATAAAAGTTCATTTACGACCATCAAATCTTATATATTTTATTCTACTGAGTAACTGAGAAAAACACTGTTCAAACGTCCGGGCAAAGCTCCGAAATCCGGCGTTTCTTGTCCTAGTTGATAGATTTTTGAGAATAAAAAGATTTCATTCATTCATCTATCTAAACTTTGTATGTTTTTTATAACTAATAGCTACGAAAGTGTGTATGTACTACAATGTTGTAGTAATGACATATTTACCTGGCCGTATTAACCTGATGGTATTCATAGCTTGGTCTGGAAGGAATCTGTGGAAGTGCACTAAATAGCAGGCCAGCATTATGCCGGATCTGCCACGGCCTTGTCGGCAGTGGATACCGATTACCTAAAAATATAAAAATTTATTAAAGTACATACATATTTGGGAGTGACTAAAGCATTGTTCCGAATCGTTCATTCGTCCTTCAGATTCCGAGTTCCGCAAGATCGAGTGATCTCGACAACTTTGTGTTTTTGGTTTAGGCCACGGATATTTCTCCTGTTGTATGACCTACACAATATAATAACAGCATATAAGCAGCCCACAACTGGGCTCGGTCCTCCCTCTAGTGGGAATGGATATGTACATTAGTCAAGAAAATCTGGCCTAGGCGGGTTATGCCAACGTGGGATTAGAACGCGGAACCCAAGATTTCTCTCCGAGAGTTAGACAATTGAGCTACCAGGACCACAAATAATTTGTTTAGTAATTTTTGTGTTTATTATTTATTTTCACTTAGGTAATTTATGGCACAAGAAGGAGGAAGAATGGAAAAGAAGAAGCTACAACAACGTAAGTACATATATAACATATACATTACTGATAAAATAACAGACACACAGCAGCCAAGACGTATCTCACCCGAGTCGTAGCCCAACATGGTCACAGACGTGAATCTCTAGCTACGTACGGTAAAAGAAAACTTCGTGAGCGTACTGCACAGCGTTTTGTGTGGTGGAGTACGATCCAACTTGGATAAGCGTGTCATCTAGGGGCAGTTACACGCCCAGCAATTGAGTGTTATTGGATGTTTTTAAGTCGTTAGGTACTATATCAGTTCTCAAACTTTTTTCGATAAACCTTTATTGATGAAAAATATTTCGAGTTACATATAGCCATTAAAGCGGTTTGCAGAAAAGAAGGAAAACAGTGCAAATTTCATACTCAGATGTGTTTAATTTGATGAATAAAACTGTTTCGAATGTTTCGTTATTGTTTGTTTATGGGAAGTTAATGTTACTCTCCAATAATTAAACCCAGAAAGTTTGATTCTGTACCTCTTTTTATGTGCGCGTAAGTTGAGAATGACTCGCAAAGATAAGTAGAAGAAAAACGCACAATCCCTTTCACTGCAGCCTAGTCAAACGCGCAGTTTTTTTAGCAGACTTTACCTAATAGGTGTGGTACGTTGCGATACCTAGATTGACGCATAGTAATGCTAGTTTTTTAAATTAATATTGATATTATCGAACAAATCATTTGTATTATAAATATATATATATATATATATATATATATATATATATATATATATATATATATATATATATATATATATATATATATATATATATATATATATATATATATATATATATATATATATATATATATATATATATATATATATATATATATATATATATATATATATATTAGGCCGCCTATTGTGTATTAGTTGTAAGAACTTCTATGTTTGTAGATAAATTGAGTATACAGTAAAGAGTTATCTATCTATCTATATTAGGTATATGATCCATGGGTTTGCTCATACCTATAGATTATAAGACACGATCGTACTAGATCTAAATCCAGATATGTATCTTGTTAATGTTAATTAACAACATCGTACCTGTAGACCCTGGAGGCGACAGCATCCAATTCCAAGATGTACAAAGTACTTATGTGATAATCAACAAAAAAATCAAATTTTGTACTTACTTCGTCATTTTTATCAGCCCTCTTGCAGATGTCAATGAACTTCTTAATCTGTTCCAAGCTGGGCACTTCAAACTCCTCCACTGGCACTTCGCTCCAGCGTATCCTGGCAATATCTTCTACTGGCGGCTTCTTCCCAGCGGTCAGTGTTACCAAGTGCGAGATGCCTTGATTTACCAGAAATTTGATATTCTCCTTGTTGCGCGGGAACGCCATTGCGGCTAGCTTCTTCGGTATAACCCAGGAAAATTTGAGAGGAGGGTACGCGTCCACTTCGATCTCGGGAAAAGGGTTCTCTGGAATGAAGATGGTTAAATCGTTTCGTATCTCCTTCGTTGCACCGGCAAGGTGTTTATCATCTTCTTCTGTGATCGCTTCTACTCTTGTCACTACGTGGTTGTATTCTTCTCCCATTATTAAACTAGTTCTAAACTTTAAAGTTAATCGTTTCGCGCGTATTATTTTTTAATTAGGCACAGGTGTTCGCGGTGTTCACCATCCGTGCTCTTTGAATGACTGAGTCGAAGGGTGTTTTTTGGCACGTGTTCATTCACTGGAGATAGTACGTAACATTTATTTCTGGAGTTTCAGGAGTATACCAACTTATCATTGCAGTTGTTATTGTATATTTATGAGATTTTAGGCCTTATTGCCTAGATAATAGGGATATCAAGTTTAGAACTCACCTTAATCTGCATGTTAACATTGACAGATTGTTACAGAAACTTTTAATAAGACTATTCTACATTCGGCGATTTGAAGATTTATAACTTGACTTCGTTTCATTGGCCATATGGTTCTAAGGGGTATAATAAATTGATTAATCCCAGTTCTTCCTGAGCTAGTTTACCGATAAAAAAAACCGCGTGATCTCTTTGACTGTTACTATGTAGCAAACATTGCAAGAATACCATCATCATTCCGCTTACATTTTAAACTTTCGTTTTAATGACAGCTAGTTTGTTATTCGTTTCGAGATTCGCTCGTTCTTCACTTTGCGCTTCAGCATCTCCGGTATGATAAACATTTTATGATGTTCAATCAGTCATTCTTAAGCAGCTTCCTTATACCGATGGGTCAGCCACTTAATGCCGTTAAACAGAGTTCCAGGGCATGTGAATTTTAGAGGTGTACGCAATGTGGTAAACATGATAGTTGTCGCGTAGATTAAAGAAGTTATCCACGCGGCAATCATGATCAAGCTTTTCATTCCATTTACATCCAAAACATTTCGATTAATCAATTTGGTTACTGGGGTCCGTCTGAATATTGGCTAAGAGCTATATACCGTGTTATATTTCGTCAGTACAGCTCCCGTTAACTCTCTGCACTCAAATTTTTGAGTGTTTTTGATAATGAAAATTTAGATAATATTTGGTTTTCACAGAAGCAATGGTTACTCAACCCACGAGCCTCGAAATAAAAATCTCGTATGTATCATCACTTGGGAATTATGGCCCAGTTGTACCCGAAGGCTCAGTAGCAACCAATATCAAGATTTTTTTATTCCTGTAGGACAGCAGACAGGCTGACGGTCCGCTTAGAATTTAGCAGTTATCATCGCCTATGGTTGTTTGCAACCCCAGTGGCATCGCGAATACGCTGCTGTCGCATAAGGGTACAGCAACTTGGGTCACTAATGCCGGAACAGAACACATGGTTATTATGGCGGCATACTTATGACCGAAGGTTGCCATTCTGACGGGATTGGGGCCCTACCACGTATCTAGGATGGGTTGTTTTATCGCCTTTTACGACGGGTCGACCCCGACCGCAGAAGTTAGTATTCTTTCTCCGCCTCTGCACGGCTAATATTCAGGATTTAGCGATGCACCAATACAAAATAAGTTTTTCAAATCTAAAATCGCCTTTATACAAACCTATTACTAGTAAGTATAAATGCTGGAAGATTATAATTTCGTATGTAACACCATCGTTATAATAGCAAGTGACGTGAAATCATCAAGATTTATGTAAACACGGAAGAAAGATCATTTTGCGCAGCGGTTATTGTTGGGTTTAAACGCTATAAAATTTTACAAGGTTGCCGGACTTTATTCCGTCATCTAATTTGAGAAATTTCGTAATTTTCATTTGAATTATTATTGGCGTAAAATGAATGTAAATATGTTTGTATTATAATTTTCAATTTATTTTGACTTGTATATAAAATTTATCTTAATAATATAATGTCGGCTAATCGTCGTTCATAGCTGTTCATAGTAGATCTAGACAAGTTTGCGCCACAATTCAATCTCGCATCTTGTTGAAATTAAACTTCTTCAGCGCCGTTGTGATTCGAAAATTCGATGAAACAGAAAAGCGACTCCAAAAAGAGACAAACATATTCATAAATAGGGTTTAGCCTGCAAGAGAATGAGATATGTAGAATATAAGTATACAGTGTTTCCTATTGTTGATTTATTATATATACATTTATATTGGCAACACTAATTGTAATCTCTTCCTCTTCCAATCAAGATGGCGAAAGCATAGTTGCGTTTTACTTGTGTGATAAAGCTAATATTAAAGAATAAAGTATAAAACCATGAACGGGCCTAATTATTTTAACACCTATAATCTTCGTCTCTTCTTTTTTCGTTTGGGCTTTCGTAGCTTTTATACTCTAACTAGCTGATCACGCCCGCTCCGCTGGTCGATTAACAGGCCAAATCAAATCGAAACAAAATGAGAAAGGGTAATCTTCGTAAAAAAATTTTTTCAAAAAAAGTATCATATGTTACTTCTAATACCTCCAAGAATATGTGTACAAAGTTTCATGATGATCGGTTAAGTAGTTTTTGCGTGAAAGGGTAACAAACAAACTTACTTTCACATTTATGATATTATAAAATAGTATGATATATAAAATTGGATCTACTTTTCTGAAGTTTCACTTCCACTGTATGTGAATTGCACACACACTTTTTTCATCCGGTCCCGATCGGCGACATAACGCAGATTATTTGGCTGGGGGCATCCTATGTTTTCCGAGATGCGGTCTCCATTCTCGTCATAAATAATAACGTCGACAACTTACAAACTCTTACGCGATTTCCCACATGAGCTGACATCTAGTTGAATATCGTGGCCATCTTGATTTCAGGTCTAGGTTTGTTTTTAACCTAACCAAACCTTACCCTGCTTGGCAAGTCATAAACTCCTTGATGTCAATCTTTGTGATGTATTCATTTACGATGCTATGTTTACCTTCTGATAAACTTTGATCATGCTTGCTCTTGCTCCTCCAGGGTTCCTCGTTTTCCTGAGCAAAAGCCACATTATATAGATGTGGCTAGTTTTTATGGTGGTGACTATCACCTGATCCCGAAGGAAAAACAGAACCATCTTTTGCATTCCGTGAACTAGCGAAAGGAGAAGTCTATCTTGTCCCCTTAATTTTCTTAATGACCTCCATTGCGAACCAGAGGTTATATTGTTCACCGTCATCAACAGAATATAGTTAGTAGTTATGGTTTAGTTTCTCATCTGGATCTTTGAGTTCGTGTATTTATTTAAAAAAGAAAACTATAGAAGTAATATATATTGTTACTGCGTGAAATGTCGCAGTATTTTTATAGGTACTTATTATGTTTATCCCGTAAACAGTGTCCGAAGATCTGCTATTCGTTATTCCGTAACTTTAAAAAAAATTCAAATATGTACTTCATATGGAAGAAAGTATGACTTAAAGCCTAAAATTAGTTTTTGGCAGTGTGAAAACCAACAGGTGGGGTGCGTGAACGCACGGCAGTGTCAGATATAATCGAGGTCAATGGTCTCTGCACTATTGACAACAAACAACATGTTAATATTACTGTTTAATACGTGTGTACTTTTTCATAGCTAAATTGCTTTATAATACATTTGTTCACTTTCGGCCCATATATGATATTTAATTTTTGAAGTGAAACTTCTTTATTGCCGCTGTGAACGAAAGAGACAAACATTCTCATAAATAGGATTTAGCCTGCGAGAGAATGAGGTAGAATACAAGTATAGTGTTTCCAATCTTCGTCTCCGCTTTGTTCGGGCTTTCGTAGCTTTTATATTATATATAAAATATCTATTCTACTTTTCTAAAGTTTCACTTTTGCCGTATGTGAATTGCACACACTTTTTCATCAAAAAGAAATATTTGATGGAATAGCTGTGTATAATTTTGTATTTACAAGGACGACTGTTATTTCCTGTTGGCCGCATGGGCCAAATGGCGTGATGTAACTGGTGTCATTTGTGACACCAAGATGCCGGTGAAGTTGAAGGGACAGGTCTCTAAGACCAGTAGGCCTGCCCTTTTATACGGCTGTGAAGCGTGGCCGGTGTTAGAGCGACACAAGCAGGAGCTGCGTGCGTGTCACGGAGATGAATATGCTGCGGTGGATGTGTGGAGTGACGCGGAAGGACCGCGTTAGGAACTCCCGCATTCGTGGCAGTCTTCATGTCCGTGACATTGCCACGTTTTACGGCAACCGGATGCTTACATGGTTGTTTCCCATGTCTGGCCATGCTGCCTCGGTCGGGCCCCGGCAGGAGGGGTAGACCCAAAAAGTGCTAGCTTGGCATCGTAAATGGTGATATGCGTGCCAACGGGCTCACTACCAGGGCTGCTGAAGACCGTGCTAAGTGAAGTAGAAAAAGTTGGAAAGCGGACACCGAAACGTAAGTTTGAGTTGCAACCGGGATACTACGCTGAGATGATGACTGTTATTTTCTCTTGAATCTGAAAAAGAAGACACTAATTTTCCTGGTTATCCAAAAGCTTTCAAGTAATCAGGAGTAAGTTCTAATGTCCAATTTCTTCTTCTTCTCTCTCTTTTTTTCCAACAATGTTTTTTCGAAAACCGAGATAGGCTTCTGTTGCTCAAAACTTCTGCGCGTCTTTTGAGACGACTTAAGGCGACGCGTCGGACAATTAATTATGCTCTTGGCTACGTACAGGGTTAGCACGCAAATAAAATACATCAAATTAAATATGAATATATTTCATTACAAATAACACGAAGTAGAACCTATTGTGTAAAATATAACACATACGCTAACATTCGACTAAACATTTTGGACCATCCCTTTGAGCCAATGCAAAAGATACATTTTAACAACTAATCCGAATTTCATAAACATCTTTTTAATAACGTACAATATTTTTCGAAATAAACGGCCTTTATAAGGGTCTTTGATGAGTCAAATCAGCACTGTAGGTATTTAAACATTTGCGTTTTTACGCAGTTAAAAAAATAATACAAATTCTAAATACTGACAATACATAAAAAAATCCACATATTCTAATAAATTAATTATTGTACATTATTAAAATACATTTCATAACATTACTAAAGGCATCTTGTGATAACGAAGAAGTATACAATATTCGTAATATCTATCAAAACCAAAGACACTCACGAGTGAAGTGAGAATAAATGAAAATGTCACTCTGGACATGGAATGAATGAGTGTATCACTCGTAAATATTATAACGAGTGGATATTTCCAAGGTCACATTTTTTATAAAAAAAAAATATTTGAACAGTTTAAACGAGCAATATCTTTAAATAAAGAAGGCACATCAATCAAAATCAAAACAAGTGAAAAAATAGCACTCGGAATAAATAATGCGTCAATTAGTTTCAAAAATTATTTATATATTTAGTGATTAATTCAGCTAAACTAATTAAATGGATAAAAATATATGTATTAAATAGTATTATTAGAATTTCAGGTGTAGTATATTCACTCAATAATACTTTTTATCATGATTTCAAATAAACACAGAAAATATCAATATAAAAATTTAAAATATTCTTCGAAATATTTTTAATCGGTAAATGATTACAAAGCATATAATAATTGTATATTTTAAATTAATTAAGTACATTAATATTTATAATATAAAAATACTGCCATCCAAGAATACTTTTCAATAATAATTAACACAAACGAATACATACTGTATTGTCATACTATTTTCTCTTAATGAAAGCCGATATAATAAATCCGAAGCTTCTCCTCCTCCCTGTGACCAAGCGTGGTATTCTAAGAAGTGTGGGTAATCAAGTTACAAACAGGAGTACAGGAATGTCGTTCCTATCACACCACCCGAAAGCATACACCTGACTTCAGATGCAACCGGCTTGTAGAAGATATACAAAATATTTTATTGATATATTCAAATTGATATGATTTTACATTTAAATACTATAGGAAAATACTTATAGGACTTATTTAGTAGGAAATAAACATAATCGACATATTCACAAGGTAATATAATAGTCCACAGTGCCCTACTGCTAGGCCCGTAGAATAAATGGACAAAATATCCACCACGCTTGTCCAAGGTGTATTAGCGGGTAACACGGTGATCTCAGTATAGTTTCCTCACATTCTTTTCTTCGTAGCCAGCATGTAGCTATAATGTACATAGGGTAAGACACCTTCGGCGGTGCCTGTCATCGTGGGAATTTAACCCGGACCTAAGTTGGTTGGTTGGTATCAATTAGCTAATACGATCACCAAGTATATATACATATATTAAAAATACTTGTTCCTTTGCAACAAGTGAAAACCCATATTGTAGGGTTTTTTTACAATCAACGATTACAGATTCAGTTTACGATTCGAACCCCTATAGATACAATCGCCTAGATAGCTTACATAGTCGCTGAACCAAACGACAATTTGTAACTGGAAAATCTCCCGCATATATTCCAAGAATCAAAATAGCCATAATAGAAAAAATAACATAATTTTCCAAATTACCCTACTTTTATCTTGAAAAAGTGATATGTACTGTATCCAACGTATGTTTATTTTATAAAAAAAAATTCAATGATAGATGAATGGAAATGGAATGTTTGTAATGGAATATAGATGTGATAATATAAAGTTATATAATTGAATATTACTTAATAATTTTTATAATTGAATAATAAAGAAAGTCAATTTTTATTTTACAAATGAATACTAATACTTAAAAATATTTGTAAATGCTTATTTTACCATTATTATAATCATCGCCATCATATAATATACAATGCAAACAAATCTGAAGGCGGTTGGCTTCAGAACACTCAAGACTGGAGAAATTATTGGATCGTTTCTGAATAAATCATATCAGGAAGCGAATGTGAGATCTCGAGTGATAGAGACAATTTAACAACTCTAGAGGTATTCGATTTCAGTTACTAAACTCCATAAAACAAATGCAAATTAAAACTAGAATTTATTGCTAAGTTACAAAAAAAAAATGGTTTTTTTTCTAACATGTTAATTTCTAATCTTTCTAAAATTCATCTTTTGTCACGAAAACATCCATCTTCTATTGCGACAAGTTTTTAAGGGCATACATGTACAAAATGTGTTTGTTTGTATATATTTGTAGTCATTGTCATTATATCCGATTTTGTTATAAATAATTTTATGAAAACCAAACATCGCTGTAATTACTTCATAAGTCATAACGCTGGGATGATGATGATAGGCGGAGTCATAATAAACGGATTCTAGTGTATATTCAAAATATATTTTTTACATATCAACATTCATTTTTCAAAAAAAAAAATACGAAACATGAACTTTGTCAAATATATTTCATTAAAAAAAATAGCTAAATATCATTCTAAGTTTGTCATATGCTGTGACAATTTAAACAGCGCCATTTATTCCGCAAGGAGCAGATCGCGTGTGTTATGGGTACTAGACAGCTTTTTATGTAGATAAACACATTTTATACATAAACCCGGACTCGGGACGGGAGCAAACCCACGATCTTCACAGCCACCCGAGATGCTTAAATAGTGTGAGTCACCGAGGCAGTCAACTAATATATTTGATTCATATAACTTAGCAATAAATACTAATTATTTAATTCTGGCCTAAACATAGTTATAGCCGCTGAAATGTTAAGGAAGTTGTACATTTGATCTAAATACTAAATAATTTATTTAACACCTAACGTATAATAACCATAACGTGGAATGTTAAACACTAAGTACGAATCGGGGTTTTTTTATTGTCTTCGTATTTAAAATATTATCACTTCAATATTTCATAAGACGTTAGAGCAATTACTTTTATAGGATTTTTAAGGTCAAAGGCTTTTTAATTTCTCATATGACCTGGTTGCATAGACCTTTAATCTTATCCGTTTTTAGTCTAAACATGTAATTTATATATTTCTTTGTTATTATAATATGCACTTTTGAAATTGATTTTCTATTTTAAAAGAATTACTTAATTACTGAAATTTATACTGTCATCAAATAATTATTGTTCGTCATTTCTCTTCGCGACGAACGAGCAAGGTAGTATTATGCAAAGATGATTAAGTGCGAAAGAGAGAACACAACGCTCAAAGCCGATTAATACTTTTTTTTTCAAAAAAACAATAGTTTAGCCTTTTTTAATGGTGGAAAAAGGCGTGGATATAAACGTTGTGCCAGATGACATTACAGTTTGTTTTGGACTTGAAAACAAGGGGGGGGGGGGCGCCAATTAAATAACTACGACCATATGTCGCCACAGTAAGGCGGAATGATTGCTGATACCGAAGCCCAGGCATGTATTGGCTCACCCCTGTAGGTGGCGGTAAGGAAAATAAAGCCCCGTTCGCTCTTCCCGTCATCTGGGGTTGTGAGGAAACGTCATAATATAGTACGTATGCATGGGCTCCATAGGTTCTTTATTTTTTTAAATTTTTCATAGAATTGCTCCAACTCCTTAATATGCACCATTGAATACACGAAATTAATGGAATGTTCATTTTTGATACTTATCATCTACTATATCTATCTATAAGGCATATTTTCCGGAACGAGGTATATAAATTTTGATATAGTTGTTGTTTTTATCTTTGTAATTGTAATGTAAAATTGGATCAATGTAATCTGACATTAAATAAATTATATATCGTTTCTAAAAACTATATGAAATATAGTTGCATTTACAATTTTTATTGCTTAGATAACTGCTTATAAATAACTAGTTTTCGTTAACTATTTATCTTTCACTTATGACTACAATGCGCTTTTTTCTATAATAGTCTAATTTCGAATACTGGCAAAGCCTATTTTACTAACTCGGATGATCTGGATGTAGTCCTTCCAGATTCATTTTAATATCACTCTTAGCGTAAGGCACTAGAGCTCAATTTAGCGTAATCTATATGTATACAAAAACATTTTCATTTTAAGGAATTTTTTTTATTGCTCAGGAACAGCCGATATGCACTTCATAGCAAGCAAGTTACCGACGCCTATGGATATTTGCGACACAGTGCCCCTAGGGTCACCGCGAACACGCTCCTGTCCCATATTTATTGATTTATTTATGTATATTTAAATCAAGCCAACTATTTTCTTTTTAAATTACACTATGGTAATTGTTTTAAATATTCTATTGTAGAAATATTATAATTTTTAGTGATATGCTTTGTTGATAAAAAAAACTTACAAACTTGCTTTCCTTCAATAGATAAATTGATTTGTACAGCGTAGACATTTTTTCATGCGACGCCATCCCGTTCCTTTATATATGCCGTCTCCCTCGCACGCCTGCACATGGCAAGTATGTACTAGAGATGCAGCACTTGGCCGTCGTCCTTCGACGGGAGGGGGAAGGGTGGTTCGGAGTGCTCCTCCAGGGTGACCGCTGTCAAATCCACTATCTCGTCCTGCTCATCTTGATCGAACCTGGAGTGGGGATACATTTTTTTTAAATTATCAGCAAATATTGTGACAATTTACCCAGCGCCATCTACTTCCAAAAGTAAGCAGCGAAGCGCTTGTGTTTTGGCTAGTAGACAACTGATTTTAATTATTTTAATTATCAGTCAAACACAATGTGACATTTGACACAGCACCCCCAAGTCCCTCACAGTGCCAAAAGTAAGCAGCAAACCTCCAGTTATAGTTTTTAGTACTACAAAACTGATATTTATATATTTTTCTCTGGAAATATATACACATTATAAATATACACCCACATTTATACGAATTCGTGGTAGCCGAGTAGAGTAAGACCAACCTAGAAGTCACATGTTCGAATTCTACGATGACATGCACCATTTAGACAGTTTTTCTCACCTAATGTGTATATTAGAACATAATTGACATGCATTGACGATGAAGTAAAATATTGTGAGAAAACCTGCATACAGAGACCACCGGTATGTGCAACCCGCTAATTAGCTTTGGATAAACGTGGTGGATACACTGTCCGCTCCCCAGGTCTCCAGCCCTCTGGATCCCCATCCAGCCCCTTAATTTTTTTTATTGCTGTAGGACAACAGACAGGCAGACATCCCACTTAGAATTTAGCAGTTACCGTCTCGCCTCTGGGTGTTTGCAACGCTAGTGGCATCGCGAACACGCTACTGTCCCATAGGGTTACAGGAACTATGCCGAAACACAACACAAGGTTATTATGGGGACATTATTATAGACCAAGGGTGGTTGCCATCCAGACGGACATGGGGTCCTACCACGTAGGCCGATCCCGGTCGCAGAGGTCACGGATGAAAAGACAGGCAAACTTTTTCTATACCTACCCAGCGGAGAGACACAAAGGGTTGTTATTACTATGTTTTTGTCGAGAGAGCACTAATACCATCTCACCTGTCTTCATCGGGCTCCGAGGGCGGATGGGAGTTGCGATTACCCGCATCCACCGGTAAGGGAGTACGCTGATTAGCCGGTCTCACTGTTATTATCAGATTGGACGAGTTCGCCACCATCATGTCCGTAACCTAAAATTATTAAGTTATATAAAAAATATAACACATAAAATTTTCTGTCATTGTGCATCGTCTTCAATCGCTTTTTTTTCCGTGCAGGGGCGGAGTAAGGATACTAACATCTGCGGCCGGAGCCGGCGTGTCGTGAAAGGCGACGAAACAATCGTAGCCAGATTGTAGTCCCTGAATATATATCACCATAACCATAATCCAAATTCCAGTTCCCTTACGCGGACGACAGCTTGTTAGCGGTGGCCTATAGGCAACGGAAACAGCATACTAGTGTCAGTGACGTAGCGAGAGGGGGGGGGGGGGAGCATCATACCCCGGACGCTACTCACAAAGGGGGCGCCAAATAAACCGCAGAACAAAAAATTGTTGGATAATTTTTATTGTTATTATAATTGATATCTGGAAAATATATTCATCAAACTGTAATCATAATATTCATAATAGAAATTGCACGTCTTTTCTAATTTCTTTTTTCTTTGAACTAATTCTAAATGATCATATTCAGTCTTGTTTTCTCAACTACATATTTTGTCTCAAATTTAAAGCCTAGCTTGTGCCTATGACTTTATTTTATTTATTTATTAATTTACGAGTATATTTTACATATAATATTTATGGTTTTCGAATGGGGGTGGGGGGTTTGGGGGTACTAAAAAGGTATTGTGCCCCGAGCGCGAGTTAAGCTCGCTACGCCACTGACTAGTGTTTCATTTTAGGAGTGACTACCGTCTGCTCCATGAAACCGAATGGTAACTTTTCTTAATTTTGAACTAGCAAAAGCTATACAATTGTTTTCTACGACTTCTTTAGGAAGTCTATAACCGTAGAAGATATCCTATAACTCCACTTCTTAGAAGAATTATCATTGACTACCTCCATGGTGGATTGGCTTTTAAACCAAGGGGTCTCATTCCAATCTTGTCCCAATCGTCCCAATCTTGGGTGTTTTATATGAATTTAATTACAAAAAAAAGTATATTAGTTATCTATTATCCGCAACACAAGCGCTCTGCGATATTATATATTAATATATAATTAATATTTTTAATATAATTAATATATTCTAGTATAATTACTAGCTGACCCGGCAAATGTTGTTATATAAAGAAAATTCATCAAAATTGGTTCAGCAGTTTAGGCGTGGAAACGTAACTGACAGACATTTTCTTTCACATTTATAAATATTAGTACGGATTGTTATATAAATGATTGATGATTCAACTAACCTGGTCCAAGGTCTTGTTGGACACGTCGATGCCATTGACTTCTAATACTTCGTCGTTCACTCCCAACAAGCCCGTGGACTCTGCCAACCCGCCGGGGACAAGTCGCGATATGAATATACCGGGAGAGCGCTCAACACCGTTGGGCGTCACTCGGACTGAGGTTCCATCCCTTATAAAAGAAAATAATAGCTTATAATATAATGATAGTATAATGTTGAGTTGACCAGGGTAAAGTTGTTTTGATAAAAAAAAAAAAGAATTCGCGACAAACAGTAACCTACGTCCCTTTCTAAGGTTCAATCTACCTCTATAACAAAATTCATCAAAATGGGTTCAGCGGTTTAGACGTAAAACGTAACAGACAAACAGTTACTTTCACATTTATAATATTAGTATGGATTGGGTCCCAAATGAAACATTGATCGAGCATGGATTTTTACATTTACACAGCAACTAGCCGTTCCCGCCCGCATCGCTTGGCGAATAAAAAAAAAATTAGAAAAAAAAATAAAAGGTCAATGGAATCCAAAAAGTAAGTATCCTAGAACGAACTAAGAAAAAGTCCCATCTCGATTTGTTCACTAGTCTTCTTGTGAAGGTGTGTCAAAGGAACCCCATTTTTCTTTTATATATACAGATTATCCCAGTATTTTCTCCTGTATCCAGCTCTGATATGCAACTGTTTATCGTTAAAATGGCGTCTATATTTATACATGGTGGCCCCACACTTCTGCTTTATGATTGGTTAACCGATGTGATAACTTAAAATTTCTAACCAATCACAGAGCGCGAAGAGCACTTAGCTACTTCAGGGCAATATCGGCTCGTCGACCTGTGTCTATTTTCATTTAGCTACACATTGTTCTTAACATAATCGTTTTTAAACCCCTTTCACCAATAAAGGTATTGTAGGGGATATCCACCATACGTCCATGTGCACACACACACAATTATGTTGAAACACATAGGCTAATGTGATCCAAGTGATTCCTCACCTAATAAAGAATCCTAAAGGTCTATCTGAGCCGTGTTTGAGTAGCTTCACTCGCCTACACGTCTCTGGCACTATATCTACATCTATTATTGCTGATACCTGAAATATATTACAGATATTATTTTTAGGTCTGAATTATTAGAATAAAGAATAATTATAAATAAAGAGACAATTGTTTCTCGTTACTTATAAATTAGCTTTTACTCGGTTATTGTTTTATTTCTCGATGACAAAAGCAGAAGAAAAAAGCTATAGTACATTGGCTTAATGTTGTTTCAACAATAGCAACTGCTGTCATACCCCCAACTTACGATACGTACGATGCCCTTCGTTTACTGCCAAGAAAAGAAGTAATTCATAATTTTCATTTTAGACCTCAAGTGATAGGAGCCTCAGCCCTGTCCTTATTTCTGACCGAAAGAATATGACTAAATTGTGTAAACACTAAAGGTTCTAAAACGTAACCCTGTGGTACACCGGTTAATATTTATCTAAAATGTAAACCAATACTACTAAAATAATTGTAGTAGAAGTGCTCTTTCCTTACAAATTATTTATTAGAATCTTACAACCAATCCATAGGAACCTTGTATTGAATAACAGAGGCCACTTAGACACATGAATTTTTTGGGTTTTGAAGGTCAGGCTGACTGATCTGTATCACTATATTAAGTCCAATCTGTTCGGTCTATTATTTCATGCTAATTGCGGCAGTCGCAAGTGTCAAATGGGCATCGATTCTCGACTCACCATTCGAAAACTTAGCGCAACGGCTTTTGTATCTATGCCTGATGGTTTCATTTGGAGTCTGGTTGTTTATGGATTTTGTCAAATGCTCTTAAAACAAGCACACTGTGAACTGTCGCAGTATATTTCTTATTATCCTTCAGTGGCACTATAAATAGTGGGCCCTAGATTTGAATATGATAGCCTGTAATAGGAAAAATATTTTTACCATTCTAAAATCGTGTGGATTGGATATCGCCAAGCCTTTATTTTTCGCCGGGGTGCCGCTGAGGATTGAGGAGATTATATTCCTCGGCCGCATCGTGCCATAACCGTTCAGCTCCTCGAGACTGTCTCCTGTAACAAACGATTTCATCTTATAGCCAAAATATAAATGAACACCAGCTTCTTTTATCAAAGTGATTCAAATTAAGGCTTATTGTTATAGGTAAAATCTGCGGGTCTTTTTGCATGTACGTTCCGTGACATTGACAGACTCTTGACAATCCCTTTTCTTGATATAAGAGGTATAAAAAATTAAGGGGTTAGATACGGTTTGTTATTGGAACTTGCCTCCAAATCCACCCAACGCTTGATTTTACATAAATATTTTTTGTTTATTGCCTTGGAGCAGCCGACAGGCTGATGGTCCACTTAATAGTAAGCAGTTACCGTCGCCTCTAGATGTTTGCGACACTAGGAGAATCGCGAACACGCTGCTGTTTCATAGAGGTACAGGAATCTGGGTCACCAATGCCGGAACACAACACAAAGTTATTATGGCAGCATACGACCAAAGGTGGTTGCTATCCAGATGGGCTTGGAGCTCATGGAGCAGAGGTCTGTATTCTTTTTCCGCCCCTGCACGGATATACACGGTTGCCTCTATTTACACGGTACACGATTTCGGTTTTACATGGTTTATAAATTAACGAATTATGTTTTTGTTTAGAAACTAAAATTAAAATATTGGATCGTTTACATAAAAGTGAAAGAGTAATTGATGTTGCTAATTGTTTTCTTCCACAAATGAAGCCACAATAAGAGCAATAAGAAAAAGTTAAGATTCCATTAGAAGAAGTGTAGCGGCTGGAATTCGCATATTTAGCTTTTTGACGAATCCTTTGTTTTATTTATATTCCTAATCTATAGCGAATTTGATAGGTTTTTAGGATGTTTTACTTTAGCTTTACTTAAGTGACTGAATTGAGCACAAATTGGGAGTTTATTTTCATTTACATGGTCTTATATAGTTAAATCGGAGATTTCATTTTACACCGTTTTGTCGAGAATCTATCTTCAGTCTCAGTCAAAATCGGGGAATAGGTCTACATTATAATACACAAGTATTATATCTTCTATTGTATTAATATATAGTAGGTTAACTCGACTTAAATAGGAACTAAATAAGATTGTTCTGTCATTTATAACAATCATTACTAGAAAATGCCTCCAAGTTTGGACAACTATCTGAGAAAGGAAATGAAGGTTGTGGAATAAATAAGCGGGTTTCTTTATATGGAAACATAACTATCATGTGAAACGAACAAAACAATAAATCATATAAGAACGTGGTAGACAAGTGGTATCTATTAAAACCACGAATTGAAGATCATGAGTTGTGTTCCTATGATGGAACATCTCTTTTTATCGCCTAATGTGTATACGATTGCTACTTACTGATGGCGAAAGAAAACAACGTGAGGAAACCTCGTGATCGTGATGTGTGTAACCCGTCAATACACCTTAGACAAGCGTAGAGAAGGGATTTAAGAATGTATAGAAATAGGTCCATATGAGCTGTTTATGATCCGAATTGCCATAAAGGGAACATGAACCCATATAATTTATCCTTGCAGGGGCGGAGAAAGAATACTAACCTCTGCGGCCGGGGTCGGCCTGTCGTAAAAGGCGTCAAAACAACCCATCTTAGCTACGTGGTAGGGCCTCAAGCCCGTCTGGATGGCGACCACCTTTGGTCTTAAGTATGCCGCCATAATAACCTTGTGTTGTGTTCCGGCATTAGTGACCCAAGTTCCTGTACCCTTATGGGACAGCAGCGATGTCTCTGGCGTTGCAAACAACCATAGGCGACGGTAACTGCTAAATTCTAAGCGGGCTGTCAGCCTGTCTGGTGTCCTGTAGCAGTAAAAAAATGGATAATGTTGAACGTTGTATGGGACAGCAGCGTGTTCACGATGCCACTGGCGTTGCAAACACCTATAGGCGACGGTAACTGCTAAATTCTAAGCGGGCCGTCAGCCTGATTGCTATCCTATAGCAAAAAAAACCAGATTAGACTTGAAAATCGCTTAAATCGCTCAAACGCTTGGATCACAGCGAGGGAAGGGGGGATTAAGTTTTCGTCACATAGTCAAATCTTATCATCTGAAATGACATCCGACATGAAATCTCGCTCTATTTTAGCATCCCGCAGCAAGTGCTTATTAAAGACAAATAAGAGCCAAGCATTATTTTTTTAAGTTTGTGTTTGAAAAAATAATTGAAAACATAAATTATGATTTACGTGAAAACTAGAGGGGAAGGGGGGATCTTGTCATATACTACGGATGGTTACCAAATTGGGTTATTGGGTTAAAATTGACAAAAATGGATCGTCACGTAGTGTGGCTACGTTTCCCTAACCGATGCGCCGAATGTTCGGCAAAAAATATGTGTGCATTTATTTTCAAATTGGTACAATTAATTGACGGATGAATTCGTTTGTAATCATTGACATACGCAATGTGTAGGATCGGCTTTTATCGTTTCTAATAGTATAGGATCTTAAAGGTAATTAAAGTATTAGGGACAATTTCTAATATAAAACATCTAATATAAAAATTTACGATTAAGATTTGTCAATACGAACGGTCTACGAATATAGTATCTGTGGGTTCAATTACCATACAAAACAAAACATTCTATGCTCTCAAATAGTTTTCTTTTTCCTGCAAAACTAATGTTCATCGAGGAGAATTTTAAAACAGCGTATTAATAATATGCTTTAACAGCCCAAACGGTTTGTAAGATGTCACTTATTTTTTTTTACTGGGTCTCATCCGAAGATATAAAAATAGAAAACTGTTCTAGAATAACTGTTTAAAATTCATAAATAATACAATTGTCAAAACGGTTGGTGGATCGATGCAACGGATCAGTGAAAATCAGCTGTGCGTGAGCGCAGGTTCAACACACGTGGATGGCGTATGGTACAAGCCAAGAGAGCGAGTAATTTATTACAATTGGCTGATAACTTTTTATTGCATTATGGACAGTGGGGACTATAAGTAAACGACTATTTGTTAATCGCAGATACTATGGATTAAATCCATTGTTCCATCTCCGTAGTTGTAACAACTACGGAGATTTTTTTATTGCTGTGGAAAACAGCAGACAGGCTGACGGCCCACTTAATAGAAAGCAGTTACCGTCGACTATGGATGTTACGTTGCCATCTGATTAGGGGACCTAGAACCTGCGTCACTAACTATCACTGCCATCCAGATGGGCTTGGAACCCTATCACCTAGTTGGGTTTGTTTTGTCACCTTTTACGACAGGCCTCCCCCAGCCATAGAGTACAGTATTCTTACATTGCCCCTGCACGGAGTACAAAAATTAAATTTTTAAAAATGTATGATTGCTATGACAATTTTATGTTTATACGAGTAGCTAGTTTTGTACTTACCTCCTATACCGGCACGCTATGATGGCCGTTTTGACGTTTGTCCACTCATGAAGTTTCGTATTAATTAGTAATTACATTTGAAGGAGCATATTGCTGTTCTTTATTGTCAATAGCGACATGCAGTTATTGACAATAAAGAACAGCAATTTGCTCCTTCAAATATAATTACTAATTAATATAAAACTTCATGGAGTGGACAAACGTCATAACGGCCATCATAGCGCACCGGTAGCATAGTTTATACGCGCTCTTGCAGCATTCATATTTACTAGAAATCCGCGTGCGTCTAACTTAACATGACTAGTCTTTATTTGATTTAATAAACAATATTGTATATTTAATGTTATATAATATATTGCATGTGCCATTTGATTTTTATTTATTTAAAAAAGCGGGTACGCGAAGTCTTATGAACTGAGACACATAGACAAAATAGCCTTTATGTTCTATTTATATTATCCCGTGTCATGGTCACGAATACATATATTCTAGAAAATTATAATACATAGTTCTGTAGTAAGTTACATTATTACATCTCTGAAATAAGAAGCGAGCTACTTTCCCAGGGGTCGTAAAAGGCTGTAAATATACTATTATTCATCTTAACAGGCAGTAAATAAAGGGTAATATTTTTTTTTAAACTGAAGTTTAGCAGACATGCAAACGGCCCACCCGATAGCAGGTGGTCACCGTCGCCTATAGACGTATGTAACACCAGACAAATTGCCAACGTGCTGTTGGTTTTGGAGGAGTGGAACTGGAACCTGGTCACTTATAGCCGGAACACAAGGTAATTATGGCGGCATACAGAGTAAGGATAATTGCCATCCTGCTGGGCTTGAAGCCCTACCATCTACCTAGCTAGGGTTGTTTCGCGTAGGTGTCAGTATTTTTACTCCGCCCACGTACAGAGCAAATTAGATTTTCCTTTTCCGGATTGAGTAGACCAACTAATGAAAATTTTCCCTTCAGGATTGGTAATACAGTCGCCCTCGTAAAGGAGAATATCTTATTAGGCCAACCCAAGGCTCCACAATTGATAGAGGACTATTGTATTTAAGCCCTTGAATAGCCGTGTTGAGTATGACATATTTTGTTTCTTCTTTTCTTTTGCTTCAATGATTTTAGACTCTGTCAGCCAGTATCAGAGTAAAAAAATGCGTGAAAAGTTATGGCTGATATATGTTAGTTATATTTTCTAAACACTTAAGCATGTAAGACTGAAATTATACGTATTAAAAAAAATTGTTTTCAATGAACACGAATTCCAAAATCAATTTAAAACCATAATAATTATAGAACATACAAAAAACAAAACAATTAAACAAATTACAATAAAATGGAAATCCCATACACTCAAATGACTATTATACAATTTAATTGGAGTCGATAGTGAATCGGCGGAGGCGTCAATAGTCGTCACGCCAGGAAGCGCGCTTTTTATGCATTACATAGACGCTTGAGTCTTCTTGTCTATGTTCGTTTTTGCTTATACCCAACCCATCGATTTACACGGAAGATACGATATCCCTACAAATCCGTGTAAAATGAAATCTCCAATATGCTATTTAAAACCGTGTACTCAATTCAGTAACATATTTAAGTAAAACATCTTAAAAGCTTTCCTAATTCACTATAGATACAAAAATTAAACAAAGAAATCTTCAAGAGACTAATTATGATAATTGCAGCTGCAACACTATTTCTAATAGTCTTAATTTTATCATATTGTAGCTTCATTCATCAGAATAAATAACATCTCTATTACATAAACAATTCAAAGAAAAGTGTTTACTGTGTAAATCGGAGGAGAAGTGTATTTGTATGGATTAATTAGAGTTTAATTCCTGTCATGAGCGTGAGCGTTTATATATTGACAAAAAAATGTACATATCAGTTATTTTGTGGTCCAAGTAAAACACAAGCGCTCTACTGCTCACTTTGGAACCAGATAGCGCTGTGTCCTGTCTGTGTGAATTGATTTATATGTATACTACTAATAACATTTACTTATTTATACAACATACAGTAATCCCCCTTATAACACGGTACTCATATAACGCATTTTCATATTACGCGATTTCAGTCCCTCATATAATGCGGGGATTTCACAAGTTATATTTCTGTAACTGTGAAATTTTAATTTAACTGTTTTTTCGTTTTTTTTTTATTGCTGTGGGACAGCAGACAGGCTGACGGCCCGCTTAGAATTTAGCAGTTACCGTCGCATCATCATCATCTCAGCGTTCATCCCGGTTGCAACCCAAACTTCCGCTTCGGTGCCCGGGGTCCGCTTTCCGACTTTTTCTACTCCACTTCGCACGGTCTTCAGCATCCCTGGTAGTGAGCCCATTAGCACGCATGTCACCCCTTACGACGTCAAGCCAGCACACAGTTACCGTCGCATATGGATGTTTTAACGTCCGTGGCATCGCGAACACGCTGCTGTCCTATAAAAGTACAGGAACTTGGGTCACTAATGCCGGAACACAACACAAGGTTATTATGGCGGCACACTTAAGACCAAAGGTGATCGCCATCTAGACGGGCTTGAGACTCGCCCTAAGAACCCATCCTAGCTGCATGTTAACGTAGCTAGGGTGGGTTGTTTTGTCGCTTTTGACGAGAGGCCGACCCTGGCCGCAGAGGTTAGTATTCTTTCTCTGCCCCTGCATGGATAAAAATTTATTATTTACATCTGTATATTGCTATAATACTTCTTTTAAATAGGAAAGTGCTAGAAATGAGAGTAGATGTGTGAAAAAGGAGAGGTAGACCAAAGAAAAGATGGATGGATTGTGTAAAAGATATGACAAAAAAAGATCTCAAGGGTCAGATGATGACTAATAAAGGAGAGTGGAAGAAGAGGACATGTTGTGCTGACCCCACATAGCTGGGTTTAAGGTAGCAAGAAGTCTTCTTAAAAGTGTTGTTCAAACTGCAAAGTTTCAGTTATTTTGCTAAATGGCTTAAACTCATATGGGTATTTCTATGTCCTTCTCGTGTCTTCACATAACTTTTTCATCTTTTGAGCAAAGGAACACAAGAAAACCAATTATATTGGTACCTACATATGGCTACATATATTATACATGGTCTTACCCACTCTAAACCTTGAAAGAAAATTAATAAATCTTTTACTATTTGTAAACTAGGAAGGAAGTATTTAATTTTTGGAAAATCTTGTAGAGATTATACTGAATTCCATAGGTACACAGTACAATTCCATAAATATATTATTATCAGCATGTCCTATAAGATATCAACAGGTAGTTGCTACAACAAACATGTAGTATAATACAAAATCAACCTTATTCTCTTCACAACATGGCTTTATATAAACAATTAATTGTATTGTCACATTCTATGTTAATTAACTTCCTTTAAGTTTAACAATGGACCTGTTCAAAATGTGTTTTTTATACATGGCTACAATTTTGGACTATTGTTTAATGAGAAGTAGGTGTTGGAGGTCAAACTCTTTGATTTGATGAAAATGGTTGTAAATAATTGGTCTTATTCCATAATAGCTAACTAACTTAATGAAATTTAGTGTAATATAAATCTAGTGTAATATAAGCTAGGTGGTAGGGCTCCACGCCCGTCTGGATTGCAACCAATCCTAGTCTCTTAATATGCCACCATAATAACTTGTGTTCCGGCATAGGTAATCCAATTCTATTACCTAGACTGCAGTGTATTGACGATGCTGGTGGCATTGCAGAAGTCCATAGGTGACTATAACTGCTTACTATTAAGTGGACCATTAGCATGTCTGCTGTTTCATAGCAATAAACAAGGAGACCACTAGGAATTTTCTTTTTTTCAATAACTCTATCCGTACAGGGGCGGAGAAAGAATATTAACCTCTGTGGCCGGGGTCGGCCTGTCATAAAAGGCGACAAAACAAAACCTAGCTACATGGTAGGGCCTCAAGCCCGTCTGGATGGCGACCACCTTTGGTCTTAAGTATGCCGCCATAATAACCTTGTGTTGTAACCGGCATTAGTGACCCAAGTTCCTGTACCCTTATGGGACAGCAGCGTGTTTGTGATGCCACTGGCATTGCAAACACCTATAGGCGATAGTAACTGCTAAATTCTAAGCAGGCTGCTAGCCTGTCTGCTGTCCTACGCAATAAAAAAAAACTCAAAAGAAGTAAAAGAAGGATAGCGGAAGACAGAATAGTTGTTAAATGAAATCTTAATCATCCATGTTTCTTAAAGTCAGATACAAAAGATGTATGTTAGAATTGTGTATTAATATTCAACAGTAACTTTCAGGCTTAACCAAGATTTTGCTAACACTTATTTTATCTATGACTGCCATTCCCGCCCGCTTCGCTGGTCAAATAACAGATTTTTTGTGAGATCTTTATTTTTCAAAAATTAAAGTAGCCTAAGTTACTCCTTGTTACATCAGCTATCTGCCAGTGAAAGTCCCGACAAAATCGGTTTAACCATTTCAGAGATTAGCAATAACAAATAGTGGGACAAAAATTGAAAATAAATTTGTTTTGGTATTAGGTATATGTACTGTGTATACTTCCAAATGCACTTAGTATATTAGCAATAATACAATAAAAAGAAGTTCTGTTACATACCTTTCCGCTGTATAATAACCCTGAGCAGTGGTCTAGCTGTGAGGATAGCTCTGGCCAAATTATCATCATTGTTTATTGGAAGAAGGTCTCCGTCCCTTGGGTCCGTATATGATATGAGGAATGCAACATCATGTAGCCTATGGAGTTTCTCTATTAAGGCCTTGAAGTCTTCATATTTTAATTTTTCTGTTCTACTTAATGAGAATCTACGAAATTCTGCATCAAACTGGAACAATTATATTTATTAAATTACCAGCATTGCTAGATCAAATCTCAATTATCTAATCTGATTAAAGCAGCCATTGAGCTCATCATATTACAGATGGCAGGGGTGCAGGGGCGGAGTGAGAATACTCACCTCTGTGTCCAGGGTGACATAACAGGCAACACAAACACCCTAGCTAAATGGTTCTAAACCCATCTGGATGGCATCCAACCTAAGTTACTAAATATGCCACAATAACCTAGTGTTGTGTTATGGCCTAAGTAACCCAATTTCAAGTTCCCTTACGAGAATAGCAGCATTCAGCTGTGCACTTGGTGCAAACATCCATAGGCAACGACTGCATACTATTAAGTGAGCTGTGTACTGTTTTTGGAGAGTAAAGAAATGATACCAAATAAAGAGTAGAAAGGTATCACAGAAATAAATAGAGATTTTAGGTTTTCTTTCGTACCGTACATTTTTACCTAGAGTCAGAATTAAGTGACTTCAAAGCTCATTGTTAATAAAATTATATTGCTGTAAGACAGCAGACAGGCTGATGGCCCACTTAAAATTTAGCAGTTACCATCGCCTATGGATGTTTGGGCCCTACCATGTAGCTAGGGTGGGTAGGTTTTGTTGCCTTTTACGACAGGCCGACCCTGGCCACTGAGGTCAGTATTTTTTCTGCCTCTGCGCACTAAAATAGATTATTGTGAATTTAAATAAGTTTTTATCTGTTATCATTGTTATATTTGATTTATTATTTTATTTATAAAGTTAAGATTGGAAAAATCAATGCCAATATTGTAGCCATACCTTCAAAGAAAGAAAAAAATTCCAATTAATAGTTATTAAATATGTGAGTGTGATGTGAGTGTATTAATTTAATAAAATGTTAATAATTTTTTAAAATATTTTAAATATTATGAAACCTCTTAATTTACAATAGAATCTAGTCCTTTGTTCATGATTAGGTATTTAAATCATTTCAAATTGTTACCCTAATTACATTCAATAAGAAACAAATTTTAATAAGACTTTTTACCTGTTTACAACTTATTCAAGTATAAAAAATACCCATACAAAAAGACTAATTGTTGACTTAGTTTCAAGAGATATATGTCCGTATTTATTATTAAAATTTGCTGTATATTGTCCTTATAAAAATCTAGGTCTAAAAACTCGCGTGACTGCTCAAGTACGGCAAAGAAATTAGAAATTTCCATCCACTTACCTTCGTTTTAACTTCTACACTTTGACTGTCGATCCTAGCCGCTATTTTGTTCTTTGACATCTTGTATTATAAAGCACTTATGTGTAAAATATCACTCATAAAACATTTAGGCACTTGATTTCAAACACAACATTGTAAAATATCAAAAGTTTTATTAAATTACGTTATGACAGTAAACCTCGCGTCGTAAAATTAAATAGTTTGTTCGGATTTTCACATTCTTGCCTTATTAGTAATACTAATTATAACATAACCAATGAAAAGTTATGGATTTCATAAGTTTTAGTATTTAGTTTATTTTGATTGGCTAACTTGACGACTTGATGACTTAACGGCAACAAGAACATGCCTAGTTCTACTACGTTTCTTTACACATAAAAAATTTAAATCCCTACGTTAAACTATCATTTTTAGAAATGTTTGTTTACCGTAGGGTATATTTTTATATATATACAGTTTTGTACCGATCTGTTATTATGCCATATATTTTCATATATTTAAGTTATAATCTAAAAATATTAAATATTAATTTATTAAAACTTTATTATTTAATTTAAAAATATTTACCATGACATATAATTTTTTAAATTATGTATAAGATATATCTGTATTAACTGTAATTATTATATAAAAATTAGAAAATATTCAAAATACGGAACGAAAAACTCAATTGTTATCGAATATACGCAAGATACAATTTTTAATATTTAACATCGATAAATCGATATTACAACACTATTTTGTCAACATTACCATTTACCGTTACCAAATAAAAAAAAAATTAAAACAACATAAACTATGTATGTACAGTCTTCAATTTTTGGTAATGATAAAAATAAGTGATTTATAATTTAAATAACGTATTTAAAATTATTACATATCAAGAATGGGTAAAAACAGACAAAATAACATAGAAGCCGAACGGCTTAATCCGTGCCTCAAGGTTAAAAATACTTGGTTAGTACAGTTTTTCGTGCTATATTAACTATTTCATTATGTAATTTTTTTTATAGGAACAAGAACAATCATATGAATGTTTAAATAAAACTGGATTCGACCAGGTTAAGTGCGAAGCTTATTTTGATAATTACAATACATGTAAAAAGTTTTGGGTGAGTTTAAAAATTATATTTCACAAATTAGTTTTTAAAGTCTATTCTAGATGTACTAATATTACCTAATTATACATATAAACAGTTGCAACTTTAAAGTTACTTTATAATCACCGCTGTGGAGGGGTGAAGTAAGAATATTAAACCTCCTGTGGCCGGGGTTGGTCTGTCATGAAAGGCTACAAAACAATCCTAACTACGTGGTAAGCCCAAGCCCGTCGGGATAGCAACCACCCTTGGTCAAGTATGCTGCCATAATAACCTTGAGTTGTGTTCCGGCATTAGTGATCTAGGTTCTTGTACTCATAAGGGACAGCAGTGTTCGTGGTGCCTCTGAGTGTTAGCATCACATACATCCTTAGACGGTAACTGCTTACTATTAAGTATGGCGTTAGCCTGTCTGCTATTCCTCACCAATAAAAAAAATCACAATTGGCAATAGATTTTTTTTTCTTAATATCATAAGGTTGGTTATTGAGTGCCACAAACCACCGTGGGTTTCTATTGTTGAAACATAATATTTTCAGGGTAAGGTTTACAAGGACCGTAGAGCTCGGGGCATCACCCCCTACCTACCGAATGTTGAAGATAGAGTAAAAATAAAGAATGAGTACTTGCAGTACATTAAAGATTAGTTATAAATATTATTAGTTCAATCTGATTTGAATATAGGATTTGGTGGATATTACAAAGAAATCTGTAGAAGGGAAACATTTTTACTAAGATATTAATGAAATGCAAAGGAAGTTTGTTTAATACTAATAATATTTAAAAGACACAAATGTGAACACTGCTATTGCATCTAATTCAGTATGTGCTGGTTTGATAACAATTACACAACATAATTTACATAGAAACATAAATTTATTATCAAAACTTGTACATATCTCAATACAGAATAGAATCATTCCTTACAAGAGACCAAGTTCCATCTGAAAAAATATATGATTTATAAATTTTAAACACCATCAGCCAAGTCTTGTTGCCAACCTTTAACTTTTTTTCTTTGTCATATTTATTAAATTACTGGGTGGAATTAAAGTAGGAAATAATTTAAACTATATTGAAAAGTGAAAGAAACCATATATAGCGTTCTATATTTTTATAAGACAATTTCCTCAACTATTTAAAACCCTGTATTGTATGACCATTTCACAAACAATTCGTTGTGATCATAGAATGACGTCGGATTTGAAAAAAATCCAAAATTCACTTTTTCCATATTTGGATACTACATTGTCTAAATATTATTGCTACTTTTAAAAAAAAATTACATGTATTTTAGATTTCAAATTATGCGGTCGGTAAAGTGACGGATATGATAGATTCTCATAGTAAAATGACGCTTGTGTATTTTTAAAATGGCTGTCCTGTAAAGTTTAATTTATGTCAGATCCGTCACTATTCTACGACTACGGCGAATTGATGGACATATACTCCTATCATAAAAATTGTATTCCATGGGAATTGAACCCACATACCAGGCTACTTGTGTAGCCACTGGACTGACTTGTCATTAATTTTTTTTATTGAGTTCTGTTATCTGAAACAAACAGGTTTATTTATAATGTTAAAAAATGATTGTACAAGTTTGAAACCTGTTTGACTACATAGTTCACGCTGTTACCTATAAATAATAAAGGGCATTTAAACAAATAAAACAATTATATTATTAAAAAGTGTTTTATTGTTTGTGACTCACAAAGCAAGTGGTGTAAAGCATAATATTGAGTACTTTAATTAGATCTGAGATCGTTAAATAGACTAATTTTATTAAAATGGCCACATGCTTGAGAGCCATTTTAAATTTAGAATTAAATGTCAAAACTATACGACTGTGAAAGGGCGCCGTTGTAAGATGACGACGTGTCTTATTGAAATTATTGTAAGAATATCAATAATTTTATATATATAATAATATAAATAATTTTATCAAATGGTTTTTAATTCTCTCAATAGCAAAAATTGAGCGAATTAAAAACAGAAGGCCAATGCGGGATAATCTTACTACTAATACATCTATAAAATTTTTGTCTATGATTATTGCTTAGTTTCAGTGACCTTTGAAATTCAAAACACATTGCATTGAACGTTGCCTGGTAAAATTGTGATGAGGGTGTAAGATACACCAAGACCTTTTCAATTCAAATCAACCTCACCTGCATTGTGCACCTTCTGTCTCGCGCACACATTAATTTATTTACCTCCTTATCACAGCATGTCTGAAGCTTTTAGTTTGGGAGCGAACGACAATTTCTCCAAAGTAAGAATAGGTCACTGAAAATGGCATTTAGTAACGATTCTATGATAATAATGAGGCACTTGATTTTTTCATGATTTACAATATAAGTAATAAAGCCTCTACATATCTAGTAATTCATAGAGTGCACCTCTTTCCCGTGTCATTTTTATCGTAAAAGTTAAGTTTTATCGTAAAATATATTCGTTACTTTAAGATTCACACACGATATTATATAAGAATATTAAATTGTCCTTTCAATAACACGTTGAATTTCATTTCAAATTAAAAAGAGAAACATGAAAGAAACTTTCTTTTTTTAAAGTAATTCTTGATTAGGTATATATAATTTTTTAGATCCGAGTGGTGCTACCAAATTGAATAGTCGTTTTGTAATTCGAGTATTCGAATTTGAAGATTTAAATGTCTTAAAATATGATTTTATATGAGTAACACTGGAACAAGTATATGGATTTAATAATTTCACTCTTAACTTATTAAATTAATATAATAATTTTAATGTATACATTGTTATATATAAATACTTGCCACTATTTCATAAAGTCAATACTAAGTTATTCAATTATTTTTAAAGACACTTTTTTATATTTAACAATCATGACCATCATGTTTGGGGTTGTAATCAACACACACACAAAAGCATGGGGGAGTTCACAGTTCATCATCAAAAACCAAAACCTGAATAATCTCATTCCTGACCTTTCCAAATAAATTAAAAAAAAAACACCGAAATAATTAGGACAGGAAAATATAAAGTTTTGGCTGATACCCTAAATTTGAGTCGGGAGTCCGATGTTGATGCACTTAGAAGCTTCGAAGGACCATTTAAAAATAACTTAAAACTATATTATGCATAATAATACCTGTGCATTTATTATAAATGTGAAATAGTATTAAATAAAACTAATTTGTTACTAGATTTCTAACTAAGGCTCATTATAATAGAAATATAATAAATAAATAAAAACCAACAGTTTTCATTTATAACTTTTATTTACTAAAGTATATCAGTTGTCTAGCACCCGTAACACAAGCGAATTGTGCTTACTTTGGAACTAGGTGGCGTTTTATCAATTATTACAGAATTGCCTTAAGAAATTATCTGATTTTGTTCCTACACATAAAATGTGTTAATAACAGAGGATAACGACCCACTGCCGCGGCCGAGCCTCGTTCTAGAAGGAAATACGAGTATGTTGGATTTATATAATACAGATTGATAGGTTAAACACTGGTCCTATCATGGGACCTTCTTCCATACTGGGTAAAATAGTTTTTTTGAACATAGTATCCTATTTAGGCAAAGATCCCATATGGGGAAAATGTATGGTAGTTAAGAGTTATATCTTCCCATACCATAGACAGGTATTACTGTTGGAATTAGTTCATAAATTAAAAGCTCATAAGAACAAGAAGTGAAAGGAGAACTAAAGTGACTGGACATAGGTCGCAAAATATCGCTGATGATAATAGGCTATCTAGGATTGAGCGAAGTGGGCCCTCGCCCACGGCTTCGGACTTAAAGGGGCTTCCGAGGCCTTTTTAAATGCGATGCCACTAGATTTAAAATCCCCGTTTATTTTTAAATTAAAAACCTCAAAAATATTGAGCACACTCGTCACAGACTGGCAAAACTTTAGCTTTGCAAAACGTTTCTTTACACGCATACTTCATACACGAGAAGGTGGTAAACATTTTGGAATAAGGATTTCAAAAATTCTAAAAGTAGGTATGTTGAGTCAAAACATGTTTCGTACGATAGATTTGCGCCTCGCTGATGCGACTTCGCCCACGTTTATATTAGTCCACGCTACGCTCACTGGCTAGCCATCCAGTGTATGACGATCGGCTGACGAAGCGACCTAAATATTATATCGAGGGGGCGAAAGGCTAATTGTTTTATGCAACATTGAGTTATAGTGTAGCGACCCCTCAGGTCAAACAACACATTTTTTGAAATTTACTTTAATTTATACTTTTTGGTTGTGTAACAAACAGTTTTTTACTCCTTATAGTCATGGCCGAAGAGATTTCATAATTATATTTAATATTACAAATTAGGCAAAAAGACGACGCAATTAGCCCTTCCGACTCGAGACTCCGCGTTGTCAACATTTCACAATTTTGTCAATTTATAACCAACCTGTTCATCATTTTGATTTTTGTAAATAATATTAATTAAATAATTATACATGATATACAAGTATAGTGAAGTGTGTTTCATTGGGCGTAATCCACATTGACTACTATTGATAACGTTGCCAGCGGCCCGCCGAGACTCCGCGTCCAACTACATCAACTCAACAACTAATAATTAGACTATCGACTCCAAACTATGTTCTCTAAAATATACTCATTCGGAATCAGCGATTAAAAAACACTAAATGACTGCCATAAAGTTTATAAAATATCGCTTAAAACATATATATATATATATATATATATATATATATATATATATATATATATATATATATATATATATATATATATATATATATATATATATATAAAATTAATAATTAGCCTCTATATATAAAATTAATAATTTCTTTCGTAAAACAATCTCAATTGATAATACTATTAATGAAATTAATTGTGCAATATATAACTGTAATTAAAATAGAAGACATAAAAAATAAATACAGGATGTTTGATAATACATTAACCGCTTAGCAGAACTGTGTCAATGTAGCTAAGATTTTTTTTATTCTATGACTATGGCTAGTAATAGGTACCTAATATAAATATTCAATAGTACCTAATATAAACAATCTATTTGTTGCCTTTTCCGACTCCCTAGGTAAACCTAGGGAGTCGGAAAAGGCAACAAATAGATTGTTACTTTATAGAAATTGACGACCTTCGTAGGATAATGGCTCTCGCACGTTGGAACGTCTTTGGGCTGACCCTAGAGTTCTGCTACTTTGGACTAGATGGCAGTGAATTGTCACTATGTTTATTTTATTCTATTCAGTTATAGCGTTGTAGCACTCGTAGTGTCTCGTAGTCCCTCGTAGCGCCTATGCCCGTAACCGCTACGTAGAAAGGGGTTTTCGTCAACGCGCTGAATTTGTAATATGCGAATTTTAAATTAAAATTTCATTAGTATTTTAAATTGCATGAATAACAATTAGTATTTTTTTTGTCTATGGCGTAGTAATAAGACCTTTATACCAAGCTACCAATAGTCATAAAATAATATTTTAGTGATGCTAATAATAATTAGTGATGTAACAATTATGAGCGGTTAATGCATTACCAATAACCCTGTGTAGTATACTATAATATACTTAAAAAATTGCATACATAAAAATTCATCTAAATAATGACAATCGAAAATGTATTGATAAATACTTTTGAGTGAAATTATTTTAAAGTATTAAAACATGATTACTTATAACTAACTTAAAATAACGAAAAAGACAATGCCTGCTAAAATCCCTGATAATAATAAGATGTACACAAAAATTAAATTTTTTTTTATGTCATATGCCACAAATCCTTGTTTTTTTATATACAAACAGAAATTTGTGGAAAAAGAAATGATAATTTAATAAATTTGTTGATTTATAAATTTTTGAGAAACTACTTTAAATATAATTACAAATTTTCACGGAAACTTGACAGTTATCAGCTAACTTCACCATGCCGGTGTGCGCGCGCATCGCAAAATTTTTAGCTCATAATTTATTCCAAACGCGCCAAAAGAATAACTTCAAAAAATACATGGTAAATATAGAGTAACCATGTATTTTTTGTGTACATACACATAAATTATATATGTCAGAGATTCAACTAGATTAATTTTCGAGATCGGAGTCCGCCATGTCGTTTTTTTACTAATCAGTGCGCACACTCGGCGCAGGCGCAGTCTTAAGAGTAACTAACTGATTGATAGAGCCATAACCTTCAGAACTGAACTGATTGATAGTATGCCACACCCACATCTCATACAAACGCACTACTGACTGTCACAACTAATATTGAAAACTTCATATTAATATTTATGGTGTTGCTATTACTAAATAAATGACGCTCGTTCGGAAACCATTATTATCTCCGACATATATAAAAATAATGATGTAAAGCTTTGTGCACATTCTTTATATTAATATAAGATTTCAATTCTAAGCTACTCAATGTAGGCAAGACTGTTTTTAAGAAAATATAGGCTTCGACTTAATATGTATGGTATGCTTAAAACTACAGTGACTAAACTCAAAATTTCAGCATAAATTACCACACACACGCTATAAGTGTAGACCTGTAAAAGTAACGACATATATTCATATACTCGTTACTTGCGAAACTTCGGTGTACTGAATTGAGTCAATTCACGAAATTTGACGTCGTCAGTTCTTCATAGAAAAAAATACATGAAAGGCACAAAATCGAATTTCACACGTTAAATTCTTGAACGAAAGCAGCTGAATCCGTTTGTATAATGACACAAACTGACACCATCAGTACGATAAATGCGAGTATTAATATGTACTTGTGAGTATCGTTTCCTTACCACGAGTACAGTGATGTACTTGGTAATGAATACACACGGTTCGCTACAGCTCTACTACTACATCCCCGTTACAGTCGGGACCGCGGTCCGACTCTAATTGCGTCCCACGGCTCTGTATACTTTTACCGCGATCTCCGAATGATGGATGGCGTATTTAATAGGAGTTACACATTGCCCCACAAAACGGTAGGTATACCGCACAGGGTGGGTAATAATATTTTGAGCCCGTTGAAAAAACGATTTTATTCAATTGACGTTTTATGTCACTCTAGTATTAAGTAATGTTTTATGAAATTATAACATATAATATACAATGATTATTCTTTGTTTTAATACAATTGATATTTTACGTAAAATATTAGCATTTAGAGCCAAAAACAAATATCTTTTTTTATAGGTACTTATTTTTGATTAAACTTTCGTTTTTTAAATTACAGTGTCTGTGATATCTGTGAAAATTGTTCATTATTGAAAAGCCACCATTTTTATTATACAAATGTGTAAAAAAGTTTATATCCCGCGAATTACGATTTAAAGATAGCAATGTTAAGTTATATTAGCAAGCATTGTCGTCTAAGAGTCAATCTGAGCGTTGCTTTATATAAAAACAGCTTATCCTGAAATGATCGCACATTTGACGTACCTGAGAATTAAAAAAGTAAAATTAAAACTTTTCGCGTTAACCTTTTTTTTATAATAAATTAAAAAAAAAAAAAATTTATATAGATTTTAAAAAGGAAGATAGGAACATAAGACCGACAGTCATGTGCACGAAAGTAGATAAATATATACTATTAGACAGAAAACACACGTTTAAATTGAGCAAAAACTAATTTATTTCCACTTTTTTATTTTGTCCATTTTACACAACGCTATCTAGTCTCAAACTTAGTTGCATAGCATATATATATATATATATATATATATATATATATATATATATATATATATATATATATATATATATATTTAGCTAAATTTGATTTCATCTGGCGGGTAAAGATTACTAAAGATATAAAAAATTAGTGGGACCATTTACATTCCATAACATAACGTAAATGTATTTTTAATATTCTTACCACACAAGTTCCATAATGTACATGTGCCAATATGGTGAGTATTGTCATACTGTAAAATAATACAGGCTCGTACTGCGGAAGCAACAGGGACGCAACGGCCGACGCTGTCAACGGGAGTATAAGCCACGTGTACACCTCGCAGCGCTGGTTCGACATTTGGCTTACGATAAGCCGACACTAAAAACCAATGTTTTATATATAAAAAACGCAATTTAAAATGTATCGAAAAATGCTGGGAAGTTGCGTCGAAAATTTATTTCATAAAAGGGATTTTTGCTATTGCTGTAGGGTACCAGATAGGCTGACGGCCCACTTAGAATTTAGCAATTACCGTCGTTTAAGCCAGTGGCATTGCGAACCCGCTGCTGTCCTATAGGGCTACACGAACTTGGATCACTAATGTCGGAACACAACACAAAATTATTATAGAGCCATACTTAAGACCAAAGGTCGTTGCCATCCAGGCGGGCTTGGGGCCCTACCACGTAGCTAGGGTGGGTTGTTTTGTCGCCTTTTAAGTCCGGCCGACCTCGGCCGCAGAGGTCAGTATTCTTTTTCCACCAGTAGAACAGCAGCAAGGTGGTAATGAACTGGTACCCTAATGACTAGAAAAGGAATCGTGGGAAATAGTTTAGAAGATGGGAGGACGAGATTAAGAACCACATGAATCAGACAGGCAAGAGACAAAATGAAATGGATTTGGAGCAGGCCTTTGCCACACAAGGGCAAACTGATATAGTCAACAACGATGTTAACATTTTAATAGATTAAAAAAAAAAGTTTTTTTTTATGTTATAATAAAGGCTAAAATAATAAAAAGTAAGGTAACAAAAAAATATTACTTAAAAATAAATGACCGAATTCAACACATATTTGTTTATGTCGTTTTACACTATTTTACATAGCAATATAACGATTTTATTTTACACGCATTTTTCAGTAACATATTTCAATGTAAATCTGGGGATTGTATACAGATAATTTACTTACGGCGACATTGCTGAAGAGAGTGCCCATTAGCAACAGGAGAGCTCTCAAATCGTATTCTGGTAGACGGTCAGATTTGTGCACCCATAACGAGAGTACGATAAATATCGACAGGAGCGACCATAGAGGCCTTACGGCTTCGGTGAGCGACCTCATTTTACCCGTCCTCAGTTTTGTATGACCTGAAATATTTTTAATAAGAGTTCAGCAGACAGGCAAATT